>CM021108.1:511284028-511784688 GCA_007115665.2 Sequoiadendron giganteum | reverse complement strand
CTCTCACTAACTCCCTCTATCTCTCTCCCCTCTACCCTTAACCCTAAACCCTCTACCATTTATCTCTATCCCACTCCCTCCCTCCCTCCTACCCCATCTCCCTCTCTTAGGTCTCTCACTCACTCACTCCTATTTCTCTCCCCTTTACCTTTAACCCTCTACCTCTACCCTCTACCCTTAACCCTCTACTTTTTATCTCTCTAAATCCCTCCCTCTTTGTCTCTCACTAAATCCCTCTATCTCTCCCCCTCTACCCTCTCTCTCTCAATTTTGTCCCTCCTACCACCTCTCCCTCTCTCAAGTTTCTCTTTCTCAGTCGCTCCCTCTATCTCTCCCCCCTCTACCCTTAACCCTAAACCCTTAAACCCTCTACCCCCTCTCTCTCTCTCAACCATCTCCCTCCTACACCCTCTCCCTCTCTCAAGTCTCTCTCCCACTCACTCAATCCTATGTCTCTCCCATCTACCTTTATCCCTGTACCCTTAAACCATCTATGATCTAACCTCTATCTCTCTCCCACTCCCTCCCTCTCTCAATCATCTCTCTCTCTCTCCCCCCTCTACCCTTAAATTTAAACCATAAATCCTTAAACCTTCTACCCTCTAACCTTAACCCTCCCTCCACCTATCTCTCTCCCACTCCCTCCATCTCTCTCTCTCTCAACCCTCTCCTTCCTACCCCCTCTCCCTCTCTGAATTCTCTCTGTCTTATTCACTTCCTATGTCTTTCTCCTCTACCCTCTACCTGAGAGAGGGAGAGGGGTTAGGAAGGAGATACTTGAGAGAGAGAGGGAGGCATGGTTAAGGGTAGAGGGTAGAGGGTTTAAGGGTTTAAGTTTTAAGGGATTAGGGTTTAGGCTTAAGGGTAGAGGGGAGAGAGATAAAGGGAGTGATTGGGAAAGATACCTAAGAGAGGGATATGGTTGAGAGAGAGAGAGGAAGGGAGGGAGTTGGAGAGAGATAGATGGAGGGAGGGTTAAGGATATAGGGTAGAGGGTTTAGGGTTGAAGGGTTAAGGGTTTACGGTTTATCATTAAGGGTAAAATGTTAAGGATTTAAAGATTTAGGGTTTAAGGGTTAAGGATAGAGGATTAAGGGTTAAGGGTAGAGGGGAGAAAGATAGAGGGAGGGAGGGAGTGAGTGAGTAAGAGAGACCTAAGAGAGGGATAGGCCTTAGGAGAGAGATACTTGGGAGAGAGAGAAGGAGGGAGTGGTAGAGAGAAAGAGGAAGGGATGGTTAAGGGTAGAGGGTAGAGGGTTTAAGGGTTCAATGTTTAAGGTTTAAGGGTTTAGGGTTTAGGGTTAAGGGTAGAGGGGACAAAGATTGAGGGAGTGACTGAGAGAGAGGGAAGGGAGATATATAGACTCTCCCTCCTACCCCCCCTCTCTCTCTTAGGTCTCTCACTCACTCACTCACTCACTTCCTCTACCTCTCTCCCCTCTAACCTTAACCCAAAACCCTAAACCATAAACCATTATCCCTTAAACCCTAAACCCTTGAACCCTCTATAATATAACCTTAACCCTTTACCCTCTATTTGTCTCCCACGCCCTCCCTCCCTCTCTTTCTCTATCAAGTCTCTCCCTACTACCCCCTCTCCCTCTGCCAAGTCTCTCTCTCACTCACTCATTTTACCTCTCTGCCTTGTAGCCTTAACTCTATACCATCTATCTCTCTCCCACTCCCTCCCTCTCTCTCTCTCACTCCCTCTATCTCTCTCCACTATACCCTTAACCCTAAACCCTAAACCCTTAACCCTTAAACCGTAACCCATTAAAAAATCTACCCTCTACCATCTATCTCTCTCCAACTCCCTCCCCCCTCTCTCTCTCACTAACTTTCTCTATCTCTCTCCCACTAACTCCCTCTATCTCTCTCTCCTTTACCCTTAACTTTAAAACCTAAACCCTTAACCCTTAAACCCTTAAACACTCTATCCTCTACCCTTAGCTCTACCCTCTACTTCTCTTTATCTCATCCCCCCTCTATCTACCTAGAAATCTCTTTGTTTTTGTCTCAACTCTCTCTCCATCTCTACCTCTCCCTCTATCTATGATTTCATATCTACTTCTCTCTACCTATTTGTCCCTCTATACCTATTTCTCTCTCCCTCCTTGCCTCCTCTCTCTCAATATCTCCACCTTATTTCCCTCTATCTCTACCCTTAACCTTTAAACCTTAAACACTTAAAACCCTCTACCCTCTACCATTTATCTCTCTCCCACTCCCTCTCTCTCTCTCATTCAATTCTCTCCCTCCTAACCCCTCTCCATCTCTCAAGTCTCTCTCACTCACTCACTCACTCCTTCTATGTCTCTGCCCTCTACCCTTATCCCTCTATCCTTAAGCCTTAAACCCTCTATGCTCAACCCTTAACCATCTACACTTAAACCTCTACCCTCTATATCTCCCACTCCCTCCCTCTCTCTCTCTCAATACTCTCCCTCCTACCCCATCTCCCTCTCTCAAGTCTCTCTCTCTCTCTCACTCACTCCCTCTATCTCTACCCTTAACCCTAAACCTTAAACCCTTAACCCTTAAACCCTAAACCCTTAAATCCTCTACCCTCTACCCTCTATCTATCTCCCATTCCCTCCCTCTCTCTCTCAAGACTCTCCCTCCTAACCCCTCTCCCCCTCTCCCTCTCTTATGTCTCTCTCTCTCACACACTCACTCACTCCCTCTATCTCTCTCCCCTATACCCTAAACCCTTAACCCTTAAACCCTCTACCCTCTACCCTTAACCCTCCCTCTCTCTCTCTCCCACTCCCTCCCTCTCTCTCTCTCTCTTTTAGTTATCTCCATCCTACCACCTCTCCCTCTCTTAGGTATCTCTCTCACTCACTCAATCCATCTATCTATCTCCCATATCCCTTAAACTCTATACCCTCAACCCACTACCCTAAACCATCAACGCTATAAGTCCTCAACCATCATATATATTTTTCTCTCCCTCCTCTTCTCTCCTTATCTCTGTCTCACTTCTCCCTCCATATATCCCTCCATCCATCCCACCTTCTCTTCCTCAATCCCTCGACCCTCTACTCTCAACCCTTAAAAGCTTAAACACTCAACCCGATACCCTAAACCCTCAACCCTTAAATCCTAAACCCTTAAGCCCTCTACCTTCTACCCTCAACACTTAAACCCTTAAACCCAATTCAACTCTCTACCCTAATCCCCAACCCTTAAACCTTAAACCCTCAACCCTCAACCCTCTACCTTCAATCCTAAACCCTTAACCCTAAAAACTCAACCCCTATACCTTGTACCCTATATGTTGGACACTAAACCCTAATCCATCAACCCTATACCCTCAACCCTCTATCCTCAACCTTAAAATATTGACCCTCAACCCTTAAACCCTAAAAAATTAAACTCTTAAACCTCAGTTCTGAACCCTCAACCCTTAAACCCTAAACTCTCAACCCATATACCCTCTACCTTATACATTAGACTCTCAACCCAGATCATTCAACCATATACCCTCAAACCTATACCCTAAACCCTCTACCCTCAAACCTAAAGCCTAAAACCCTAAACCTTCTACCCTCTACCCTTAGCCCTCTACTGTTTACCCTCTACCCTCTACCCTCTACCCTCTACCCTCTATCCTCTACCCTCTACCCTCTACCCTCTATGCTAAGCCATCAATCCTGTACCTCAATTCTCAACCCTCTATCCTATGCATTGGATCATCAACCCTGATATATCTCTATCCCTCTCTCATCTTCTCTCCTTCTCTCTATCTCACTTCTCCCTCCATCTCTTCATCCTTCCCTCCCTCTCTACCCGAGTCCCTCAACCCTCAACCCTTAATCCCTTGACCATTAAACCCTCTACCCTCTACCCTCTACCATCTACTCTCTACCCTCAACCCTCAACCCTCAACCCTTAACCCTTAACCATCAACCCTCAACCCTAAAACCTCAAACCTCAACCCTCAACCCCTAAACCCTCTACCCTCTACCCTATACATTAAACTCTCAACCCTCAATTATCAACCCTTGACCCTTAATCCATCAACCTTGGGTAGGTAGGGAAACATAGGTGAGATACATAGTGATGAAGGGAGAGGTAGGTAAACAGAGGGATAGAGGAGATAAATATAGGTAGATAGAGAAGGAGATGTAGAGAGAGGAGAGACAAAGAGAAGTAGAGAGGGGAGGGAGGGACAAGTAGGGAGGAGATATAGGTGTGTGTGTGTGAGAGAGAGAGAGAGGGAGGGGAAGGGAGAGAGAGAGAGAGAGAGAGAGAGAGAGAGAGAGAGAGATAGAGAGAGAGAGAGAGAGAGAGAGAGAGAGGAGAGAGAGAGAGAGAGAGAGAGAGAGAGAGAGAGAGAGAGAGAGAGAGAGAGAGAGAGAGAGAGGAGACATGGTTGAGATATAGAGTAATGGAGGGAGAGGTGGGTAAATATAGGGAGAGCAGAAATATAGATAAATAGAGAAGGAAGGAGATGTAGAGAGATATGATAGATAGAGAGAAGTAGGGAGTGGAGGGATGTTGGGAGAGGAAATTATGAGTTAGGGTTGAGTGTGTGTGAGAGGGAGAGAGAGTGAGAGGATAGAAAATGAGGAGAGAGAGTAAGGGGGAGAGAGAGAAAGAGATTAGAGAGGGAAGGGGGGAGAGATAGAGAGTAGAGAGGGAAGGAGAGAGGGAAGGAGGAAGAGTGAGATGGAGAGAGTGGTGAGATAAATATTAGATAGGTAGGGAGAGAATGATAAATATAGATAAAGAGAGAGAGGGAGGTTGAAAGGAGGGAGAGGTAGAAAGGGATAATTGAGACATAGAGAGGGAATGAGGGAAAGTGGGATATAGAGAATGGTGATTTAGAGAGGATGGAGTGAGAGTGAAGGAGTGAAAGTGGGAGAGAGGGAATGGTGACTTAGAGAGGAGGGGGTGATAGGTAGGGATAGAGATAATGGTGAGATAGAGAGGAGAGAGTGAGAGAGGAAGAGATGGATGGAGAGACAGAGAGAGAGGTAGGGAGAGGAGAGATAGAGAGTAGAGAGGGAAAGAGGTAGGGAAGGAAGAATAAGTGAGATAGAGAGGTATGGAGAGAGAGAGTGATGGAGGGAGAGGGATGTATAGAGAGGGAAATAGAGAGGAGAGATAAAGAGTAGTGAGGGGAGGGAGGGAGGGAGAGGTAGGGTGATAGAGGTGTGTGTGTGAGTGAGAGGGAGAGAGAGATAATGGTGAGATAGAGAAAAATATCAATTGAGAGATAAAGAGGGGGAGGGAAGGAGGGACAATAGTGAGAGAGATTGTAAGGAGAGACAAAAAAGGGGAGGGAGGGAGGAGTGTTAGAAAGGGAGATAAAGGTTTGTGAGAGAGAGAGAGAGAGATAGATAGAGTGGTGAGATAGAGAGGGGAGAGTGAGAGGGAGGGAGAGAGAAGTATTAGATAGAGAGGATAGCTAGAGAGAAAGTGGGGAAGAGACGGATAAAGAGTGAGAGAGAGATGTAGGTAGAGGGAGGGAGAGAAGACATAGAGAGTGGAGAGGGAAAGAGGTAGGAGGGATACATAAGTGAGATAAAAAGTGATGGAGGGAGAGGTAGGTAAAGAGAGAGAGGGGGGATAAATATAAGTAGAGAGGGAAGGAGATGTAGAGAGAGAAGAGATACATAGAAGTAGAAAGGGGAGGGAGGGAGGATATATAGGGGTGTGAGAGAGAGAGATAGAGGGGGGAGGGAGAGAAAGGAAGGGAGAGAGAGAGAGGGAGTGGAGAGATAGAGAGTAGAGAGGAGAGAGAAATATGATACAACTTGTTGACTACTAAAATTTGACCTCCTGATTACTGAAATTTGAATTGCTGATTACTGAAATTTGACTAAATCTGAAATTTTTAAGATCTTCAAAAAACTAGAATTTGCATTATAATTTATGGAGATCTGAAACCACTCTCAAACATCCTGCCTATATACATGTAATAAAACTTAAAGTATAATAGATTAAATTTCCATATGTTTATTTCATGTATATAGTTTCCCTAGAAGAGAAAGTGAAAAAAAAGAGTTTAGAAAAATGCATTCAAAAATTCATTGCAAAAAGGAAGAGAACTCACACTTTTTCACTCATTGCAAAATTCAAGAAATTTGGTGCTCACCAATGGCATTTGGAGAGCGCCAAATTTGGCACTCTCCAAATTTGGTGAGCGCAATATGGCCTATTACGAATTTTTTTTACAATTTGGCACCAAAATTGTCACAAATTGGTGCACTTACCCAACATAAAGTACCTTTATCGTTGTAGATTTTTGATTCTAGATAAACCACATAGATCAGTATGTACTAGCTCCAGTAATCCATTAGAACTATGTTGTTTGCTCTAAAAATAAATTCTTGTCTACTTTCCCATCTGACATTCCTTGCATATAGTGTTAGTAGGCTTCACTAACTTAGGTAGATCTCTGATTTCTTGTGTGGAACTTACTTTGAGAATGTTATCAAAATTCACATGAGATATCCTCCTATGTCATTACCAACTTACATCAACTTGAGCAATTAAAAAAGTTTCACTAGCATCACTTAAGTGAAAAAATGTTACCTCTTGTCTTTGTACCTGAAGAAACTATATTTCCAAAGCTTCTCAATATCCTACACTTACCATATTTGAACTGAATATTGTATCCCTTGTCTACCATCTATCCAACACTCAACAATTTATGCTTGAATCCTTCAACATAAAGGACATTATCAGTGTTATATTTACCACCAAGAGAAATAGTGCCTCTGCCAAAAATCACACCAACATTGTTATCTCCAAATATTACAACACCACCGTCATACTTCTCCAAGCTTAGAAACTTTTTGTTTCCACCATTCATATGATGTGAGGATCCACTATCGATTACCCACTCATCATTTTCATCAATTCTAGCTACAAGAGATTTCTCAATATTCTTATCACTAGAAGATTCAGTGGACATTGTACCATTTTCCTTGATAGCAATGAATACCCATCCATTTTCATTTCCAGTTTCTTTATCAGATTCATCATCAGTAACACCTTATTCAACATAATAAAATTTCTTTCAAAATATAGAGTTGTCATGTTTGTACTTAGAAACTCTTTCAAGACACCTTGATGCAAAATGACCTATCTTACTGCAAGAGAAACATTTAATAGGTAACTTTTCTTTATACTTACCATGTCCTCTAGCTTCTCTTTTCACAACCAATGCTTCTAGCTCTTCTAGCTCTTCTAGCTCTCTTTCTTCATCTTCAATCTGTTTAATCTCATCTTCATATTTGATTTTTTTTTTGGGAAATTTCTCCTAGATCATAACTCTATTGGAATTTTCCATCTATAGTAGCTTTAAGTGTATATTTTGTCTTAGGAGTAGACTCACCAAATTAAACTTAAAGGAAGCTACTTTACCAATCAACATGTCTCTTGTCAAATTTGTTACTGTCTTGAGCTCTTTAATAGCATGAGATTTTTTTTGTAAGAAGTAGGCACTGATCTGATCACTTTAGCCATAATCTCATCTTCATCCATGACCCAATCAACACATATAATACCCATCACTAGTTCATTTACCTTCTACATGAAATTAGCAATGTTGTCATCTTCACTCATCTTCATGTTCTCCCACTTTCCTTTTAGACTTGTTAGCTTAGAATTCTTCACTTGTGCATCTCCTTCATACAATGTCTCTAATTTCTTCCAGATATCATCTGCTATCTTCAGACCTATCACATTTGTCATCTCTGAATTTTTCAAAGCACTTAGTAATGCTTCTATAGACCTGATATTAGTTTTAGCTTCTTTGATCTCATCAAGAGTAGAGGGAACATTCTGAGGAATATTATATATATTCTTTGTAATCTTCTAGAAAGGTTCACCAATGCACTTAAAATGACACTCCATTCTGACCTTCCACAAAGAGTAGTTTGTACCATCAAATCTGGGACTATCCTTCTTGTATGATTCCATCTCGGATCACCTAAAGTTATTAAAATTCTTCAGAGGAACCAACTATGATACCAATTTTTGGCAAAAAAAGGATAGACAACTGAGAGGGGGGTTACTCAGTTACAAAATTTAAACTTTTTTAACCTTTATCAGCCTTTAATCTAAGATCTAATACTTAACAGTGAAAGCATAAATTAACAACACATCAGAAACATATGAACATTGACATTTTATATGTGGAAACCCTATTAGGGGATAAACCATGGTGGATGTTAGTCCACAAGATTATACCCTATTAGAAGTATAATGAAAAATGAACAGGGAATGCACATGCATTCAAGCACACTTGCTAGAGCTCACTGCTCAAAGGGAAGGCTCGTTGCCTTACATAAAACAATCATATTAAATCCATCTAATGAGGTCAAACTAAGAAATTAGCTTCTACAAAAGCCTAATGACAGTTTTGGTTAGGCACAAAAACACTTCTTCACACTTTGCTCAATCTTCTTCAAACTCTGCTATGAAATCGAATGATTTGATCTTTATTCACACATATATTGCACACACTTTGCATACATTCATCGAGCATACACCACACACTTCAAAATGAAGAAAAAATTGCTCTTATATATCTGCTAAATTAATTTACATCAACTCAGTCAGCCACAAATAAATAATAAATGAATTACAAACTGTTAGCCCAATTCATCAACAAATCTCAATGCCCACCAACCCATGTCCTCCACATCATAATGAAGACCTAAATCAACATTCTCGAATATGCTAAACATTTAAAAATTAATCCATAAGGATCCACAACATGCTACTACCATCATGTTGGCCAAGAACATGAAAACTTAAACACACAAAAGAAAAATCTTTGATCACGAACACAATGATAGAGCATGATCTAGAAACATCATTGATCATCATAGGAGCATACACAAAAACTTAATTGACCAAAGTTGCATTCTCTTATTCCAAAAACACCTGCTAGAGTAAAAAAATAACTGTAGGAACTCAAAAACTCATAACTTGCTCCAATATTTATGTGCACCTTTGAGACTTATGGAAAACATACTAGATAGGATCAATAAAAAACCATTTAATGCATGACTTCTAATTATCAATGTACAAAAATTTCCACCATTATGATCATCACAACTTCACAGACTGCCTACAACATATTTACTTATTAGCTATGTTAAAACTATTGTTGTCCAGAATTTGTAAGTCATTTTACATAGGTCTTTGGCATTATGGTTTTGTATGGATAGAGAAATTGCAATTAATTTTTTTCCTTTCATCAAAAAATATGTTTAGGGTTAGTAATTTTTTCATTCCTCATTTATTGTTTGTACTTTTCTCTTTGCATCTTTGGCGTTATAGATGTTACAATAGGAGCAATTATAGCTAAATCTTGTTTCTTTCGTGAAAAAATATGGTTGGGGATAGTAATTTTATCGCTCTCTATTTATGGTTTCAGTTATCTTTGTGCATCTTTTCCCTTACACCCATTAAAATAGGAAAAATTGTAGATTAACATAGGAGTGATTGCATATATATATATATATATATATATATATATATGTACAGGGTTAGTAATTTTCCCGTTCCTTGTTTATTGTTCATAGTTACCTATGTGCATCTTTGGCATTATAACCATTACCATAGGAGCAATTGTAGCTAAATCTTGTTTCTTTCATCAATAAATATGGTTAGGGTTAGTAATTTTATCACAGTCTATTTATTGTTTAGTTAATCTATGTGCATATTTTCCCTTGCACCCATTAAAATAAGGCCAATTGTAGATTAACATAGGAGTGATTGCATATATATATGCAGAGGGTTAGTATGAAAGCATAGACATGTTGGAGATAAAATTCATTTTCTAGGTGTTAAGTGTTATTCTTTTTAATATCTCTTTTATTTGTTCAATTTATTTGTTTGAATTTCTTGATAGGATTTCCATCAGGCGACCCATGAATATCATTTTTTGTGTAATATCTCTTCTACAATTTATCTATTTGTCTAGAATATTTAGTGCTAGGCAATGTAGTAACTGTATGAGAGGTATTATAATTAGCATGAAATATTATAGACAGAAAAATGATAGATATTAAAAAAATAATAATAATTCACAACAACAAGCTTCAAATAGATAAGTTTATCAGACACTACTTTCTAATATTTATTTTATCTCTTCCACTTATTTTTTTGAAGTTTCTGATGGAATTTTTGTCGAGCTAGCTGTGAATAGGATTTGTCATGTAATATCTCTTTTATAATTTCTCTATTTGTCTAGAATTTTTAGTGGTAGCCAATGCAGCTCAAATTTTATTGATTAAGCCTATAGCATTGTATAAACATATTGGCACAAGGTAAAATGTGAAATTGGAAAAGAAAAACCCACATTAAATAGAACTCTAAAATATGGAGAATAGAAGAGGAAAACTGTGATAATGAACAGTTTGTTATGGGGAATTAAAAAAATAATATCATGAATAATAGTTTAGGGTGGGGAATTTGAAACAGATTAGGAATAAATAATATAATGAAACATATTGATATAATACACTACCATCCCATGTAATTAGCAAGGTCCATCCCTTACATAAAAAGACCCAGGTAGTTTGTTTCAGGGAGCTTGAAGTAGGTCAGGGAAAAAATAATATGATGAAACATATTGATGAAAGATTCAATCTATGTTCCTTGTTAATAAATATTGAAGACAAATAGAGAAATTGTATAAGAGGTGTTAGAATAACAATTATTTTCTACAAGTTGTCTTACATGGGTATTCTACATAAATGATTTGTGTATAGTATTTTATGCCAATTAATGTAGCTCGAATTTACAATTGAGGTTGTCATGTTATATGCATTTTCTAGAGATTGTTAAATCATATAATTGTTGTCATACCCGAAAGAAAACAAGTATTGTCATAAAGAACTATGTTTACATAATTCATTTTGAAAGTTGAAAAGATATCTATGTAAGCGTGGAGAATTGTGTTTACATAATTGATAGAGGAGTCGAGCTATGTTCTTTTTTAATGAATATTGAAGACAAATAGAGAGATTGTATAAGAGCTAGTAGAATAACAGTTATTTGCTACAAGTCATTTTACATGGTTTTTTTGCATAAATGATCTGTATATAATATTTAATGCCAAGTAATGTAGCTCAAATTTACAATCGAGCATGTGGCATTATACAAATTTTGCAGATATTTATGTAGCATATAATTGTTGTCATAGGCTAAATAAAATAGGTATTGTACTAAAGAAGTGGGTTCAAATAACTGATCTGGCCAGTTAAAAAATATTTGTGTAAGAGCAGAGAAATAAGTAGTTTGGTGGCTCTTAACTGTTATTCTAATAGGTATTTTACCTGTTTAGCTTTATATTTTTTTGTTGATAGGCTATTTGTTTGAAGTTTCCACTAGGATTTTCATCAAGCCAACTATGAATAGGATTTGTCGTATAATAGCTATTTTACAATTTCTTTGTTTGTTTATAATATTTAGTTCCACGCAATGTAGCTCGATACATAAATAGGTAAATTACAGAAGAGTTATTACCAATCTACATAGGAACCATGGGAAGCTATCAAATGATAAAAAAGAAAGCTTTAAAATATGGAGTCTAGAAAAGGTAAACTAGGATAATGAGAATTTTGGTATGGGGAGCTGAGAAAAAAAATATCATGAAGAAGATTTTCTTATCACAAAATTCAAAAAAATTAGTAAAAAAATAAAAATCATGAAACATACTAATATAAGACATACAACATGTTCTATATTTTAAAAAATACATATAGGTAGAAATATATATACATATATATAGATCAAGAGCATTTTGGCTCCTTTTAGAATGCAATAGTAATTTATATATGCACATGTATATATAGATCAAGAGCATTGTGGCTCCTTTTAGAATGCAACAGTAATTTATATATGCACATGTATATATAGATAGCTATGTTTGGTATCTTTATTTGTATTTAGGTGGAATTTGATTTAAAATGGGTTAAAAATAACATATGTAACGAGTATTTAGCTTTTGAGAAAAAAAAAAGAATATAGCCATAGCATTAAATGATATATCAGTGAGATGTTAATAAGAGAGCATTTAATGGTGCAGTATGTTACACATGTTCATAAGAAATCTGTAAAGTTGATTGGAATTTGGAAGTGAATGTACCTATTGAAAGTGCATACATTGAAAAATATCGAGAACAGTTTTGATTGTAGTTGCTTGGACTTGTCATCTTCATTGCGATTGTCTGCTACCATGGGCAATCATTTCCCATTTATCTTTTATGCTCAAAGGTGGCAAGGAGTGCCCCTTTCACATATATATTTAAATAATAAGCTCTGGAGTTAAAAAAAAAAATTGGTTTGGATAACTTTTTCTCTTTGCTTTTTATTCATTTTGTGTGTTGTGCAGGTTTTACATAATCCCCATTTTGTGCACCTTTGGCATAACAACTATTAACATAGGAGAAATTACGACTTAATAGTTCCTCCCCTTCAAATTTATGAGGACAAAAAACATATAGACTAGATTTTCCCTCAATTGACTAGCTGAGAAGGCTATGAATTAAAACCTTTTGTTCCCTATAGTAATGTCTTGTTTCAAAGTAGACGATATCCTATAGGGAACAAAAGGTTTGAATTTGTGGCCTTCCTAACCAATCAATTTACATAAAATCCAATTTAAATGTTTTCTCTCTTCACAAATTTCAAGGGGAGGAGTTACATAGTGAGAAAAAAGTATGGTATATACATCTATTTAGATATAGCGATATTATATAAATAGATATATAAGTGTGTGCATATGGCTATATATATTTGGCTATATGTGAGTGTTTTTAAATGTGCAAAAAAAGGGGAAATTCAATGCATATATGTGCTTAATCATTTTTATTCTTATTTTTGTATAGCCTATTGTTTGGAAAAAAAAAGGTGAAAGGACCAGCTAGCAACATATATACAAATATCTCTATATAGCTATATGCAGAAATATAGTAAAATAATTAAAAACTGCATGGAAATATATACAAGAAAACTCAAAGGTAAACATATAAATATACTTGTATATACATATGCATTTATCATTTTTATTCTTGTTGATGTATGCCCTACTGTTTTAATAGTATTAAAAGTGGATTTTTATTCTTGTTCTTGTATCTCGCGTTGTTTGACCAGTATTAAAAGTGGAATGGTTATAGATTAATATTTCTAAGTTATCTATCAATTGGAATTTGGATGTTGGAATACATTAATTTTTTTTCTTTTATGATGAAATAGAACTTTCAATTGGTCAACTCAAATTGTAAAAAAAATTCATTGCAAAAAACGTGCCCAGAGTCATGTCTACAGAAGCGGGTTTTGTGGATGGGTCTGCAGATCCCCTGAATATTAATTTGTTGGAATCCCCTAGTGTTTTGATTACGGGGTCCGGTTCTGAGGGAATTTCCTATCAACCTTCAGATCCTGATTTCGTAAGTATACATTCCCTTCTTGTTATACATGTACATTTGGTGTCATTTTTTCCAGTTTTACTTCACTTAAAAGGTGTATACGCACATGTGTGAACTTGACAAAGAATATAGATATGTATGGAGATACACATTTATATTTTCTTGCATACAAAAATTATCCCTTTGATGTACTACATATGTATATATATATATATATATATGTATATTTATATGTGTATGTATATGTATGTGTATTTATATGTATTTATATGTGTGTATATGTATATGTATATGTATATGTGTATGCATATGTATGTGTACACATATGTATATGTATAATTATATGTATATGTATATGTGTATGCATATGTATATGAGTATGCATATATGTATTTTTATGTATATGCCTATGTGTATGTATATGGATATGCATATATATATGTTCTTGTTGGTGGAAAATTGATCGGGTTTTATTTATGCAAGTGTGGAGCTTCCTAATTATGTGGGTTGGTGGTAGTGGCTTATGTGTATGTATATGTATATGTATATGTATATGTGCATGCATATGTATGTGTATGAATATGCTTGTGAGTATGTATATGTATATGTATATATAGATGTTTGTGCTGGAAATCACTCCTATGATGATCTGTAATTTCTCCTATGTTAATGGGTGCATTGCGAAAGGTGCATAGACATAACTACAAACAATAAATGAAGATAAAAAAAGGTTACTAGCCTTGGCCATATTTTTTTGATGAAAGAAAGAAGATTTAAACACAATAAATCCATGTGCATAGAACCATAATCTCTTTGAAGTCTCCAAAATGGGTTTAACGATAAAAATACAAACATATTTAACAAGGAACAATAAGTAGATAGTGAAAGACATGAACAATAAATTAATCATTTATGCAAAATACCCATGTAAAATGACCTATAGATTTCAGTGCACAATAAGTACACACAATGTATATGTGTATGTATATTTATGTGTATATGTATATGTATATATATGCATGTATATGTATATTTATATGTGTATGTATATGTATGTGTATATGTATATGTATGTATGTGTATGTATATGTATATGTATATGTATATGTGTATGTATATGTATGTGTATGCATATGCTTGTGAGTATGTATATGTATATGTATATATAGATGTTTGTGCTGGAAATCACTCCTATGATGATCTATAATTGATCCTATGTCAATGGGTGCATTGCGAAAGATGCATATACATAACTACAAACAATAAACGAAGATAAAAAAAAGTTACTAGCCTTGGCCATATTTTTTTGATGAAAGAAAGAAGATTTAAACACAATAAATCCATGTGCATAGAACCATAATCTCTTTGAAGTCTCCAAAATGGGTTTAACGATAAAAATACAAACACATTTAACAAGGAACAATAAGTAGATAGTGAAAGACATGAACAATAAATTAATCATTTATGCAAAATACCCATGTAAAATGACCTATAGATTTTAGTGCACAATAAGTACACACAATGTATATGTGTATGTATATGTATGTGTATATGTATATGTATGTATATGTATGTATATGTATATTTATATGTGTATGTATATGTATGTGTATATGTATATGTATGTATATGTATGTATATGTATATGTATATGTATATGTATGTGTATGTATATGTATATGTATATATAGATGTTTCAATTGGCAGTGACTTGATCGGGTTTTTAAGTGCCGGTGTGAAGCTTCCTAATTACATGGTTTAACGATGGTAGCTTTAGTGTCTCTAATCCATGAAAGTTGAATGGAAAGTGTTTGTTTATGTGGGGGTTGTTGCACCGTGGCATTGTTGTTTTTCTATATGTATATGCATATGTATATGTATATGTATATGCATATGTATATGTATATGTATATGCATATGTATATGTGAAATCTGAATGGTAAGTGTTTTCTTGTGCAAGGGTTATTGTATCCTACCATTATTATGTGATGTTGGTGGTCAAAGTAAGTCCAATATTCAATGCCCCGATGTGGGAAACTATAATTTTATTGAGTTTTATTGTCAAAAGAGTGCAATATGATAGATCAAATATATAGATAGTAGATTCTCATATACTTTTCCATTGTGTGATGTGGTATGAAACTCCATGAAATTCCTCACCGATGTTTCATAATGTTCTTTGTTAGAGGTTTTGGTATAGCCCATGACCCCCCCACGATGCACCAAAAAAATGGTTGTGATGACCCATAGTGTGGGTGGTGTGGTTTTGGTTTTAATGAAATTTATTTTTTCTTGTGTAAATAGATGCCTACACAAATGCTTATATACAATTTTCCCCCACAAAAATAACCTTCAACTAGTTGTATGCATCCAATATTGTATTGTTGTGAACGAAGGATGTAACAATTATGAAATAATGGCATTGGTTAGCACAAAAATCCATAAAATTGTTCTGTATATATTTGTATATATTTCAATGTTCAAACTATGGTATTAATTTTTTGATCATCCATACATATACATTTATGTACACATTCATATGCATATACTTTTTGTTACATGTTTATGTGTAATTACTACTTTATATCTATCTATGGTTATACATGTATAATCATATATGCTAATGTGGTTGACCTTATATTTATACTTCTAGGATATACAAGTACATTCAAGTTCCACAACCCAATCAATTGTTGATTTTAAAAAGGCTGGAAAACACCAATGAAATCATTTATACTATAGCCAACATAGAGAGGAAATTTGTACGAAGCACCATAAAAAATACATGAAACAAAGGCTTTCTGCATCAAGCATAGGTGCAAGTGTACCTATTGAAAATATTCTATCACAACAACCATTGGAAATGGTGGATGCCATCCCTTATATACAATATCATAAAATTCCTCTACTGCACCAAGATAGTAGGAATACTTGAAAGAAATGTTCAATGAATGCTACCTTTCTACGGTAAAGTAGTTTCAACAATGCATTGATGCACTTTTGAACCTTTATGTTTGTCAAATATGAAGGGAAAGCTACATAGGGATGTAAATTCATATGTTGGGGCTAGCGACAATGGGTGTAAGATGCTATGCTGAAAAAGGCACCCACCGCTTTAGCTATACGAATAGAATGGACCCATGCCCACAACCATTGTTGTTGAATAAGCTTACACAAATTGAAGAAAAGATTATTGCTAGAGTGGATCTAGTTTTACAAGTATCCCATGCTAGAGGAGGTCAATTTAAATATAGTGGTCACACGATAATCTCTCCTCAAGATATCTCGAGCATAGAAAACATTTTTTTGCGCCAATTGAAAGACCTTTAGGCTGTTGTCATCTGATGCATAACCATTGAAGGTGGTAATTACAATTAATATGATAATAAATACCATGTCATGGATGTATTGAAATACAAAATTTAATATGAAAAATACTACAATGATGTTGAGATTAATGTTGAGGCTCTTAGTACGTGACCCGATGTTGCACTCGTGATGTGTCCAATTTCTTGCATACAATAGAGCAAGTTTCTGATGAAGAGCTAATACCATCAACCAACTCAACATATGCTACTCAAGATGAAAATGACTTCAAAACTTTCATCATTTATGGAGGTCTTGCCAAATTCTACATGAGAGCTCCAAGCAATGAAACAAGTATTAAAGTTTGAAAAAGAAATGGAAAATATTTTATGTTGGTCTGAAATTAGCTCTTCTCTTGTTAGTGAATACAACACTGGAGGTTTATTTACAATGGTGTTCCCAACATTGTTTCCCACAGGAGAAGCTCTTCCCCTCCAACCGAGGAATAAAAAAAATCACTTGCATGAATATGCCCTCCACTTAATGAGATATTTTGACTACATATTTGGCAAACATGTTAGGTTTAGGTATTTCCTCTACAACTTAATAATGAGGCATCACAACCAATAAACTATTTATGTCTTTGTTAGAGTGGACCTAGAAGATAGAATCCCTAGGTCATTTTCTACACTACGTGAACGTCTTCAAGATGCTCCTGTTGTCCAAATTGTTGAGCAGTTGATGCACTTTGGGGCATTATTGCATGACACCTATTCTTTTTAGAGCTCTTGTTGAGCCCAACTAGCTGCAATGACTCAACAACTTGGCATACCTACCCTCTTTTTCACTTTGAGCTATTCAAACACAAAATGGGTTGATCTGCAAAAAAAAATCTCTTTAGTGCCTTGTTTGCAATGGAGCCTTCAACAAAGACACTAATAAATAGTTTTTTTCAGAATCCATGTATAATGTCTTTATATTTGCATCATAGATTCTAAATTTTCCATGAAGAGGTGATTGAAAAAAAAATTCATGCAAAATATTATTGGTACATATACGAATGGCAACATCGTGGTTGTGCACATGTGCATGGTTTTTAATGGATTCTAGAAGCCCCCAACATGGAAATTCTTGATTGGTCCAATCTACATGATGTTACAATGGAAAGAGACTTTTTTGATAGATATGTTTTAGCTTGGAATCCATGTTGCCCTGCAGAGAGATTGTTGAGAATGTATCATTATTTTGAAGAAAATTTGTGCTTTCTTTCCATGAGACAAATTCTTTCCAATGATCCAATCATAGATTATGAAGAATTTCTAAATACAAATCAAAGGAACACAAAATTCTCTAAATATACTTGTTTAAGGAAAAATGGAGCCTTGGCAACAACAACTTATCTCTACATTGACATCTGATGCCGAGTCTAACAAATTATACAAGAGAACTAGAAATGATGATCGCCTGCATATTCATAGCCCACCAATGCTTGCAACTTGGCATGCAAATGTTGATTGCCAACCAGCTGTTTCTAGGAAAATTGTTTTAAATTATATTTCTAAATATGAAGCTAAATCTTAGAAGAAATCAAAAAATTATGTTGATATGTTGAAAAGAATTGCAAATAAAAATATAGTTGAGGATAGATAATTTATTTCATATCAAAAATTCATGATGAATATTCTTGTAGAGTGACATCTCTTCACAAGAGACATGCCATATGTTACAAAAAATTCCTCTTCTCATCACAAGCTAACAATATGTTTGTTTGAATGTTGGAAAAAAAACATGGTTTTGTATTAAAAAATATGATGTTGATCAAGACCTACCAACAAATTATATTCATTTTATATGCAAAGGCCTCTAGAGCTAGGCAGTGTATCCCTAATTGAATCAATTTAGTTATATACACATTTAGAGTGGTGCAAAAAGGCCAAATGGAAATTGAGACAAATACCTACAATTGTCCTTATGTAACCATTGTTCAAGAGTGTTCCCATTGAAGATACAAAAATATTTGAGATATTTTGTTGGACTGAACTTATGTTATACATACCTTTCCAAAACATACAAATAGATATAGGTGTTGCCAAACAAGAGATCATAAAAAATTGGAAAGGTTTAAGAATAGTTGGTTATCATCCTTAGCATGTTATTAGGCTTCCACTTGCATCTATGATTGAAGAACATGCTAGTGATACTAATGATTTCAACCATCGACCTTATATGTATGAATATGAATGGGAAGTTTTCTCTCAGCTTGGTGCAACTAATAACTTTAATATAAATCAGCTCAAACTGTTGGGTAGGCGATACTTTGATATGAATCATTTATGGAATATAAACCATGTGCTTGAACAAATTCATAATATTGGTTTGCAATTCATCCCATCAGCTAGGGCACAATGTGAGCAACCTACGATACAATTCTCTCCTATAAATACATCATCCCATTAGCTTTCAAAAAAAACAATAATTGTCTCTTTAAATTATCTAGTCCCATTGCATACAGGCTTCCCCCAAATTTCCTCTCTGCATGATCATTCAAGGGACAACTGGCACTGGAAAATCCTTTTTGATAAATTGTATTAGAAAAAAAATAAACACATCTATTTATGGACCCAATAGGTCCTTGCTCACACTACCCCCCATAGGTGTTGTTGCATACAACATATGCACCTCCATAATCCATACAACCCTCTGAATTTCCATTAAGGATATGAATCCTTTCCAAGGTCAGACATTGACAATATTCCAAGAATAATTTAAATATATTGAATACATTTTGATAGATGAAATGAGTTTTCTAGGCCCAAATTTGTTGTTGAAAATAGATAGTTGCTTGCGTCAAGAATTCCCCGATAACTAGAGGAAGCCTTTTGGTGGTATTTTTATTATCCTTTTTGGTTTACCTTTCCCAGTTGCCACCTGTCATGGATACCCCTATTTATGCTTCACACTGATTGGCTAAAGCATTAAGGCATAGTTTCACAGTCTCAGTCACATTGGACACTATTCTATGTCAAACAGGAGATAGCCCTTCCCAAAAAAAGATTCAGGCACTTCTTCTCCATATAAGAAATGGTGAGGCTCTCCATGATTACTGGGAAGAGCTTATGAAAAAAAAATGCTCTCGACCACAAAAAGAGAACAATTTGATGTTGCTACACATTTTTTTGCCGCAAATGACTTAGTCCTATTCCATAATAAAAAAATGATAAAATAGTTAAACTTTCCCATATCCATTAGCATTGCTCTTGAGTGGCAAAACAACATACATCTGATCATGGAGATGATGACTAGCTTCTCCATAAAAAACTACTTTTTTTTTTGTGAAAAGGTGATGCTAACAAAAAAATTGTGGATTCAAGTTGGCCTAGTGAATGGATCCCTTGGACTTGTTACAACTATTGTGTACAATGAACATTGTAAACTACCAGATCCACCTGACTATGCTGTTGTTCAATTTAAAAATTATGTTGTCCCACCATGGGACCTAGAAAAATCAAGAGACATCCCCATCCCAGCTATAACTTGGGGTAGTCAAACACAAATTCTACTCACCATGGCATGGGTAATTACAATACATAAAGAACAAGAGTTAACATTAGATAGAGAAATGATAAACATAGGAAGCAAAGAGAGGAAAGGATTGAATTTTACAGCTATCTCTCATGTTAAATCAATTGAAAGACTCTACATTGATAAAAAATTCTCATTTGAGAGATACTCCAGACTTAGAAACAACAAATACACCACTTGACTTCCCAACAAAGAGATGCATTTGGAACAACTGGAACCCTTGCCAAATTATTTTGCCCCCTGCTCGTCCTTTGGCTTATAGAAAAGGCTTCAGAGAAATTATTCTTTCCCTTTGTCTAGATTTTATACCATCCTCATTTCAAGGATTTCTAAGTTAAATCTTATAGTAACATACCATGTAATAATCTGTGCAAAATGCGTATAATGTCAAAGATAGATAGAGATACTAGGCAACAATAAGCAAAGTACACATGTTGTTCAAGCCACTACCATGTTTTGATCATTCCATTCTATTATAGTATATATTCGACTATTTGGAAAACTTTTCCAACAATATTTTTTTGTATTTCACTGATTGGTTTGAAATTATGCACCTATACATTGTTTCACATTTTCTTGTGCCTATATACTATGTCTTTAACTGCCACATTGAATTTCCCTATTTTATTCGATGCTTTACATATTTTTTAGGTTTACACATTAAAGATAGTTTTTTTCCTATTTACGATCTTTTGTACCTTTAGCAATATAGTTTTTGTTAAATTTAGTATGAAAATATGCACAGGTATAAATATTAATCTCTTGACTTCTCCTTTCAAAAAAAAATTATGTCGTACTTTTTGTATATGGCATTCAGAAAAATAAACTCTTCTGTATATTCAACCTATCCATATTTCTTCAAGTTTTTTTTAAATTCCATCATGTCAATTCTTTATCAGCATACCTGCAATTGTCTTTAAACCAATTTTAACATGCAATACTGTAAACACATCTATTTATGGACCCAATAGTTCCTTGCTCACACTGCCCCCCATAGGTGTTGTTGTGTACAACATATGCACCTCCACAATCCATACAACCCTCTGAATTTCCATTCAGGATATGAATCCTTTCCAAAGTCAGACATTGACAATATTCCAAGAATAATTTAAATATATTGAATACATTTTGATAGATGAAATGAGTTTTCTAGGCCCAAATTTGTTGTTGAAAATAGATAGTTGCTTGCGTCAAGAATTCCCCGATAACCAGAGGGAGCCTTTTGGTGGTATTTTTATTATCCTTTTTGGTTTACCTTTCCCAGTTGCCACCTGTCATGGATACCCCTATTTATGCTTCACACTGATTAGCTAAAGCATTAAGGAATAGTTTCATAGTCTCAGTCACATTGGACACTATTCTATGTCAAACAGGAGATAGCCCTTCCCAAAAAAAGATTCAATTGAATTTAGTTTTTGTTAAATTTAGTATGAAAATATGCACAGGTATAAATATTAATCTCTTGACTTCTCCTTTCAAAAAAAATTTATGTCGTACTTTTTGTATATGGCATTCAGAAAAATAAACTCTTCTGTATATTCAACCTATCCATATTTCTTCAAGTTTTTTAAAAATTCCATCATGTCAATTCTTTATCAGCATACCTACAATTGTCTTTAAATCGATTTTAACATGCAATACTGTAAACATACTATTGCAGCTATTAAAAATTGATAAATATAAAAACACAAATAACTGCAAGTGTGAAACATGAATAGAGATTGAAACCAACAATAAGTAGACCCAAAAGTTTTGTAAGTCTATAATGTGTTTTCAACATTCCAAAATATTAAACTAGATATGCACATGTTGTAGAAATTTTTTGGAAGAAATTTATGTTCCATTTGACTAATAAGTTTAAAATTCTATAACCATGTTCTATTTTCTATTTTATTTGCCTGTATACCCTGAGTTTTCACATTTTTCCATCATCCTTTGCTTCTACAAAATTTTATGTCTTCTTGTTAGCTTTTCTATTAACTTTATTCGATTTAAATAGAAGCAAATGTTGATCTACAAAATTCTCTTTTCCATCATTTCATTGTTTCACTCTTCCTATATATTACATATTAAAATATATAGTCTTCTATACACTGCCTTTTTTTTAACTCATATATGGTAAAACTCCACACTATTTGCAACGGGTTGCTTGGGTGAGTTTACAACAATAATGGAGCTTGGTGCCCATATGGGTTGGTAGTCATGAAATTGGATGCCTTGTCCAACAGAAACAAAATGGTGGCTCTTGCTTTCGTAAGGGTTGAAACATCCTAGCATTGGTGGTAGATTCCACAGAAGGGAGTACATGTAATATTCAATTTTATAATATGAGGATGTCTATTGTTTTACTTCCACTGTGAAATGACACACCTTGATGTTGGTTTCATAGTAGGCTACTAAACAAGCTTCCATGCACCTCCATTATATAGAAGATTGCAAAGCCTCCCAACTGCTCTAGTCCATAATCTACAGTGTTTCTGCTACTTCTCTTGTTGTAATTCATTTGGTAATGTTTTTTTGATGTTCCATGCACACCTAACCATAGAGATACATTTTAATCTATTCATATAAAAAATTTATTTCCAGTAATATCATGTTTGACTCAATGCAAACATAAATTTAGAACGATCTATAGAGCCATTGTGTTGGGAAATTGCTTCTTGAAAGACAACCATAGTTATAAGTGTAAACAAGGTTTTTTATAGATTTATATTTTTATCAGTTATACATTCAATGCTTTCCTTCCTTTATGGCTAGATAGGCTCCATATATTTGTTACTATATATATACATTTGTGCACTATTTCTTACATGTAGTTTACTACAATCAATATAGTCTACTATACACATTATATTTGTTCATATTCATAGAGTTGGATTTCCAGTCAATCTAACAAAATATCTAGATAAGCCAAGAAATCCTAGCCACGTCTAGTCTGATGTAATTCCTCACGGAAACTCCAAACAACTAACTGATACCTAAATGTGAACTATTACATGGATTAATTCTTCTCTATTAATATGTTTTATGATATTTTCTTTGTCTGTTCTCTTTTAATTTGTGTGTAACAACGTCCTTATTTTTGTAGTTCACTTGTTCTATTTTTTATCAAACAAAAGATTGACCTGTGTGTTTTTAGTCCTTTGTATTTTTATTTGACCCATGTATGTTGCCTGGCCTCTCACAATTGTTTGGTGTTATATTTTTTCGTCCTTACTTCTATATACATTTTGGACATCAGAAGCTTTGTATAAAAAATTATACATACACACACACACACACACACATATATATATATATATTTAAATATAATGTCAACTTCAAGTTAAAATCAATGCTTGCAAACATAGAAAAATATATATATGCATATATATATTGAACACAAATAGAGTAATTGTATGAGAGATATTATAATTGGCACCAAATATTATAGACTTTAAAATGATAGATATTTAGAAAAACAATAGAACAATTCGTGATAACAAGCTTCAAATAGATAAGGGAAAAAGAGTACCATGAAACATATTACTATTATAGATAAACAAGGAAATTGTAAAAGAACTATTAGTCAAACATACATACATATATATATACATATACACATATATACATATATATATTTATATATTTGTATATAAATATATATATATATTTATACATTTGTATATAAATGTATATATTTATATATATATTGATATATACTATATATATTCAATTGAGCCTATTTTAATGGGTGAAAGGGAAAAGATGCACATAGATAACTGAAACAATAAACAAAGGGCTATAAAATTACTAACCCTAACAAGATTTTTTGACGAAAGAAACAATATTTAGCTACAATTGCTCCTATGGTAATGGGTATAACACAAAAGATGCACAGAGATAACTACAAACAATAAATGAGGAAAGGAAAAATTACTAACCCTGTCCATATATATATGTAATCACTCCTATGCTAATCTATAGTTGGTACTATTTTAATGCGTGCAAGAGAAAAGATGCACAAAGATAACTGAAACAATAAATAGAGAGCGATCAAATTACTAACCCCAGCCATATGTTTTGATGAATATACACACACACACACATATATATATATTTACATACAATGTCAAATCTATGTGAGAATCAATGCTTCCAAACATAGAAATATACATATACATATAAATATATTGAACACTGTAATACCCCTCTGTTTTGCTTGTTTGTTTTGCTTTATGCTATGTTTGGGATGCAACTACTATGATACTGGACACACCTTGTTGTTTGTGTTTTGATCGCTACTATTGAGCGACAATGATTATTGTGTGATGTGATTATCTAATTATTGTTTCACATACATTATGGATTAATGATGTTAGTAGACATATCATGAGATATTATTATTATGTGAGTATTGATTATGATCTAATGTCAGTATTTGATGAGTGGATTGGTGAAGAGGATGGTTTCGCATCACTCACTTGCGAGCGCCTTGTGAATTCGTGATTTCTTCTTCACGGTGTGTATTATATGTTGGATATACTGTATTATGTTGTTTACTCAGTTTCAGGTTGTAGGTACATGACATCGAATCCACCTGGTCTCACAAGTTTGAGCGTGTCAATCCAACGGTTAAGTTGAAAGGGAGATAGTAGCTAGGTAACATGTGTCAAGTCTACGCCCTAGCCTTAGTGTGTCATTAGTCTTGATTAGAGAGTCATGTTGTCTTGATTTAATGTTATATGATTTTATTGAATGCATTATTATTAGATTAATGTTTAGAATAATTGCATTGGAAAGAGTAGTGCTTATTTTAATATTAAATTAAAATTATGCTTTGATGTTTGTTTAAAAGTTTATAATGAAATTTAATTTAATTTAATTTTAATTTATTTAATTAATTAAATTTTAATGTCAAAAGGGTTAAATTTAGTTATTAAATAATTAAAATTGATTAATTAAGTTTATTGGATTAAATTAAATTAAATTAAATCATGAGAAATTGAAAGGAAATTAAAATTGTATTTCGAATTCAATTTTGGGTTTTCAAAAATTAGAAAAGAAAATAAATATCTTATTCTCTACTTTGCATGAAAAAGGGAATTAGGGTTGGATTAGATATTTTTGGTTTTATGTGAGTGCATGTTTTTCAATTTTGGAGAGAGAAGTTTTGGAAGGATTCATATTTTTTAGAGGATTGAATTTTTTTGAAGAATTGGCAGAAGAAGGGTTTGAATCAATTTTTGGATTTTGGAATTGGATTTGTTGCACATTTGAGAAAAATCTTGTAGGAGGCTTCTATCAAAGAAATTTCATCTTCTTCTGTAGCTTTAGATTCCAGGTTTTGTACTTGTTGTTTAATTCAATTTTCAATTTAATGGTTTGTGAAAATTTGATAAATTTACTATAGGAAATTATTTAGTAAACAAAACCCGTAGATCCATTGTTGTCCTTCAAACAATTAGAATTTATTATGGAAATTTTTACCTTTGAAGACAGTTAGATCTGTGTTTTAAACTCAAACCCGATAGAAAACCTTCATTGAAAATTAAACAAAATTTAGATATGTACAAAGTTCTTTGTTTAAATTATTTAAAATCTAAAAGAATAGATTGGAAGAAATTAAATTAACATCCTTTGAATTTTGAAAGACATTCTAGAAAAATTAATTAATTTTTTGATTACTAGTTTTTTTTTAATATTTTTCTCAATTTAACCAGTTTTAGAAATTTTGGTAAATATATAAATATATATATATATATATATATATATATATATATATATATATATATATATATTATATGAGATTGTATATTGTATATAAAATTTAAATCTACATTTGTTAAATCAAATATACTGCCAAAAAAATTCTTTGTTGAAAATTTTCGCTCTCGAAATCCACATCTGTATTAATGGTCGATTTTCCCTTTTCGTTTTGAGGTTTTGTGGTTTTTAATATATATATATATATATATATATATAAGAAAAAATGCGTTTATAAAGTTCTTTGATATTTTTCCCGTATTTTATTTTGGATTTTATTGGTAGGCTAAGAAATTTTTTATTAATTTTTTTTTTTTTGGTTTGAAACTGTGGCTAGTGGGGAGTCAAATCCCACTGACCACCGTATCGACGCTTGGGGGAAGTGCTGCCCATGAGGTAGTGCACCCACCCCATTGGGGGGGACGCACTGTCCCATGGGGAGTGTGGCCTCCCCAAGGCTTGGTAGTTGTTGTATCATTGTACAGTCGACAGTTATTTCTAGGGGCGTCGACAGTACATTGTCCGCCGATAATACCTTTCGGTGAACGCGAAATTTTGCATGCTTTAAAAATTAACTTTTGTTTTTATTTATTTATTTAGTTTTTTATTTGTATGTTGGATTAATATAAATGTTTGATATATATATAATATATAATAATTAATGTATATTTATATATTGGAAAATGAGAATATAAGTTTGGAGATTATTCAAAATCAAACAGTTTTGTGGTTTAGGAATTTTTAGTAAAACATAAGGTTAAAACCATTGTATAATGTAGAATTTATTTTTAAATGTAGTTTTGAGAATAAATATGATATTTTTATTTAAATATATGAAGTATACTGAGTATATTTTAAGAATATTTATAGATTTAATATTTTGTTTAAGGCATAGGAATGCACGTAAGGTTCTTTGGGAGCCATTTAAACTAGTATGACTAATGTGCATGATTAGATAACATTAAGAATATTGTTAATTTTCATGAAGAAATTTATTTGTTTATATGAAAATTTAGAAAGATAGTAATTTAAATTATTGCAAGAATCATCAAGTAGAAATATGGATTTAAGATATCCAAACATATTGTTTTTTTTCTTTATCAATGCATTATTATATTATTTTCCCTTTTAGTGAATGCTTTGGGAATGGGTAATCATGTTATGCATTGAGAAGTCTTCCAGTGAATGTGGGTCATTCCCATGTTAGTTAATGTTCATTTTTCCTTGGGTAGTGTTGTATGAGTTTATTTTCCTCCAAGTGTTGGAGTGGGATTCTTATTGTCATCTCCTAGTTCAGGAGAGATTGAGTTGTTCAGTTCTATAACACTTGAGTTACCCTTGGAGTCTAGATTTGAGTAGCGTATTATCCATTAGAGCAGTGGCTTTTGTTAGGGGCCGGAGCCCAAAGAGATAAACCGGATAACCTTCGAAAGTGTTTTTAATAAGTGATAATTAAAGTAAAGTAATTAGATTACTAGGATGCATTCACATTAACCAAGACAAATTAACCTCACTCGCAGACACAAGGGCTTGTTTAGACTTGGGGTGAGTGAGAAGGCTTGGAATGGAAAGGTCAACTAGCTTGTCCAGACGAAAGGTAGTTGATTCCGCATGAGTGAGTATAAGGGCTGGGATTCAGTTGAGGTCACTAGGATTACCAAAGCCTATGAAGAATGCCCAGAGGAGATCTCATGACGCACCTTGCAATGACACTCTATCTAGGATAACCTTGAGTTTATGTTGTGTGTATGTATTCTTTAGCACACTTGATTTTATTGTGTCTGGAAACAATGTAACCATGTTAGTGTTGGATTTATATTGTGCATATGTTTGGTTGAGTCAGTATGTGTCAGTATGAGTCTGCCTTTGGTTAGAGGTAGTAGATTTCTTGTCCATGTTGCATTTTTACTATCTCCTAGCATGGGGAGTGGGCTTTCGGGTACCATTAGGTTGGGTGGAACATGCACCAAAACCATTGGGTCCCCCTTGTTCTTCAATTCATGGAAGTGAGACATCCAGCTGGACAACTCACGGATCTTGTCATTCTTTTCTTGCACTATTGTAATTGCACTTGTAATGAGTTGTATTTACCCTTCTTGTTGTTATGAGGTGGATCTTGTAATTATTATACTTAGGTATTTTGACTCATTCTGGGAATGACGATTGTAATCTTGTAATGGTTTATGTAATGGATATTCCATTCTTATCTTGTATTTACTTATGTTGAACGAATGCTATTACTTGAGTTATTTAATGCAATGTAATTTAGATGATGTATGTTAATGGGGATTTAAGTAATCTCAGTTGCGTAGCCTTAGGGGAGCTTGTCAATTTTAGGTGAACTTGTATGTTTAAATTCACTTTAATAAAAAAAAAAATAGTACACTTTTATAGTGAATTGAAACTTCCTCTAGGGTTGCGTGGCGGGGCATTACACATGGTGTCTGAGCCAAGGTTTAAACACTGGGTGCTCTGGGATTATGATGTACCCATTAAACTTAGTTGTGTAGGTTTTTAAGAGTACCTTGTCTAATACCCTTTTGTGTCTGTGTAGGAGTATGCCTCCTAGATGTGGACAAGGGAGAGGAGGTGGACGTAGCCAGGTAGACGGTCAGGGGGAGAGTCAACATGAATCACCACCTCATGTGCCACATATACCAAAGCAAGAGGAGCATCAAGCTTCGTAGAATGATCCAAGTGGTGGTGGACAGTTAGATCCTCTTAGGGTCGAAGCTGCACGTAGAGTCTTCGAGGAGGCTATGGCATTATTGGGTTCAGGATAGGAAGTACCTGTGATTAACCCTATGGTTGGGACAGTTACAACTCAGTCTAATATGCTAGGAGTGAACTATATGAGGGACTTGATTCAATCACAGCCACCTCAATTTGATGGAATAGGTATCGGTCTTGAGGCTAAAACTTGGTTGATAGGTCTTGACAGATGTTTTTCCATGCAACCATTTGATAGTAACACCAAAGCACAGTGTGCGGTTATTCATCTCTGAGGTTTTGCAGCCACTTGGTGGAAGCTAGAGGAGCAAAAGCTCGATATAGACATGAGTACAGTATCTTGGGAGATCTTTCTTGAGCGATTTAAAGCCTAGTTTCTCTCTGATCATTGGCATCAGCGTAGAGGCGACGAGTTCCATGCCATACGTCAGCTAGCCATGACAGTTGATCAGTATGAGAGGCGATTCTATGAACTTAAACAGTTCACAAGAATAGGGGACGATGAGGGAATGCTTGTGCAACATTTCATCAAGGGATTAAATGCTCGTATCAGTGGTGGTGTTTGGGTCTTTGAACCCAAGTCTATGGAGATAGTTGTGGAGAAGGCACGACTGGTGGAGGAGAACCTGACTATGGCATTGGGAGGTCATACAGGTGTTAGTATTGGCAGTGGTATAGGAGTTGGGACTAGTGCTTGAGGGGGATAGACACAGGGAGCTGTGCCTCCTAAGACTTAGCAGTTATCAGTATAGGGCAGTCAGCAGCAGTCATTTCAGGGGAAACAGAAAGGTTTCTAGTAGGGACAGGGTAGTAGGAACTGGAGGTGCATGAAGTGTTTCAATGCTGAGCAACCTGCTCAAAGTGCCCAGTCCACTTTTGGAGGCAGTGTATAGCAGTCTAGTGCACCAACAGGAGGTAGAGGTTATGGTAGAGGCACGGGTTGCTTCTCTTGTGGTCAGTAGGGCCATATTGCTAGGACGTGTCCCAATAAGGGCACGTCAAGATTTACACAGATACCAGCAGCATCAGAGCCGACAGTGGGAGATGTTGCTAGAGGCCATCATGTGTTTGTAGTGGTTGATAACCACCAGAAAGAGCACCAGGGTACCGTGGTAGAGACCTATGGTATGTTATTGGGTAACCCTATTACTATTCTTTTCGATTCAGGAGCATTTGACTCCTTCATTTCTTCATCGATAGTGTCACATTGTAGACTGGGAGCCGTAAGGCAAGCTGATAGGTGGTAAGTAGAGTTAGCGTCTGGTGCAAAGGTTGCATCACATTCTATAGTACCTGACTGTAGGTTGGAGATTGGACCACTTCTCACTACCATGGATCTTCGAGTTATACCATTGGGATCCTATGATGTTGTTATAGGTATGGATTGGTTAGAGGCTCACTGAGCAGTTATTGATTGTCGACGTAAGTCGATTCGGTGCATTAATGCATCTAGTGTAGAGGTGGATATTATAGGAGTTTAGAGACCGATATCTTTGAGGATCATCTCAGCTATGCAGTTGAGGAGATGTGTTCGTCATGGATGTCAGTTGTTTTTAGTTAAAGTTGAGGACTTGGGTTTAGGAGATGGAGAGGAGAAGGTAACTCTGAATAGTCATCCTATTCTTTAGGAGTTCATAGATTTCTTTCTTGATGGCATTCTAGGGATGCCACTGAGCAGAGATATATATTTTAAGATTGATTTAGTACTTGGATCGGAGCCTATTTCACGCGCACCTTACCGTATGACTACTGAGGAGATGAAAGAGCTTCACTTGCAGTTGGAGGATTTATTAGAGAAGGGATTTATTCATCCTAGTGTTTCTCCTTGGGGAGCACCTATCATCTTCATGAAGAAGGATGGTTCACTTCGGTTGTGCATTGATTACCATCAGTTGAACAAGGTAACGATCAAGAATCATTATCCACTTCCCAGAATTGATGACTTGTTTGACCAAGTCAAAGGTGCTACCATCTTTTTGAAGATAGACCTTAAGTTGGGATACCATCAGCTCTATATTTTTGATGCAGATATACATAAGACAACGTTTTAGATGCGGTATGGTCACTACAAGTTCATTGTGGTACCATTCGGGTTGATGAATGCACCATCTGTGTTCATGAGTTTGATGAATGGAGTATACCTCACATACCTTGATAGGTTTGTTCTTGTGTTTCTCGATGATATATTGATATATTCTAGGATAGTAGAGGAACATGAGGAGCATTTGCGACAAGTTCTGCAGTGTTTGCGAGAAAACCAACTTTATGCCAACTTGTTGAAATGTGAGTTGTTTAAGTTTGAGATCAAGTATCTTGGTCATGTGATCTCAGGAGAGGGAATATCTATGGATCCTTCAAAGATTCAAGCTATTCTAGATTTTCCTGCGCCCACGAATGTGGCAGAGATTCGTAGTTTTATGGGGCTTGCAGGATATTACAAGAGGTTTGTGCAAAAAAATTTCAGGATAGGTCATCCTATCACTTCTCTTCAGAGGAAAGGGAAGAGGTTTGGATGGTCAGAGCAATGTGAGTCATCTTTTCAGATTCTTAAGGATAAGCTAACTAGTGCATCGATTTTAGCGATACCTAATCCGACAGGAGAATTTGTGGTTTGTACAGATGCATCTTTAGAGGGCTTAGGTGCAGTCCTGATGCAGGAGGGACGAGTGATAGCTTATGAGTCGCGTAAACTTAAGGATCATGAACTTAATTATCCCACACATGACCTTGAGTTAGTGGCAGTAGTCCATGCATTGACTAGATGGAGACACTTTTTACTTGGGCACAAGTTTGAGCTACATAGTGATCTCAGGAGTCTGCAGTATATTTTCACTCAACCGAACCTTAATGCTAGACAGAGGCATTGGATGGAGTTTCTTTGTGAGTATGACTTTGAGGTGAAGTATATTCAGGTGAAAGAGAGCGTTGTAGCTGATGCACTCAGCAGATGTAGGCATGAGATATCTGAGATGACTCTTATGGTAGATTTACGGAGTCAGATTCTTGCTACTCTTCTAGCAAATAGTTGGTACCGAGATGTGAGAGCAGAGATTGAGGCAGGTAGACCTCTTGAGGGAAGATTTATAGGTTATTCACTTGAGTCAGATGGGTTACTTAGGTATTCATAGCGTATTTACATTCCTTCAGTAGGTGATCTTTGATCTTTGGTTTTGACCGAGGCTCATCACACACCTTCTTCAGCCCATCCTGGGGTGAAGAAGATGCACGCAAAGCTATGCCAGTTGTATTTCTGGCCAGGGATGAAGAGGGATATTGCAGACTTTGTAGCACGATGTTTGAAGTGTCAGCAGGTGAAGGCTGAACACCAACATCCAGCAGGGCTTCTACAACCACACCTTGTACCTGAGTGGAAATGGGATATTATCTCATTGGACTTCATTGTTGGTTTACCCAGCTCCTCACAACGACATGATGCTATTATGGTGACAATTGATAGGTTGACGAAGGTAGCACACTTGTCGCCTATGCATGCTTCCTATAATGCATCATTAGTTGCTAGATTTTTCATGGAGGATATTGTGAGGTTGCACGGTATTCCGTGTCACATTATTTCTGACAGGGATCCAGCGTTTACTTCAGCTTTGTGGACATCATTACATCATGCTATTGGGACACAGTTGAACTTCGGCTCAACATATCACCCTAAGACAGATGGAAAGACTAAGAGGGTTAATCAAATCCTCGAAGATATGTTATGCATGTATGTCATGGATTAGCAGACACGATGGGAGGATTATCTTTATCTAGTGGAGTTTTCTTATAATAATAGTTACCAAAGTTCCATTGGTATGGCACCTTTTCAGGCCTTGTATGGATGTCCTTGTCGTACTCCTCTTAGTTGGGATCAATTGGAGGATATAGTGTTATTGGGACCTGATATGTTGCAGGATATGGAGTGGCAGGTGGAACGGATTAGAGAGCACTTGGTAGCAGCACAAGATAGGCAGAAAAAGTATGTGGATGTGCATAGAGTGGATTGTCAGTTTTCTGTTGGTGACAGAGTATTCTTGCGGCTGTGTCCATGAAATAGTCCTATCTGATATGAAAAGGGTTCTAAGTTGGAGCCTCATGTTGTCGGACCTTTCGAGATACTCGAAAAGATTGGTCCAGTTTCTTATTGACTTGCTTTGCCATCCAATCTTGCACATATACATGACGTTTTCCATGATTTAGTTCTTCAACCTTATCATCTAGATGTTACTCACGTCCTTGATTGGAATTATTTACAGGTAGAGAATGGGCAGTTGGCTTTGGATCCCATGGCCGTAATGGAGTGCAGAACACTCACTCTACGACGACAAGATATTGATCAAGTTAGAGTACAGTGGGATCCCAGGGATGATACTTCATCCACCTAGGAGGATGTAGTTAGGATGAGGGAGTTATATCCCTACTTGTTTGCAGGCTTTTAGGAGTAAGCCTGGTCTTTGGGGGACAGAATGTAATACCCCTCTGTTTTGCTTTATGCTATGTTTGGGATGCAACTACTATGATACTGGACACACCTTGTTGTTTGTGTTTTGATCGCTACTATTGAGTGACAATGATTATTGTGTGATGTGGTTATATGATTATTATTTCACACACATTATGGATTAATGATGTTAGTAGAGATAGCACGAGATATTATTATTATGTGAGTATTAAATATGATCTAATGTCAGTCTTTAATGAGTGGATTGGTGAAGAGGACGGTTTCACATCACTTGCTTGCGAGCGCCCTGTGAATCCATGATTTCTTCTTCACGGTGTGTATTATATGCTGGATATATTCTATTATGTTGTTTACTTGGTTTCAGGTCGCAGGTACATGACATCGACTCCACCTGGTCTCACAAGTTTGAGCATGTCGATCCAATGGTTAAGTTGAAAGGGAGATAGTAGCTAGGTAATATGTGTCAGGTCTATGCCCTAGCCTTAGGGTGTCGTTAGTCCTGATTAGAGAGTCATGTTGTCTTAATTTAATGTTATATAATTTTATTAGATGCATTATTATTAGATTAATGTTTAGAATAATTGCATTCGAAAGAGTAGTGATTATTTTAATATTAAATTAAAATTATGCTTTGATGTTTGTTTAAAAGTTTATAATGAAATTTAATTTAATTTAATTTTAATGTCAAAAGGGTTAAATTTAGTTATTAAATAATTAAAATTGATTAATTAAGTTTATTGGATTAAATTAAATTAAATTAAATCATGAGAAATTGAAAGGAAATTAAAATTGTATTTTAAATTCAATTTTGGGTTTTCAAAAATTAGAAAAGAAAATAAATATCTAATTCTCTACTTTGCATGAAAAAGGGAAATAGGGTTGGATTAGATATTTTTAGTTTTATGTGAATGTATGTTTTTCAATTTTGGAGAGAGAAGTTTTGGAAGGATTCATATTTTTCAAAGGATTGAATTTTTTTGAAGAATTGGCACAAGAAGGGTTTGAATTAATTTTTGGATTTTGGAATTGGATTCGTTGCACATTTGAGGAAAATCTTGGAGGAGGCTTCTATCAAAGAAATTTCATCTTCTTCTATAGCTTCAGATTCTAGTTTTTGTACTTGTTGTTTAATTCAACTTTCAATTTAATGGTTTGTGAAAATTTGATAAATTTACTGTAGGAAATTATTTAGTAAACAAAACCCATAGATCCATTGTTGAAATTCAATAATTGTTGTGCTTCAAACAATTAGAATTTATTATGGAAATTTTTACCTTTGAATACAATCAGATCTGTGTTTTAAACTCAAACCCCATAGAAAACCTTCATTGAAAATTAAACAAAATTTAGATCTGTACAAAGTTCTTTGTTTAAATTATTCAAAATCTAAAAGAATAGATTGGAAGAAATTAAATTAAAATCCTTTGAATTTTGAAAGACATTCTGGAAAAATTAATTAACTTTCTGATTATTGGTTTTTTTTAATATTTTTCTCAATTTAACCTATTTTAGAAATGCTGGTAAATATATAAATATATTTATATATATATTTATATATTTATGAGATTGTATATTGTATATAAAATTTAAATCTACATTTGTTAAATCAAATATAATGCCAAAAAAAATTCTTTGTTCAAAATTTCGATTCTTGAAATCCGCATCTGTATTAATGGTGGATTTTCCCTTTTCGTTTTTAGGTTCTCTGGTTTTTTTTTTAAATATATATATAAAAAAAAATTCTTTTATAAAGTTCTTTGATATTTTTCCCTTATTTTATTTCAAATTTTATTGGTAGGCTAAGAAATTTTTTATTAATTTTTTTTTTTTTTTGTTTGAAATTGTGGTTTGTGGGGAGTCAAATCCCACTGACCACTGTACCGATGCTTGGGGGAAGCGCTACCCATGAGGCAGTGCACCCACCCCATTGGGGGGGATGCACTGTCCCATGGGGAGTGCGGCCTCCCGAAGGCTTGGTAGCCGTTGTACCATTGTATAGTCGGCGGTTATTTCTAGGGGTGTCGATAGTACATTGTCGGCCAATAATACCTTTCGGTGAATGCAAAATTTTACATGCTTTGAAAATTAACTTTTGGTTTTATTTATTTATTTAGTGTTTTATTTGTATGTTGGATTAATATAAATGTTTGATATATATAATATATATAATAATTAATATATATTTATATATTGGAAAATGAGAATATAAATTTGGAGATTATTCAGAATCAAACAGTTTTGTGGTTTAGGAATTTTTAGTAAAACAGAAGGTTTAAACCATTGTATAATGTAGAATTTATTTTTAAATGTAGTTTTGAGAATAAATATGATATTTGTATTTAAATATATGAAGTATATTGAGTATATTTTAAGAATATTTATAGATTTAATATTTTGTTTAAGGTATAGGAATGCATGTAAGGTTCTTTGAGAGAAATTTAAACTAGTATAACTAATGTGCATGATTAGATAACATTGAGAATATGGTTAATTTTAATGAAGAAATTTATTTGTTTATATGAAAATTTAGAAAGATAGTAATTTAAATTGCTGCGAGAATCATTAAGTAGAAATATGGATTTAAGATATCCAAACATAGTGTTTTTTTTCTTTATCAATGCATTATTATATTATTTTTCCTTTTAGTGAATACTTTGGGAATGGGTAATCATGTTATGCATTGAGAAGTCTTCCAATGAATCTGGGTCATTCCCATGTTAGTTAATGTTCGTTTTTCCTTGGGTAGTGTTGTATGAGTTTGTTTTCCTCCAAGTGTTGGAGTGGGATTCTTATTGTCATCTCCTAGTTTAGGATAGATTGAGTTGTTTAGTTCTATAACACTTGAGTTACCCTTGGAGTCTAGATTTGAGTAGCGTGTTATCCATTATAGGAGTGGCTTTTGTTAGGGGCCGAAGCCCAAAGAGGTAAACTAGGTAACCTTCGAAAGTGTTTTTAATAATTGATAATTAAAGTAAAGTACTTAGATTACTAGGATGCATTCACATTAACCAAGATAAATTAACCTCACTCACAGACACAAGGGCTTGTTTAGACTTGGGGTGAGTTAGAAGGCCTGGAATGGCAAGGTCAACTAGCTTGTCCAGATAAAAGGTAATTGATTCCACATGAGTGAGTATGAGGGTCGGGATTTGGTTGAGGTCACCAGGATTATCAGAGCCTATGAAGAATGCCCAAAGGAGATCTCATGATGTTCCTTGCGATGACACTCTATCTAGGATAACCTTGAGTTTATGTTGTGTGTATGTATTCTTTAGCACACTTGATTTTATTATGTCTAGAAGGAATGTAACCATGTTAGTGTTAGATTTATACTATGCATATGTTTGGTTGAGTTAGTATGTGTCAGTATGAGTCTGCCTTTGGTTAGAGGTAGTATATTTCTTGTCCATGTTGCATTTTTACTATCTCCTAGGATGGGGGGTGGGCTTTCGAGTACCACTAGGTTAGGTGGAACATGCACCAAAACCGTTGGGTCCCCCTTGTTCTTCAGTTCATGGAAGCGAGACATCTAGCTGGACAACTCGTGGATCTTGTCATTCTTTTCTTGCATTGTTGTAATTCCACTTGTAATGAGTTGTATTTACCCCTCTTGTTGTTATGAGGTGGATCTTGTAATTATTATACTTAGGTATTTTGACTCATTCTGGGAATGAGGATTGTAATCTTGTAATGGTTTATGTAATGGCTTTATGTAATGGATATTCCATTCTTATGTTGTATTTACTTATCTTGAACAAATGTTATTACTTGAGTTATTTAATGCAATGTAATTTAGATGATGTATGTTAATGGGGATTTAAGTAATGTCAATTGCATAGCCTTAGGGGAGGTTGTCAATTTTAGGTCAATTTTAGGGTTGCGTGGTGGGGCACTACACACAAATAGAGAAATTTTATGACAGCTATTAGAATACCACTTATTGGATACTAGATATTGAGTTGTTACAAAAAAAACTTGACAGTCACAGGTAAATGAGATATGGTGCAAAAAACCCACATCAGATGGAAGCTTAAGAAAGGTAGAAAAACATACACATTCCAAGCAAAATAAAAACACAATTTTTTTATGTTCATATCTCATTTATGTGTGATTCAAATTTTTTATTGTAATACATCTTACAACTATTACATAGACTGCTTGTCTTTTTCCAATATGTTTTATCGTACTCTATTTTCCGTCAACTGTTTCAAGCTGCTTAAACAAGTTGTTAATTTTTGTGGTTATTTTGTTTGGATGGAAAATTGTATATGTGTTCTATCAACATTTTCCATCATATTTATTTCCTCTCACCTATTTGAATTCTGCAATGACAAATTGTTCTTCATGGTACTATTCTTTCCACATCCCATTTACCAACTATTCATTTTCAAAGTTTCCCTCTTCTATGCTACATATTTTAACATTCTATTTAGCACTACATAAGTGTCACTCTAATACCTGTTATATAATTGGAAAGATGCTTAATAATCATAGGAGAAACATTCATGCTTGAAAACCCACATTAAATAGACTTTCACACTATGGAGAATAGAACACATCACCTACAATAATGAATATTTTGTTATGGGAAAGTGGATATTGATAGAATAGAACTGACCTATGTCTCTTCAATTCAAAATTCAAGCTACATTAGTTGGCACTGAATATTGTATAAAAAATAGTGGAGTTGTAAAAGAACTATTAGAAAAATAGTTAACAATCACAGATAAATGGCACATGGTCAAAAACCCACATTAAAAATATTAGATTATGCTTTCATACTAATCCTCTGCATATGTATATATATGTGATTACTCCTATATTAATCTATAATTTATCCTATGCTAATAGCTATAACGCCAAAGGTGCACAAAGATAACTACAAACAATAAAGAAAGGGAAAAAAAATTGCTAACCCTCACCATGTTTTTTGACAAAGGAAAGTAGATATAACTGTAATTTCTCCATCCATACAGAGCCATAAAATCTTTGAAGTTTTTAAAATGGGTATAACGTCAGAGATACAAACATATAACAAGGAATAATAAGAAAAGAATGATAGACATGAAAAATAAATTAATCACTCTAACACCTCTTATACAATTTCTCTACTTGTCTTCAATATTTAATACCAAATAATGTAGCTCAAATCTTGTATCAATATGTTTCATGATATTATTTTTCCCTCATCTATTTCATGTGTAGAGTCATCCACAAAGCTTCATTCTAGATACTATAAAGACTCGTTCATGACTAAGAAGGTCCATCCAAATGCATAGAGATAACTAAAAAAATAAACCAAGGGCAAAAAAATTACAATAATCTCCAGTTTAAACTAGAATTTTTCCATCCAGACTAGACAGATAATTTGTTTAAAGTCTACAAAATGAGTGTAATGCCAAAGATAGAAACATATAACAAGAAGAAATCAACAAAAAAATAATCATCTATGTAAAACAATTTTTTTTGCATTGCATGCCTAAGTTGTGTATGCAAAAATATGTTTCTGAAACATGCACACATAAAACAACCAAAAGCCAGAAAGGAAATAAATGTTGTGATGTATAGAATCCACGAAATCTCCCCTAACCATTTCATCCTTCCATTTCTCAGGGATTCGGCTAGAGTCCATGGGGATTCATGATGCCAATATGGTAGGGAGGAAAATGAGTGTGCTTTTTGTGGTTTTACTTTTAATGCCTTCTTTGGAACGAAGACCACAATGACTCTTTCAACAATGCAACTTAATTAATATATTTTCTTACATATTTCAGAGCACATTTATGTTCAAACCCTGCAATGAGAATTCAAGCAATAATAATGTATCTACATGTATGTATATATGTATATGTATATGTTGTAGGAGTTGAGAAAATACAACTTCACAAACCTCGAAGATCACCTACATGCAAATAACCTATCACAAAAGAAGAGATGGAGACAAACAAGCAAGGGTTCTCTGAAAACTAAAAATGTATATATCAGAGAGAATGAGAGAATGAATTTATTTGAAATACAATGGGATCAATCCTTATAAAAAGGAGATCATGCAAACCCTAATAGGAAAAACCCTAATAGAAGCCCTAATAGGAAAACATTTAATAATTAATATAATTATTAAATGTCACATTATGCAAACTAACGTGAAATATTAATAAGGGAATAAAGGTAACTTAATCAACATAATTAAGTTAAGACCTATACTCTAACACCCCCCCTTAAGATGAAACCTTGCTACAAAAAAATGCAAGAAGGAAAACATGGGTCCCGACAACTAGGCCAGATCAGGTACCGAAATACAACCAAATCTATGTAAAGAGGAGAAATAGAGAAAACCTCATGGGAAAAATCTCTACTCCAAAAAGAGATGAAGAAAGCCAAGAAGAAGAACATCACTGAAGTAGAAGAAGCTGCAAACAACTGTCGAAAGATGACTACTATGGTGCTGAAGAACCTTCACTGAAGATGGAAGATCCCTTCCAAGGTGAAACCAAGGAAGAATTAGCATGAACAATATAATAAACCCCCCATAATGCTAAACTGGGAAAGCCTGATAGATCCACTGAAATGATGTGAAACACCCTGTAGTGCGTGAAGGAGAAGAAACATCTAAAATTGCACAAGATAGCACCTGCAACTGAAAAAGTGGTGTGCAAAACAAAGCACATATGCATGAGGCTAGAATCATATGGATCCATGGTCGTCGTGGAGGGACACTCACCGGACAAAGGTGTGATGGCAAACAAAGGAAAACTACATAAACCCCTATGGTATGGATTCACTGTCGTTGTGGAGGGATACTCACCAGACAAAGATGTGATGGCAAAACAAAGGAATACTACACAACCCCTCATGGCACTTTATAATATTAGTGCGAGTACAAAATATGGCACAACCTTATGTGCAAAATCCCCAAAAGATGCATGTACAATTGTGTGGCACTTTATCTCAATGCGTTTACATAAAATATTGCTTACAAATGATGCTCAAAATTTCCTCAAAGGACAAAATGTTGGAAATACATGAAGAACAGCCAAAAACGAAGCATCCCATGCAAATAAAAGGTTTCCAAGAGAAAATATGTCTAGGTAATCCACCAGAGTGTGAAAAAAAAAATAACTGAATAAAATATACCTGGAGTGAAATATAGAAAAATGGAATAGATGAAACTGAAGAGCTCTGAAATACAGTTCCAACACCACTGAGATTGTGAAAAATAGAGAAACTAATCAAAAGTTATGAGCTTGAGATTGAAAGAAGCCCCTTTGTCTTTAATTGGTTGTAGAATACACCAATGGAAAAAATATGTTATGAGACCCACACCAATAGAAAGATGAGAAAACCAGCTTTCCGATGATATCTTGTTTGCCAAAAAAAGATATTGTATGCCCAAGTTATGGCCTCCGGAATAAATCAGCTTCAAAGAGGGAAAAAAATAGTGTTGGGTTAAATTTGACGGTCATACGACCATCACAGCAAAAACACTGGGTTAAATTTGACGGCCAAATGACTGTCACCGTAAAAGTGCGATTGGGCTATATTTAAAAAACAATTGTTTTTTATATAAAAAAAAAGATTTTGATTTTTTTTTTGAAATCATTAAAAATACATACACATTTTTTTGTAAAATTTTTTTAAAAAAAAAACATAGGGCGGGTCTCGCATGGGGCCGTCGCCTGCCAATGTGGCAAGGTAGTACCTATGTAGTACCAACCACTGTAGGGTGGGTGCAGTGCCCAAGTTGCCACCGCCTGTTGTAAGGATAGGTGGCGGTACCCTTGGGTACCGTCCCTACCTGCGCAGGGACCCGTAGGCCTGAGCAAGCCTTAAAAAGGCTTAAAATATTTTGCCCTTTTTTTATCTTTGTTTTTAATTTTTCAAAGATCAAAAAAAAAATTACAAATTTTTTTGCATAAACGAAAATTTCCGAAAAAGGGTGGAAAATAAAATTCGAATTTTTTTTTTTTTTTTACCAGTAATTTTTTTACGGATCTACACACAGAGGACAATCGTACGGCTGTAGTTGCAAAAACATTTTGCCTGAAATTTTGACTTTTTCCAAAATGGATGAATGAACAGTTGATTTAGGGGTTTTAGACTACTGCGGATGCAATGGCGAGGTCCGTTTGAGCTGAAAATACTTCAAAATTTCAGGTATGCTCTAGATCAAGAAAACAAACCCCAAACCCTTGAAGCTCCAAAAATCTTCAAAACAAGAACATGAACTAGCAGGTGTGGATCTTTGATACCATGTAGGAGTTGAAAAAATGCAACTTCACAAACCCCAAAGATCACTTGCATGCAAATAACCTATCACAAAAGAAGAGATGGGGACAAACAAGCAAGGGTTCTCTAAAAACTAAAAATGTATATATCAGAGAGAATGATAGAATGAATTGATATGAAATACAATGGGATCAATCCTTATAAAAAGGAGATCATGCAAACCCTAATAAAACCCTAATAGAAGCACTAATAGGAAAATATTTAATAATTAATATAATTATTAAATGTCACATTATGCAAACTAACGTGAAATCTTAAGAAGGGAATAAATGTAACTTAATCAACATAATTAAGTTAAGACCTATACTCTAACATATGTATGTATATTTTTATATATGTATAATTATATGTACATCTATATGAACATATATCTATGTATATGTATATGTATATGCATATGTATAAGTATATGTATATGTATATGTATATGCATATGTTTAACCTATTTAATTGTAGATATATATGATTTCCTTTATAATGTTGCACAGATACAATAAGCATAAAATGAAATACTACACTTTACATTCTCTATTTCGAATTGTTTAATGTTGCAAGTCAACCCAATGCTACTCGCACTTCTTAAACACTATCAACAATACATGCAAGTCTACAAAGTTTGCATTATCAATAAAAAAATTCAATGGACCAATTGTAAATATTATTGATTTTTTCGAGTTTCAAATTGTTTATATTCACTTTACCCGTATAATTATTTTTTAATTATGGTTCCTTCATAATCTTCCTTCTTGTACACTAACATAGCCCCCTCTTCTATTTTTATCTACTAGGGCAAGCTATCTAAAAGCATCCCAAAATCACGATGCTGATTGTTTATAGACTTTCCACAAAAAAATACACTTCAGTATGACATAACCTATATGAAAATAGTAGATTTTGTTGAACCTTGATATTTTCAAATGTATAATGGAACTCCACATAATTTCCCTTGGATGTTTCCTAATTTTTTTTCTCGGGGGTTTGGCTAGAGTTCCTGTGGCTCTATGATGCCAATATGGTAGGGTGGATACCGAGCGTGGATTTTATGTTCTGGGTTTTAATGCCATATAATTTTTCTTGCATAGATTACTGCCAATTAATTTAGTTTGAAATTAGAATTAAGAGGCCATATATTTTTTCTTTTACAATTTAAACCTATTTCTCTATAGTTTTTACTGCCAAATAATGTATTTTGAATTTAGATTTCAGAAACCAATTATCACATAGGTTGTTTGTCTTGTATGTGTCGTTATAGTCTTTTACCTTATTTGTTTCAAGCTCCCTATAACAAAGTGTTTATTGTCATGCTTTAGTTCTTTTGAATTATGTAATTTTGTAAACTGCTAGAAATTGCAATCATGGCATTGATATGTTCCTTGGGTTTGAAAAAACATAATTTATAACAACACGTTTCTTATGTCATGGGAATTCATAGGTAAGAAATTGAGACTTTATTCATGTCACCTCAAAGAAAAGCATATTTTTTATTCATTTATTCTCACAATGCAAAAAAAAAGGGCACTCTACATTATGTATTTCAAATTGTTTAATCCTCTAGCTCAACCAAATGTTGCTCGCGCTTGTTGAACGCTATCAACAATACATGTAAGTATAGAAATTTTCCATTATCAATAAATAGCTTTACTAAACTAATTGTAAATATTATTGATTATTTCCAGTTTCAAATTCTTTATATTGACTTTACCAATATACTTACTCATTTTTTATGTTTCTTTCCTACTCTTGCTTGCCCGTCCATTGATATAACCCCCTCTTCTATTTGTAGGTACTAGGCTAAGGCATCCAAAAGAATTCCAAAATCATGATGCTATTTTTTTACAGAGTTGGCACACCAAAAAAAGTGTTTCAATATGACAGATCATATATGTATATACTACATTGTTTTGAACTTTGATATTGTGATATGTATAATGGAGCTCAACAAAAAATTTAGTGGGCATTCCCTACTTCTCTTCCTCGAGGGTTTGGCTAGAGCCCCCGGGGCTCCATGATGCCAATATGGTAGGGTGGATAATGAGCAAGGCTCTCGTGTTTTGGCATTTACTACCATATATATGATCTTACATACATTATTTCCAATTAATGTAGTTTGAAATTACAATTAAGAAGCCATATATTTTTTCTTTTACAATTTACCTATCTCTCTATAGTCTTTACTGCCAAATAATGTATATGTGAATTTAGAATTGAAAAGTCAATTCTCACATAGTTTGTTTGTCTTCTATCAATATGTGTCCTTATTTTTTTCAAACTTCATTTGTTTCAAAGTCCTTGTAACATAGTGTGTATTCCTGTGGTTTAGCTCTTATTAATTTTGAAAATTTTTAAACTACTAGAAATTACAATCATGTTGTTGATATGCTCTTTGGCACTTGAGACTTTTGTCATTTCATCTGAAAGAAAACTATATATTTTATTTATTTATTCTAACAATCCAAAAAAAATTGTATTGCATCATCACACTCTTTTCTCGTGACTTTGTTAACTTGTCTTTTAATGAAGATGGTATCACTAAGTGTTCAATTCCACTATGAAGTAATTTATTAAAAATTGATATTATTCTTCCTAATTTTTATTGTAATTTACTACTTTTCAATTTTTTGTACTTATCTCTATTATTTTTACTACTACTAACCCAAAAAAAACATGCATACTAAAGCTTTAATTTACAAAATTATGAACTAAATAGTAATTATAAAAAGTATAAAATATTAAAGATCTTTCTTCCTTCAAAAATATGTGATACTCAAAATTATTAACTACCTTTGTTAAACAAAATGTTTTTTAATGCAATATTAGTAATTAAAGATATGTGTAATCACTTTATAAAAAAATTGCCTTGTATTTGTATTTATATATATCTTAATATAATAAAATAATAATAAAATAGTTGATTCAATAACCTAGACCAAAAAACTAAAATATACTTGTGCATCTACAACTAATAAATCTAAAACTAAAATAAATAAAAATAATCTTTAGAGTGAAAAAAGTTATTTTAATAATAAAAAAGTTATTGATTATTAGTTACTTAATATTAAAATTCATAAATAGATTTTAACTAACATGTCGAAAAGATTTATAATCTCCCACCCATAGACAATGAGATGTGAATTTACCTCACATTCCTCCCTATTAACTTATTAATTTGATTCATGTTTCTCTACTCAATCATATAATTGTAAACTTTTTCAATTTTGTATTTCGCATTCCACTCTACACAAAAAAAAAAAAAGACCTTTGTGCTCCTTGCTCCTTACATGCCCTTCAACAATGGACCCCTATCGGTTGATTGTTGCATGCATGTGCATGCATTTGCTAGTTTATCCTCTTTGATAAAAGGATGTACAGTTATAATTTTTTTAAGATTATTTATATTGCATATAAGTTATATTTTAAATTAGAGATAATGTATTAAGATAAATTGGAATATATAATTAAGGGTTTATATTATAGTATTTAGGGGCTAGTCCTGGGGTTGATGAACTGCCTATGCTCAGACTAGGCCCTTTTTTATGGCAATAAGTATTAGCCAATATTACCAAAAGTAGAAGGTAGGAAATCGTAAAGGCCATTTTGCTAATGAGGTCTGCAAGAGGGTTTTTGGAGTGGCTAGAATCCATGTAATATCATATTTTTTTAATAAATACAAGGTAATACCCTTAGCAGTGATTTAACTAGCAAAAAAAAATTGAATATTTAATTTATTCACAAACTAATGTAAAAACAACATTAAGAAAAAGATATTTAAGAATTATGTATTTTATTTGTATTGTTCACCACAAAACTATTTTTATTTATTTATTAGTCATTTTTTTTTAGCTTATATCTATTTATGAGTACCTTTTTTCTAAATTTATTTGGGATACTAGCAACAAAAAATATATATATTTAGAGCTTATATTCTAATAACCATCAATTTAAGGAGATACAATTTTTTCAATACTTATTAATCCCCTTATCTAAACACAATCTAGATGGGCCCAAAAATTAGAAAATATTTCACTACACTAAATAAACACAATAAAAAAAATTAGAAATACTGATATTTATATATTACATGCCTTTAACTATTCATTACAATCTAAAATCTAGAAATCCTACAAGTATCACACCACCAAAATGAACCATACTATTTATCAATCTATAGGAAGGAGAGAAAATTAACACAACTTTGTCTAAATTCTTAAAGTTTAGACTAAAAATAAGAGAAAGGAAACAAATTACATAAACTTGCCAATAATCCTAGAATAGTTCCCACATCAACTAATTTTTTTATCCTTGAAAGAAAGTGATATTTATTCAATATCATCATCTGAAATCGTCACAATAATAGACATAAATATTGAAATTATAGCAATAAACAATATTTAGAAGTTCAATTTACATGCTAGGTGTAAGTGTACCAAGATGGTTTCCAATAAAGGGACTTAAGTGGACAATTTTTTTTTAAAATAAGGAAATACTGACCTTGGACGTGAAATTGGGGATAGTTACACTCAAAATTTTGAGATGGAACAAAAACAAGGATCAAAGTGCTCTGAATCTACTTTCTAAATTACTAATCTATTTTTAAAATGGTTGATATTAAGGGTTTCAAAAGAGGTATGTACACAAATTGGTGTTGTTTTTGTCATAAAAAAATAACATAGCAACTCTTGTATGACCCTCGTATGATGAACTTTTTTTTAGTATTTTTAAAATCACAATGATCGAAAGTTAGCTAACAATATGTAGTTGATGCACAATTTTTCTGATAATTTTTTAATGAATATTTGATTTTTTACTAATTTTCAAAGTGGGCACTTCCTAAAAAACAAAATTTTGGTCATGCTACCCCTACACATTTTGGAAAATAATTGATTTTTTAAAAAAATTGTAGAATGGAGACTAGTTTCTAAAAATCTAATTTATTTGAAATTTTGATGAGTGGTTAATTTATAATGAAAAAAACACCAAACATTGTTTTTTTTCCAAAAAGAGACATACAAACAAAAAAAATAATGGATGAAAGGCTTAACATTGTTAGAAAGTGAAAAAAATTGCATCGTTGGATAGCTAAGAGAGAATGTAACATTACCCAGATGTTTGATTTGTTTGATATTGAACCACGTGAAATCCTGACAGTTCAAAGCACAAACTCAATTATGTGAAATATTGTAAAATTTTTAAAAACATGTCTTTGGTCATTGGGAATGCCCTCCAAGCCTTTGGGTTGGTATTCCAAGGAAAACACCCATCCTATGGCTTCGAGATTCTGAAATCAAGGTATAACGCGAGTGTGTTATAATGTGCTTATGTTATATCTTAGTTTTGACATGGTTTTTTTCTTCTGTGGGAAACATGTCAACCAAGACATAACAAGAGTGTTTTATAACATGCTCACGTTATGTCCTCCTTTATGTTAAATTCTATTTTACTGAATGCATGTTGATATATTTGTATGTTTGTATGACATGTATGATTTTATATCATGTATGTATGCATGTATGCATGCTTGTATGTATGTATATATATCTGTATGTATCAATGCATGTATATTGTATGTATGCCTATATGTATGTAAGATTGTATCTACACATGTATGTATGTATGTATGTATGTATGTTTGTATGGATGTAGGATTGTATGTACATATATATTATTCTTGTATGTATGTAAGTAAGTATGTATTTATGTATGTCTTTAGAGGGAGGGAGAATTTTAAGAGAGAGAGAGAGAGTCTTGAGAGAGGGAGAGGGGGAGAGGGGGTGGAAGTGAGAGTTTAAGAGAGAGGGAGTGGGAGAGAATGGGTTGGAGTGAGAGGGAATTATCTTTGTAGGGTGAGAGAGAGAGAGAGAGAGAGAGAGAGAGGGGTGGGAGAGAGACAGACAAAGAGAAATAGATAGTTATGTAGGTAGGGTGCCAAAGGGAGAGACTTGAGAGTGTGAGGGGGCTGAGAGGGAGAGAATTGAGAGATAGGTAGTGAGAGGGAGTGCAAGAGAGAGGGAGTGGGAGTGGGAGAGAGAGGGAGTGTGAGTGAGAAACCTGAGAGAGGGAGAGGGTGTGGGAGGGGGTGATGTGATAGAGGCAGAGAAAGAGGGGGTGGAGTGAGAGGGACTTATCTAGGTAGGGTGGGAGGGATAGATATAGAGAGGGGAGAGAGATAGAGAGAGAGTTACCTAGGAAAGTTTCTAGAGGGAGAGACCTAAGAGAGAGAGATGGGGTGGGAGGGAGAGACATGAGAGAGATGGAGAGAAAGGGAGTGGGAGAGAGTGGGAGAGAGTGGGAGGGACATAGAGAGAGATGAGTAGAGGGAGAGCGAGAGGGTGGTAGGATTGATTGAATGAGAAGTACGGGGAGAGGGTAGGAGAGAGGGAGGGAAGGAGAGGTGAGATGTATAGATAGAGAGAAAGTGATAGGGTTTGAGGGTATAGGGTTGAGGGATTAGGGTGGAGGACCTATAGGGTTTATGGTTTCTAGGGTATAAGGGTTTAAGGGTTGAGGGTTGACGGTTGAGGGAATAGGGTTGATGGTAGAGGGTATTGGGTTGAGGGTATGAGGTTTAAGGTTTAAGGGTTTAGGGTTGAAGGATTTAGGGTTAAGGGTTTAAGGTTGAGGGTAGATGGTTTAGGGTATAGGTTTGAGGGTATATGGTTGAAGGATTAGGTTCTAGGTCCAATGTAAAGGGTAGAGGGTATAGGGGTTGATAGTTTAGGCTTTAAGGATTGAGGGTTGATGGATTAAGGGTTGAGGGTTGAGAATTGAGGGTTGAAGGTTTAATGTATAGGGTAGAGGGTAGAGGGTTTAAGGGTTTAGGGTTTAAGGGTTGAGGGTTGAGGGTTCAGGATTGAGGGTTTAAGGTTGAAGGTTGAGGATTGAGGATTGAGGGTATAGGGTATAGGGTTGAGGGATTAGGGTTGAGGGTCCAATGTATAGGGTAGAGGTTATAGGAGTTAAGGGATTAGGGTTTAAGGGTTAAGGGTAGAGGGTTGACGGTTTAAGGGTTGAGGGTTTAGGGATTAGGGTAGAGAGTTTTCTTGGATTTAAGGGTGCAAGGGTTGAGGGTTTGGGATTTAGGGTAGAGGGTATTGGGTAGAGGGTTGAGGGTTTAAGGGTAGATGGTAGAGGGTAGAGGGTTTAAGAATTTAGGTTTTAAGGGTTGAGGGTATAGGGCTGAGTGTTTAAGGGTTAAGGGGTTTACGTTTTAGGGTTGATAGATTAGGGTATAGAGGGAGGGATGGATGGATATAGAGGAGTTAAGAGGAGGGTGGGACATATATATATGAGGGTTGAGGATCCAATGTATAGGGTAGAGGTTTGAGAATAGAGGGTATAGGATTGATGACCTATAGGGTTGAGGGATTAGGGTATTGGGTTGAGGGTATAAGGTTGACGGATTAGCGTTTTGGGTACATATGGTTGAAGGATTGGGGTTAAGATTCCAATGTATAGGGTAGTGGGTATCGGGGTTGAGGGTTTATGGTTTGAGGGTTGAGGATTGAGGGATTAACTATTGAGGGTTGAGAATTGAGGGTTGGGTGTTTAATGTATATGGTAGAGGGTAGAGGGTTTAAGGGTTGAGGGTTAAGTGTCGACGATTGAGGGTATAGGATTGGGGGGATTAGGTTTGAGGGTCCAATGTATATGGTAGAGGGTATAGGGGTTGAGGGATTAGGACAGAGAGTTTAATAAGTGGTTTTAAGGGTTGAGGTATTAGGGTTGAGGGTAGAGGGTAGACGATTGAGGGTAGAGGGTATAGGTTTTAAGGGATGAGGGTTTAGGGTTAAGGGTTTAGGGTTTAGGGTTGAGGGTTTAGAGTTTAGAGTTTAGAGTTGAATACCCTCTATCTCTCTATCCCTCTCTCACACTCTCTCTCACTACTATCTCTCTCACCTCTATCCTTAACCCTTAACCCTTTAAAACCTTAACCCTTAAACCCTTAACCCTTAACCCTTTAAACCCTTAACTCTTAACCCTCTACCCTCTATGTCTCTCCCACTCCATCTCTCTATCCCCTCTATCCTTAACCCTTAACCTTTAAACCCTTAACCCTTAGATCCTTAACCCTTAAACCCTTAACCCTTTAAATCCTTAACCCTTTAAACCCTTAATCCTTAAGCCCTTAACTCTTAACCCTCTACCATCTATCTCTCTCCCACTTTCCCTCTCCCTCCCACTCTCCCACTCTTCCACTCTCTCCCACTCTCTCTTTCTCCCCCTCTCCCACTCTCCCACTCTCTCCCACTCTCTCTTTTTCCCACTCTCTCTCTCTCTCTCCCTCTCTCTATATCTCCCTCTCTCCCTCTCTCTCCCTCTCTCTCCCTCTAACTCTTAACCCTCTACCCTATATCTCTCTCCCACTCTACAAAATTTATCCCACTCCCCCCCTCTCCCACTCTCCCTCTCTCCTAGTCTCTCTTTCTCCCTCCCTCACTCTCCTCCCCTCTCTCTCTCTCTCCCACTCTCTTTCTCCCACTCTCTTTCTCTCAGCCATACACCCTCTACCCTTAACCCTGACCCCTTAAACCCTAAAACCATTAAACCCTCAACCCTACCTCCCTCTCTACTATATATCTATCCTCTCCCTCCATCTACCTCTCTCTCTCACAAACACTCACTTACCTCTATCTCCTCTATTATAAGGGTATAGGGGAGAGATATAGTACTAGGATAGAGGGTATAGACAAAGGGGGAGAAAATAAATCTATTAAAAAAACCATATTTCATATAACACGAGCGCATTTTGAAGAAGTAGAGATCTGGTTTTTAGCAAGAAATAACGTGATCGCATTATAATGCGAGCATGTTTTGTATTCCACTAAAATTCGTAAAAAACTTAGTATACCCATGATCTCAAGGCCCACATTCTGTATATTCTCTTGGTTTTGATATACATATAATATCAATTTAAGTTTGAATTCCATTGAAAACTGGTATACAATTGAAGTCTGGAGGAGAATAAGCTTTTGAAAAAGTCAAATTATTCAGGAGTTTGAAGAAAGAAGAAGCTAAGGCTACATAATTCGGTTGAACTCCTCCATTTTGAAAGTCTAGTTTTTTAGGTATGTGAATTATTTACACATTTTCTTTTATTCTATTATGGCTTGCTTTTATTTTTGTTATTTTTAATATTCCATGTTGATCATTGTTTGTTTGTCATTATAGCCTTAGGTTGTCAATGCACATTTTCAATTACACAATTATATACACTTGCCAATTACATTTTTAAACCTGATGTAGAGCATCTACCAAGATCCACAAATCATCAAGGGTACTTCTGACCCTAACTTAAATTGAAGAAGATCAACCAACAATTTTAGTCATCTTTTCATCAAAATCCTTCGATTTCACTTTATTTCATATTTCCACACAACATTATAATTTGGCTTCAACTCTTTATCAGACTCAATAATAGATTAACCATCATAAAATTTATTTTAACATAGCATAAACCTAATTAAAAACTCAGAACCATTCAATTAGTTCATGATTCACTAATTCACTCTTCAATGTTGTAGCTTACATGGAAAAATAACAACCAATCATGGAAGGTAACTACCACCCTTTATGCATACATCTAGGACACTATAATCAGAAATTTATTGATTGAAATAAACCAAATACACATTCACAAACCACTGATCCATCAGGCTCTTTAATTCTTGCAGTCATAACATCATTTTGCACAAGGAGTCAACTTTTGTATTTCTTGAGAGGACAACAAACAAATGATGGATTCTTCTTTTCCCCTGCATAAAACAACATGCACACACCTTACAAAGCCCAAAACTAGCCTACTCCACTAAACTACAAAGCCTAGATTGTGGAGTAGTCATAATGAACCTTCTTAGACTCTCAAACCCCCCTAGTGCACCAAAACCACAGCTCTTTGAGGAATTTTGTTATTTAAAAATTGAATTATGTTGTGTATTGATTCAACAAGGGGAGGTCCTATAAAAAATAAACACAAAATCAACCAAAGAAAACAATTCACAATTAACAATTCATACAATCCACAATAGGTTTCTTTGTTACAACTTCATCAAAATTGGATTTATACACCAACTAGGCCTCAAATTAGGGCTCTTTTACAAAGGACCTTATCTCCAATCCTTTTCCAAAATACAAAATTGAACAGGGAAGCATTGTATATGTTATGAAACCAAGGGCTCCACCATTTTTTTTTCATAAAATCACTCACCAAAGTCCTATTGATCGTGTTTTATGCACCTCACAACATAGGTAATACGTAGGTGCATTACCTCTCTTGAAAGACAATCTTCCACAATCAAATTACAGAACACTATCCCAAGGTCTCTCAGATGTCAGGTCATGACGATGCTTGGGATAAATCAGTTTTTTTGATGTCATTTTGCTAGAATCACAAGGCGGTCTTACATGGTCAAAGCTATAGGAGAATTGGGTCAATGAATGGAGTTTCGTGGATATGGAATTACTGCACCTTGTTGCATGTTCAGGCAGTAGTCTTAGACTCCATTGCTTCATCAGATTTGGCTTTACAATGTATAATGAACCTTAACATAAGTTCTTTCTAAAAAAAAGGGAAAAGGGGTGAGGAAGAAGGATGGTTCCTAGACCTACAACTACCAATGAACAATGATCATGGAGGTTCCTCCTATAGACAGTTTCCTTAAATAGAATTCACTTAATCTGAATTCTCACAATATCATGAAATCTACGTTATCTTCTAAGGACTGCAAATATTCATCATTCATTCACCATGGAAATGTGAATAAAGATAAAATTTGATGAGCAAAAATTAAATTAAAGTCTATGCTAACTTTACACAGTCATCTACCAGCAACAAATGACAAAAAGTATGGACAAGGAAAGCATACACACAATAGTAATCTTCAAAACCAGACCAAAGCTAATCTAAGGAGACTAAAACAGAAAATTAACTTGAAGCAAAGTTGTAATTAAATGGAGAAGAATCATGAAACATGCGAAGAAACCCAAAAATACACCAGAAAATGATTGTATTTTCTATTTTAATTTCTGTAACATGTTTTTACAACAACTCAACTCTCTTAAAATGAGAGGAGGAGAGCCCTATTTATAGTTTTTAGAAAAAAAAATGAGTGGCCAAGATTTGATTCCATTTTGTGGCCAAGATTCACTTTACAATAGGGTTTCACCTACCCCTAGTATATTACATTTATAAATTCATTTTCGTCCTTCTCCCTATTTCGTCCTCTAGTGAGAACACTGTAGCAATTTCATCCTTTAGTTATTTGCCCCTTGCTATAGCTATTCTCTAAGGAATTCTTCATCAATGATAGGGTTGCCTTCATGCTTCTTCATTGCTACATACTCTACGAAGTTTAGGATCAGTGGCTGGAGCTTATCCATCTCCATGATCTCTGATCGCAACACTTGGTAGCTCCATTCCTGGGAATTGCTGCCAAGTTTCTTCCAATCCTCTTCATACTTGGCTGCATTATCCCTGAAAAGCTCTAACTACGTAAAGGCATGGGATGCAAAACTCAAAAAGTTAGTGGTGACCTCAACTGACATCCCATCTTCCATGGTTTTTAAGAAGTGGGGATTTATGTTCTCAGGATTGGTCTCGACTACAGGCAGCTCATACCCCATCATCAATTTGATGTACCGAGAGAATTCTTCTCTGGAATCCCTAGCCCATTCGATGTCCGGTGCTATTTTCTCAATGATCTGCTCCAGCCTTTTCATTCTATGATTGAAATCTCACTTCCTAACATCTACTAACCAGTGGTCATCATCTTTGAAGGAAAGGTCCTTCTCCCAAACCTCGCTGAGCAATGCGAGTATGGCCTTGACTTTTGGATAGGCCACCTCGTACTTTCCTGGGAACTCCTCGTAGATCTGGCTCATGCCCTCAAGGGTCCTTTGTACTTCGAGGAACCTATTTGCTGTTTGGATAGCCAAATTGATGCCTGTGTTTCCCATGTCCCAGACCTGCCAGAACCAATTTTTTGTAGTCTTGTCTAGGTTTTTTCTATTTTCTAGCTTGTTCATCTATTCTTGAGATAGAAACTAAGGCAGGGTGGATGACGTCGTGGGTTGCTCATCTTGGGATGACCATTGTTGAATGTAGGCCATTCGATCAGCCACCTACTCCTTGAGCCCCTCCTTTGAAATCTTATCTTGTTGGATAAGGTGTACTACTGTGGCGACCGAATCCTGGAGGTGATCAACCTTTTGTTCTCTCATGGCCATCCCAAGTCGATGTTGGAGACATTATAAGTTATACCTTGTTCTCCAACCACTAGTGTTGCTATCTGTACTGCCCTAGATCCGGAGGCATCCATGGTCACCTTCAATCTGATCTTTGGTTTCTTCTCCCTCTTTTGGTGCTTATTTGTGCTCTAGCTATAATGGCTTTCGGCCTTGCCTTGGGATCCTTCAAGGTGGGAGTTTTTTGCTTTAGATGTCTTTGCAACCAATTGGGTACTTGGGGCTCCTCCCCAGGTGGTTTATTTTGAATCCCATTTACCCCCTTTTCAATTTCAATGGTTCTTATGACAAGAGCCTTCTCCTTAGTGCCCACACCTTCTTTCTCCTCATCAGAGTCTTGTTTGAGTGTTTCGTCTCTAGTGGGGGACTTAGTGTGAAACTGCTACTTTAGCGGATTTTCCTTTCCAGTATCCCTCTCTTCTTCAATTTGATTATATGCATGCTCTTCGGGGTTCTCCTCTTGTTCATCCTTATGGAGGGATGCTTCCTTTTCGTGTTCTCGGGTTTGGTGACACCCTTCAGTTGGGGATTTGTTGCCCTCTGCCTCCTGAGCAGCAATCTCTTCTTCTCAAACAAGCCAATCCTCAGCTTCCTTATCTTCTATGTCGTTGAGCTACTTGCCCCATTCTACATTGAGCTCAGGGTCATTTGATTCTCTTATAAATTCAGCATCCAATTCCTTTCCACTCTCACAGAGGACTCATAAGCTATCTCATCTATTTCACGGCGTTCGAACAGTGGATGTTCGTGGTACTCAAATTCCTCATCCTCCAGCCTTGTTGCAACCTCTAGCTTTTGTCACTCAAGCTCATATGATATTTTCATTATCGCCTCCATTTTTGGTGATTCAGTAGAGGGCGAGGGAGTTGGAGCATTGGCCATACCTTGAGCTATTGCAGCCTAAACCATCGAGTTAGTAAGCATTCCCAAAAGCTCAAATGGTACGTTTTGTATGTACTTCACAAAGGACTCTGGGAGGCTAAGATCAGGCATCGTAGCAATAGAAGTAGAGGGAAGGGAAGGAGAAAAAGAGGAAGAGGATATTGGTGAGGTCGTGGTAGATGATGAATCCATGGGAATAATCTGCAAGATTGGAGGAGTGGAAGCAAGGTGGATGAAGATGTCTACTGCAGGCAGGGAAGAAGCAAAAACTGCAAGCGAAGTAAGCAGGGCAGGGGTAGCAGCAGTAGCAGCAGTGACCCTATGAGGTAGAGATCTCGACGAGTTATATCCTTCTCCCCCTTTCCTACAAGGCAGAGCCTTGGGCATCATAGTCGTTGCCATGTGTCGAGTTGTTTTTCTCTTCTTCTTGGAAGGTTTGGGTTCAAAAGCCTTGCGGGCATAGACCTTTGGTTTGGGAAACTATTCACTGGCCTCCTTTCTCTTTCTAGTCTTGATCGATGGTGGTGTGTTATATGTTTCCCCAGTAGCGGCAGTAGCTTCCCCTCCATTAGAGCCACTCGGTTCACATTCTAGTCCCTTAAATGTCAAGGTGACTCCTTGCTCTTCAACTAGGCCACCCTACGGTCGAGCCATGCCCTTGTTCAGATCTTGATGGGCCTAGTGAGTATGTCAACATCATCAAATTCCTACTCATCCCAATCAATTGTAGGCAGCGGTAGATTAGCGATGGCATCGTACCCTTGATCGATCATCGTGTCCTCATCCTCCTCAAGCTGGTTAGGAACTAGGCATAGGTTGATTCTACCCATGTAGATGGCAGTCATGCACATGTAGTGCTGAAGCCACAATTCAAGACCATCCTTGCAATTGGCCCAAAATTCCTTGATGTTGTGGAGGTGGGCATATCCATGTCCCAATGCCTTTCTGATGTGACCATAAGGGCCCATTCATGGCCGCGCTGTGTATTGCTTGAAGTTATATTTGACCAAGTCCTTCTCTAAATATCCTGCACAGTGGGAGGTGTGGATCTTATACATCCCTTGACCAAGGTTAATGGGATAGGATGGGCTTGCCAGATGCTTATTGCTTAGGATGCTATGAATATGTCATAGCTATCGTGTCAGCTCCAATAGAATGATCTGGTCATTTGGGTACCGAGGCAGCTTGTTTGGCCTCTCTATGAATCCTTGAGCACGCATGTAGGTGAGCTTGGGGAACTGAATATACCAAAAGGTGTACTACTTGAGGAGGGCTTTGGCACTATGGGATATCCTCTTATGAAAATATCCTCCAAGCAGGCAAATAATATATGCAATGAAGGCATCATTCACCCTGCAGTAGTCCCTATTGAAGTTCCAGATTTGCAGTTGAGGATACTTATCATATGGTTTAAGTTCCACCCCCGAGGCCTCATTAGGTACTATGGTTAATCGTTAATAGTGTCACTGATTGGCAAGGAAATACACCAAATAGGAGGTCATGAATAACTTGGTGGTCTTCTTCACACTTGTAAATTGTTCGTGGAAGTGATCACGGATTATCTTTCCCTAGTCAAAGGTAGCGTCTCCACGAAGGATTTTCTCTATGAAGTAGAACACCCACTCCTGGAAGAAGGAAAAAATAGGAAGGCCCATAACCTGACTTAGGAGGGTCACAAGGTTGTGGTAGTCTTCAAAGAAATCACTGCGGAAAAGCTCCTGAGGGAGCTTGCTAGCACTACCCCGCTTATCTTTTAACCAATACTGATTGATGAGTTTTTTACATTTCAGCGAGTCCTATTCCCATAACTCCTTGCATTCTTCCATGGTGGGAATTTCCGTGCTCTTTAAGGTAGGAATGTGGAAGGCCATTGTTATACCTACCAGAGACATATCTGCAAGGACATTCCCATCCTGATCCATTATAGTGCGGGTCTCATGCTGATATGCTTCCACACATGCCATTACTAATTTAGGGGCCACCAAGGCCAGTGGGAAGCTTGTAGCTTTAGCGATTCTGCTGCTCCTTATTAATCTTTTGTTCTTTGTCTTTGGATTTATCCTAACCCTTTGTACAAATTCATCAATGTCTACCTGACCAAAGTTTGTATCTATAACATCCCTCCATAGAGTGGTGATCCTGGATTGTAAGGGGACACCTTGAAATTTGTACCTCACTAGATCTTTGTCCTCCTTGCCTCAAGGTGTCTTGGCTATTCCCTTCCCTTTCTCCTTGGAGGCACCAGAAGTTTTTGTGTTATATTCCATATATCCTACACAGAAGACATAAATTAGTAACATTTAAACATTAAAGGTAGCCATGAATGAGTCCTTGCATATCAAAGTTAGCCCTACAATCATTATTCATATTCAATAATCAAATAACATTTCATAAAAATATCATCAGAAATCCAGGTAGGTAAATCAGGTTCCTAGGGCTGGAACTCCTTTGGAAAAACACCATTTGGAAGGGAAACTTGGGCATGGAACTCCCTAGGGCATTTCTCAAGGTTGGATTTGAGCATTTGAGGGTTGATATGAAGGAAGACCCAATTTTAGCAAGTGGGTCAAAACCCATTTTGGACTTGGAGGTCATTTGATCCTTCATTTGGGAGTTCGGGCATTAGCTGTAGGGCAACTATTGGAAACTGCACAGAGGGAAAGGAACTCCGGGATCTAGGATTCAGATCTCAGACAACCATGGTCGGGAAGCTATTTCGGGTCGGTCTTTAGAAATGATGCAATGCAAGTGGCAATCCAGGAGTTAAGATTCGGATTGACCTGGGAAAAATGGGGATCGGGACCCGAGCCTAGGAAAGACATCTCGGGATGGTTGTGTAAAATGACCAAAGCCAAACGGAATTCTGGGGACGGAATCCCAGAATATGGGGCCTGGATGAAAGGTGAATTGGTTGCTCTAGGTCAGATTTCAAAGTATCAGAGTCTGGGGTTCGGAAAGCCGTTGAAGATAGGTCATTGGAAACGACAAAACCAAGACAGAATCCCGGGGGTAGAATCCCAAGGATGGGATCCCAAGGATAATTTTATGTTCGCCACTTTTAAATGTTTTCTTGGTTCTGATGCAGACTTCATACGGCCAGGGTCTAAGGTCCAGGAAGCTAGTCCAGACAGGTCGTTGGAAACAGCAGGGATGCAGTGGAAACCCAAAAGGGGAAATCTGGAGGTTGGGGGGGTCCGACGTGGGTTTTGCCGCATGAGTTTGAGCAGATGGCCACTGGAGAGCCCGAGCTCGGGAGACGTTGGCTACTATTTTGACGGATATCCACGACCTGGTCTAGCTCTGGATTGAAATTTGGTCACTTAAACGATTGATTTTTACATTTTTAAAATGTGGGTTTTAATGGGAAGGCCTTCTACTATCGTATTTTAATGTTGTTTACGTTATACTCCATTTAAGGCTCAAAAATTGAAAAAATGAAGAACAAGGCATAGACCAGGCCTACCTCAAAATTCCAAAGAAATTTCTGATGGCCGCTCGGAAAATGTCAGAAAACAGAGCTTAGATTTGGAGGCTGGGAATGCCGGATGTGTTGGAGCTCCTCGAAATTCTATCACTCGATTAGATGAAAATGATAGGCAGAAAATCTGATTTTATAGCCAAACCTGCCATTAATTGCTTCGTATGGTAGCGGGGTAGGTTGGTGAGTTTAAATTCGTAGACAGCGACGAGAGGATCAGAGTCTAGGGGGTAGGAAGCTATCCAGCTGTGGCCATTTGGAATAATGGACTCGAAGCAGAATTCTGGAGGGGAAACCCGACTTTTGAGCTCCGAGGTCCGGAAAGATGTCAGACGCCAGGTGCTGGAAATAGAAAACCTGGAACGAAAACTCGAAAGGGGAAACCTGGGGGTCCAGGCCCGAAAAGAGCCACAAACACCAGAAAGGGCATTCCAACTAGGAAATCCTAAATTGTCCCTAGATTTATTATTTTTTAGAGGGGCGGTTTTGGTCAAGCTTAAAGATATGACTTCAGGGAACGTGCTAACTTTTCTAGGACACAAAACTAGGCATGCAAAATGAGGTGATGAAAAAAGGGCCTGGTAATCCGATGAGGGAAGAAAGGGTCCTCATCTTGAATGGGGCATGTGTGCAAAAGGCACAACAAGTCCCAAATCACAAAACCCTCATTTTTACCCAAGAAACTAGTGGTTTATTGAAACAAACTCATCCAACCCTCACAAAATCTTATGAATACTTAAAACATGTCTAAGATGGCTTGAAAAAACTCAATTCAACAATAAACCATGCTGCCCAACATAAAAAAAACTTTAGCATATCAAAACAACTCAAAATCTCATGGAAAACTCAAAATTTCACTCTAGGGATTCATACCCAACACCCTTTTAGACCTCCCCTAAACACAAAAACATTCAATCACGTATTTATTGATGATGTAGACCCATTACACCAATTATAGTAATGAAAATGAGTGGAATGGGCTAATTTACATAATTGAGACCTTCAAAACCCTTTAATCAGGGCACACTGACCTGCAACAAGAGATTCAATCCAAACTACCAATAGAATTGGAGTTAAAGTCTCAAATAAAATAAAAAACACTATTAACACATGCCCCAAATTTATTCAAGAAGATTTATATTCAAAACCTCTCTTTACGGTCTGAACCAAGGCTACAAAAGACAAAGAAATACAAAAATCTATAAAATAGTGATTTTTCAATTCAATCTTCATTCGAATATTCTAAATAATTCTTTGCATTGATGTTCTCTAGCATATATATTATTTTTCGCACAAAAATAATTGTCCTAATGCCTTCAACTGACATTTAAAATGGTATGACCATTTGCCTTCCTCAAATTTTTCTTTTTACAACTTTAGAATTTTGCCCTTTTGCACAATTGGCAACTTATCAATGTTTTTTGCAATTTTGAAATCTAAACCTTCTAAACACTTAGGAAACATTAGAAAATGACTCATTACAATGGAAAATGGTCTTATTAACCTTATTTAATGTGTAAACATGGAAAATGCATAATTTTAGTTCGATGCACTTGATCCTAATTATTAACAACATTTCTCCCTGAATTATACTCTCAACCTTTCAACATATTTTGTCTCTTAGATTGATAAATCATTGTTTATTTGATTAAGTCTTTCTCCTCTTTTGATTAAATTAATCAATTTAATTTAATTAACTTTATATTTATGTTGAATTAAATAAATCATTTTATTTGATTAAAGTCTCTAAAGCCAAACAAGGCATTTACTCCTCTTACATGTCCTTGTGGATTGAGCCAAGTGATATTTATTTCATTCCTTTTTCCCTCTCACATGTCATTTCTCAAATTTGAAATTCCCCCTAATTGTATTGATTGGAACTTTGGCCAAAATGTGCAAAACCATCAACCATTCACATCTTGACAAGTGGCACTTGGCCATTGGATGTTTAATGATACCACATTGCTATATTTCACTCTCTTTTCCAGTTTGGAAATCTATAAATTGGAGGCTTCTCTCCTCATTCTACAACACACAACTTTGAGTAAACTTACTATGTTAAAATTCATCTTCATTTCACATATTTCATGCAAGGTTACTCTCTTGAATTCAGAGCTAATATTGTTCATTCCATTCAAGCGAGCTGATATCACCATCATAATCATCAAGCTTACAAACAAGAATTGGGAAAGGGCTGATTTTGACATACCAATCAGCACCAATTCCCCAATTGGATTGATAGTTGTTCATTAGAATAGGATATTCTTACTTCCATTTATATTGTGCTTCACTTGTTTTCCTATTTTAATGTTACAATCTAATTTCATGGGGAATCACTCATTTCACCTTGCACATTTGATCTAATGTTGTGTCTGTTTATTACTTGTGTACAAGTCTAGGAAATGATGTGGTTCACATTCTGGTGCTAGAAGGAGGGCCCTCTCAATTCGTTTTTAAAATCTTACTTGCATTTCTATTGCAAGAAATTACATTTACATAGATGTGTTAATTGTTCTTTTAATAGTAGTGTTGTTGTTATCTATGGTTTTTTTTTTTTTTACAGAATACGAGTCTTGATATTCTCTTTGACAAATTCTTACTATTCATACATTCTGGAAGCAATTAATCTAAAAAAATAATCAAATCATAATTTGAATAGGTCCTGTTGCGAGCTGCTTTCCCATGAATTCCCATACAATTTTCCCACGTAGTCAAATTCGGCCATCTCCCGTGTTACCATGCCTTTGAGTTTGTTCACCTATGGGATAGCAATGTCGGGATTTTTCCTTAGGCTTCACTTTGACCTCTCACCGTGCTATTGTGCCAAAATTTACTTCTATAATCATTGGCTCTGCTGCCACTTACCGCCTTACTGTGTTACCAGGATTCACCGCTAGTGATACTGCGGTGTCTACCACCATACCACGACTTACCTAATCACTATTCACAGTCTCTCAATCTCCACCCTCTTAGTTTCCTGCATTACCATGGCCTAACCATCTCTGGCCTATGCTAGAGTAGTTAACCACCTATTTGACGCTACCATTGTCCCGCAGTCACCCTCTTGGTTGTCCACGGTGGTCCTATGACTGCTGTTTTGATTTCTAACCATCTGTTAACCACCTATTTATGGTTACCACATCCCCATAGTCTTCTTCCATACCTATCGCGGTTGAGCAGTGTCAACCGCGTTACTGCCAACTAGCTTTCCCTTACCCATGGTTGAGTGGTTAATCATCTCTTCACTGCCACGGTGTCACCATAGTCTCCTATCATACTATCTATGGTATTGTAGTGGACCCACCTAACTGTCATCTTGCTACCATCACGTCACCGCAGTCACCCTCCTAACAGCCAATAGTAGTGCAGCTAACCGCCTCCTCGACCATCACTACATCACCGTGATCTCCCGCCTAATTGCTAATGGTAGCGTGATAGCTATTTCACAGTCACCGTGCCACCACGGTCATCCATCTGGTTGTCTACGGTATTGTGGTGGACCCGCTTGATTTTCTAGGTTAACCACCACCACATCAGCGCACAAACTGCTCCAACCACCTATGGTATTGCAGTAAAACCCGACCAACTATGCAAGCCACCACCATGTCACCGTGCAACCTACCTGAACAATCTACGGTATGGTCATAGAGGCTCTGAAATTATGAATTAGACAGTGGTAAAGGAATTTTTTTTATTATAAGGGGGTAAATAATTTTATTTTTTTAGAAATGGGATTTTCTTTGATAACTTATTTTTAATGCATTGATATATAAAATATTTTGTGAATTATTTTATTCATATTAACTTTGTGTTTTCTTTTATAGGTTGATATTGGAACCAAACCAAGGCAAAACAAGATTGGAATCCAAGTTTCACAAAAGCATTTTTTAATGCTTATTGAGCTAGATTTTTCCATTTTCATGCTTTTTTAAAATTAATCATTTCAATCGATCCTTTTGGTTGAAAGGAATCTTAGACATTTAGTAGATTTTGATTTGGTCTAAAATTGAAAAAGGTAAACTTTTACACTTCAAAGTTGGTGCTTTAAAAAGAACTCATCTTTTGCTTTGAGGATTAAAATGAAGATGTGTACTTGATGTTTTGTAATCCTTTGCACAAAGTAATATCATTTAAAAGGCATATGTTCTTCTCTCACAGCTAATGGTGATCTTGAGAATCAAAAGTATTACCTCCACACTTCATTTTTTGGGTTTAAAATTGAACAAAACATTTTGCGAGTGTGAGTAGGCTTATTGCATGTGTACTCCCTTTGTTTCTAAAAAAAGGTTGATTGAACTACGAATATGTTTCCTCACTTTTATTTATCTTAGCGGGCTTGCCTTGTGGGAAAAATTACTCACCCAAGGGAACAACCCAACCAGTAACACACTAAAGCCAAGTGTATTTCCAACTGGGATACAAAAGTGGGTAATGGAACAAAAGCAAGTATCACGCAGTTGGATCCAACGAGAAGGGAAGAAATGGTCTCTCACCGCATTGGTCAGCCTCCATGAATGGAAATTATAAATTAAAACCCTTGTTTAGAAGGCTAGATCCTTATCTATTTTGTTGGTGCAAAAGGTCATGTCCTTTTGAAGCCGCCCCACGTTAGACATGCGGTTTTGTTGTAGAGATGAAAATTATGCCATGGAAGATTCATGGGTATTGATGCTTGGTTGACCCAAGAAGTGTGTGTCATGGAGGGGAGCCAGTGTGGTCAAGCATCTAGACATCCACAAAAAATATGCACAACTGGATTTTTCCAAGTGGGAATCCAACAAAATATTGTCTCTTCATCCTAGGGTTTTACATGTGCTTGGAAATGAAAAATACATCACTTGGTTCTCAAAATAATTGAAAAAAAACATCCACAAAGACCTTCAAATTTCAAACCCCTTGGAGGAAACAAATATCCTTGACGAATTTAAGTACTCTTTCTTTCCCTAGGGATCATATCCTTAGAGGTTTCTAAGTGTTTTAATTTTATCATCATTTTTTTCCCCTAAAGTTAAACATAGGAAACTTTTTCCCTAATTTCCTTGATTTCCACATAATGGACCTTGTGGGATGAAAAATAAAGTGGGACATTAGACATGCAATTTGAAACATAATCAAGAAAGTTCTGTTGGTAAAAGGAATTCACTAAGGCAAGATAAAAGACAAATTGGACCTCATATGTGTTTCCTCAAATGATTTCCTGAAAGGTCAAAATCCCAAAACCAAGATTCAAAAGGATAAGCCTAAAATCCCACGAACAATGTCTTGAAATGCTCCTTGAAGTTAGAGAAAGACTAGTATACAAATTCTATAAGAAGGCTTCAAGAAACAACCCAACTTTGTATGCATTCTACTATCAATAAAATCCTGATATTTTTGAAAGATTTGCATTCCTCACATAGGAAGTGTAGCATGTTCTTCAACACTGAGGTTTTGTAAAAGAGATTCATGTCTAGGTCAAAGTCTAAGATCAAATTTGTCATTCTCATCCATATCTCCATCAATCAAATCTCATCCCATCAGAAATATTTTGAGCACTTTAGAAAAATAATTCATGCTAAACTTAACGGCTAAATCGGCATCACTCTATCTTGGCTTAACACACCTAGCCAAATAGTCAAAAATCTTGAACAAATCTACCTCTAGGATAATGCAACTTCCTGAGGTTTACTAGTTCATGATCACCTTGGTTGGATTAACACACTTAGCCTATCCATTCCCTTGTGCGCATTTTTCCTAGGGTTTACAAACTCACCACGATCTTGTTTGACTTAATACATCTAGTCAAACCATCAATCCAAGCCCTAAAGTTTAGCATAACCCCTAAAAAGTTCTTCAACATTTTAACTCATTCACTTCATCCATTTATCTCATCATCATCACCCCTACCCTTTTGATCTGATCCTATTTTTATGGTCCAAACAAGATCACAATACAAGAGGAACATACAAAACATCAACAAAATATCAACTTTCAGTGACTTGGGTCAAGTAAACACCGAAACAAACCTTGCAGGATCAATAAATTCCCCAAGTATCTCTCCTCTACCATCACAAAATCCTCAAGAGGAAAACTATGAATAGGACATCACAAATGAGGACATGGGGATGACACAATCAGAAATGCTAGAAATGGTCCAAAATATGGAGAATCATAAAATTTTCAATGCCATGTTTAAATACTTATGCATGTTAATGGAAGGAGGGATCCTGATTCCTTCTAACCTTGATTTAGGTGCTAGTACGGAAAATCCTCTTACAAACACATCCACAATTTCAACTCCAAACATCACTCAAGAAATGCCTCAAACCATATCAACAATCACACCATCTTCCCTGATTATAAACAAAGGAAGTGTTATGTTTCAAGAGTTACAACAAACATCACCTCATGAACAACAAAGAGGTAAGTGTCAACACCACACCAGAAAAATCCATCTTGGTAAATCCATCACACCCCTACATCCCACTCACCTTCCATAATCATACATATTCATCCTCATTCTGTGCAACACCTGCCTATCAATTTAACATACAAACTTCTTTACCGCAAGGAGAAGGTGGTTTGTTTGGAACAACAAGATTCATTGACCAATTTTCTTATTAGGGGAACTTAATACCCTTTCCCCCATTATTGCTCACATCCACATCACCTATTGGATTGGGTCTTCCCCCCTTACCCACATCTATTTTCTCAAATCTAGGCAATCTAAGCATCACATTGAATCCTCTTTTTTTTCCTGCAACATCACAAAAATAAGTGGCAACCCTTCAAGCCACCACAACTAGTAAATTAGTTGGTTCTCAAATCTCTCAAAACATACCTTCTCAAGGACCGAGCATCTCAACCACACCTCTAACAACTCAAATCCCAACCACCAACAGAACCATTTCGCCTATCACCATGGTTGGCATAATTCTCAATCCACCACCAATCCCACCAAAGGCCAACATGATGAATTCATTCACCACCCTGATCTAAACCATCCAAAAATCCAATCATTAGAGGGTACTAAAGAAAAAACAACAAGATGGAAAAAAGGCACAAGCTGCACAAGCTGCGTAAGCCACTCAAGTTGCCCAACAAGCTGCACAAGTTGTGCAAGCCGCTCAAGCTGTCTAGCAAGATGCACAAGCTACACAAGTCACTCAAGAATCCCAACAAGCACAAAACCAAGCTCAAGCCCATAAATAGGCACAAGCACAATATCAAGCACAACTACAAGCGATCCATCGACAAGCATACCAACAAGCCCTGCAAGACTTTCAAGCACAACAACAAGTGAAACAAAAATCTTTGTTGGTGCAACATCAACTCGACCAACAACAAGCTTTGTTGGCACAACAATAGCTAGACCAACAACAATATTTTTTATCCCAACAATAACTAGACCAACAATAGGCTCTATGGGAACAACAACAAATGGACCAAAAATAAGCTTTGTTGGAACAACAGCAGGAAGATCAACAACATACATTGTTGATGCAAATGCAAGCATATCAAAAGTCCTTGAATGTACAATAGAGCTTGTAGAAAAATCCCACCAGTACTCCTCACACCAATCAAACACCCAAAACACCTCAAAACAAATTCATTCCACCTCCTGATCCAAGCAACGATGTCGCAATGGAAATCAAACTGCTCTCGTAGTAGGTGTTGGACCTCCAAGCAGGAAAAACAACCAGAACATCAAGAAACTTGTGCCCTTATCCATTTGACATAAGTATCACAATGATAGCATTCCTAAAAGGATTTGAGATCCCCAAATTTGATAATTATAATGGAACGGGTAACCCTAAAAACCACGTTAGGGAATTTCAGGTGCATTACATGGAGGTGGCATACGATGACACATATCTAATGTGACTCATCCCCCAAAGTCTAACTGGTCCAGCCATGGAATGGTTTTCTCGCCTACCCATGGGCATTAAAACATTCAAGGAAATTATGGAAGAATTCCTTAAAAAATATGCTTTCAACATGGGTGTAGACATTAGTTTGGAAGAACTATCAATGCTCAAACAAAGAAAAGGAGAGCTATTCACATCCTTTTTGCAAATATGGTGATCCAAGGACAATCAAAGTAAGTGGAATATACCGGAAGAACAACAAGTTTTCACGATCATATCTAATCTAGATGAAATCTTGGCATTCTACCTAAAAATGCAATGCATCAGATCATATGATCTACTGATCCCAAAGGCGCTCAACATCGAAAGGGCCCTTACTGCACGAGGAGGCATCTCAACATTTAATCCATCATAGGATAATCGCCCATCCAACAATTATAATGATAAACCTTGAATGTGATTGAGGAACAAAAACATCACAAATGATGGTGTGGTCAATGCTAAAGTGGTCATAAGTTCTTCCAAACCAAACATGCAAACTCATCACCAACCAAAAAATCACAATCACAATAATGTGTAAACTAATGCAATAGTAGCATAACAAAAACCACTTCCCACCAACCAAATTAATAAATTGGGCAATCAAGGAGGACCACCTCCCCGAGGCAAATACCCTTCCAAGCAAAAGTTCACAGATCTTGGGGAATCCATCGAGTCCATAATGAAGAAGTTGGCTAAGGAAAATCTAATCAAAGTCTCCAACTTCGAACAATATGTGAAACCCATGACCAAACTACCATGGTATAATGAAAACCTCCTCTATGAATTTCACAAAGTCAAGGGACATACCACTGCAAATTGCATGAGGCTAAAGAATATCATCTAAGACCTCATTAAAGACAAGATCATCAACGTTGAACAATCAATTGGTAATCAATATCAATAAATATTCACAAATCTGATGCTAAACCACAATCAAGGAAATAATCAGGGGAACAACAAAGGTAAGCAAAAATATACTAGTGCTAACCTAGTATATGAAGAAATAGTGGCATGTGTCGATGAAATGGTCATAGTCATTAATGTCAAGGGTGCCAACACCAATTGTGGAGTCACCACATGTGGCTGAAAGGTCACCATTGCAATGGAACCATCTAAGAACCCCACTTTAAATACAAAATCCATTCCCTATGAATATAATGTCATCGACCAGCTGAAGAGAACCCCCGCACAGATCTCCATCATGGAGCTGTTAAAAATTTATGCTGCCCATAGGAAAATCCTTGATAAAGCGTTAGCAACATCCACCATCTCCACCACCCTTGACACAGATAAGTTTCAGGCTATGGTTGGAAATATCGTCACCCAGAATCTCCTAACATTCTCTGATCAAGAATTCCCCCTACAACCATCTTATAACCATGCACTTCACCTACAAGTGTTGGTCCATAAAAATAAATTTAAAAGGGTCCTGGTGGATGGGGGTGCAGGCCTTAATATTTTCTCTCTCAAACTTATAAAGAACTTGGGATTCACCAAGGATTCCATTAACAAGAACAAGAGTATCACAATAAGGGCATATGATGATCAAGAAAGAGTGTCTTAGGGCACTATTAAAATCCCAATCCAAGTGGGACCAGCAACCATGGAGACTACCTATCAGGTCCTCGACCTTGACCTACCATGTAACATCCTCTTAGGACATCCATGGATCCATGGAATGAAATAAGTGGCATCGATATATCACCAATGCATCAAGTTATTGCACCAAAATGAGGTCACTATACACAGGGATCCTGAACCATTCGCCTACTGCAAAAACTTAGAAGCCAAGTTTTATTAAAATCCCCCAAGTTAAAAAAAATGACAAAGGCCCATCCACTACATACATCAACCCAGCTAACTTTGCCTCCAATTCTGCGATAGAGACACCCATCATCCCTCACATGTTTGACATCAAAAACATGATCTAGGACAATGGATGTGGTGACTATAGAATTAAAATGAATGCATTTGTTGTAGGAGATTTACCACAATCTCCTAGGTCACATGGGAAACCTCGAGCAACCGAAACACCCATCCACACCCTTAGGGCCGACCCCTTCAGATTCTGCCATTGGGGAGACCTAATTCAGGAAACTGTTGATGAGGAAGATATTTCAAGATCAATATACCGTGATGCAGAACCCACACTCACCTCAACTATGGATGAAGCCAATAGAGGGCTACACATAATGCTTGGCATGGGCTATAATAGAAACCAAAGCCTTGGAAGGAACAGTGGTGGATGACTGGAGCCCATCATTGTAGAAAGAAGAATGTGGAACCTTGGCCTTGGATGTACTCCCCTAAGTATAACCATATGTGGTAGAGGTACTCCTAGTAGGGCATTTTGGAACTCCCCTAAGGTACCGAAAACCACCCTTAGACCACTCGTATGCACAGGTATCCTACTTGACAACTTCACCTTTGTCATCACTAATGTTTGTTCTAGTAGTGATGATGAGGATACCATAACATGCCTACCCATGCTTTTTCAGGATACCTCCTTACTAATGATTAGTTCCTCACCCATTGGGTCAAACAAACAAATCCACCAAATCACCTTAATATACCCTCAATTCATCGATCATGACCAACAAGGACTGCTAATTCTAGACCTATTCAAAAATGATGAGGCTCTCTCATAATTCATGGGACTAAGGGATAGAGTTCCATGTGGGGATCACAAGGCACATTTTGACATCACTTTAGACACCTAGGCATATTACGGGGAGATGATTGAGTCCTTTAGTCACAAAAAAATATATTGAGAATAAGCTCAAAGTTATTGAGTGAAAACCACACTGTGCCACTCTCTAACCACATAACAGTAAAAATAAAGGATGCATCCAATGGTGAAAACCTCTCTAAGGAAAAAGAGGATGAAGGATTCAATCTCCCCCCTAATGCTCTACATCAAGAAAAATCAATAGTCCTGGTAGAGCAATGTAATCCTATTAACTTGGGAATAGAGATAGAACTGCAAATCACTTTCTATGTTGAGTCTCTCTTGACAGAGGAACAAGAACTATTGGCAGCATTTCTGAAAGAAAGGAAGGTAAACTTTGCAAGGACCTATGTTGACATGCCAAGTCTAGATCTGGAAGTGGTGGTTCATCATTTAGTTGTTTACCCTGGAGCTAAGTCGGTTAGAAAAAATTTAAGAAAAATGCATCCCCACATAGCCTTGCTATTCAAGGTAGAGTTACAAAAGCTCATGGATGTTGGCTTCATATGCCCGATTGACTATCTAGAATGGGTATCCAACCTTGTACTAGTCTCAGAACCAAATGGGGGCATCTGTATCTGCACAAACTTTAGAGACCTAAATAAAGAATGTCCTAAGGATGATTTTCCACTACCTAACATTGATATGATAGTGGACATGATGACTGGACATGAGATGTTATCACTGATGGATGGATTCTTAGGATATAACCAAAAAATTATTGCAAAAGAAGACCAGTATAAGACAACCTTCACATGTCCTTGGGGCACCTACTACTAGAATGTGATGCCATTTGGGCTAAAGAATGTAGGGGCTACATATCAGAGAGCCATGACACTAATATTCTATGACATGGTACACAAAATGGTCAAGGATTATGTGGATAACATATTGGTTAAATCAAAGAAGAGGAAAAATCACATAGCAACCCTAAGCGACATCTTTGAGAGAGTGGAAAAATACAAGGTCAGGCTCAACCCAAAGAAATGTGTCTTTGGGGTACAATCTAGAAAATTGTTGGGATACATAGTGTCAACGAGAGGGATAGAAGTGGATCCTACAAAGGTAAAATAAATCTTCGATATGGGAGCACCAAGAACACTAGAACAATTGAGAGAATTACAAGGCAGAGTCCAGTCCTTAGTGCAACTGGTAGACAAATAGATTGTGTATTCACATCTAATCCACAAGGGGTAAGCATTCAAGTGGGACAACAAGTGTGAATAGGAATTGAACAAAATCAAATAATATCTACTTATGCCACCTATGTCAATTCCACCATTGCAAGGAAACCATTGATCCTATACATCTCAACAACAATATTAGCTCTAGGTGCTCTTCTAGCTCAACATGATGAAAATGGAACAAAAAGGGCTATCTATTACATCAGCAGGAATATGGTTGGCCATGAGTTAAACTACACATTCATTGAGAAATATTTTCTAGCAATATTGTTTTCTTCATAGAAATTTTGACACTACATGGTGGCACATAAAATCAAGCTCATCACCAAAATAGATCCCTTAAAATACCTACTGTCAAAAGCTATGCTCATGGGAAGAATGGCTAAAAGGGTAATGATAATGTCAAAGTATGATATTGAGTATGTGGAGTGTACGGCAATCAAAGGAAAGATCATCGTGGACTAGCTGGCAGAAGCTCCCATCTACGTAGAGAACCAACTCATTTCAGAATTTCTGTATGAGTCTATCTTTAATCTCAACATAGTTATCACTAGAAACTATACTTTGATGGTTCCCACACACAACATGAATTTGGAGATGGTGTCTTCTTTATCACCCCATAGGGGGATTTCATACCAAGATATTAAAAATTGGTATTGCCCTATTCTAACAACATTGCAAAGTACGAGGCTTTAACCATAGGTCTCAAAATTGCAGTATAGTGACGAATCATGGCATTAAAGGTCTATGGAGATTCACAACTTATCATTAACCAAATCGATGGTGAATACCAAAGTAAGGATGATAATCTTACACCATACAAGAAGGTGGCAGAAAGCCTCAAGGAATCATTTATCGATATCACCTTTGAGCAGATACCAAGGGAAAACAACATAAATGTTGATGCAATGGCAATGATTGGATCCTTTCTAGATATCCATCGCAATATCTCGAAATAAAAATTTATGGTAGAGCAGCTTCTCGTACACACTTTCAAGGTACTGGAGTCAGAATATGCATGCAAATTCGTTGGTCCTGGTGATCTTTGGTACCATGACATCTACACCTATCCAATATTAGCAGTCCTCCTAGTCGACATTACCCCGAACCTCAAGCAAATCTTTGTCAAAAGGTCCTTATAATTTGTCATCCTAGGAGAAACCCTCTTCCGTAGAAATATTGATGGAACCTTGTTACATTGCTTAAACCTAAGGAATCCCTGACTACTTTGACTGAGGTACACAATGGAACTTGTGGTTCACACTAGAGTGGTATGACTTTGGCTAAGAAGTTGTTGAGAACCGGGTACTACTAGCTAAAAAAGGAAAGAGAGGCACATGATTTTTCTAGAAGGTGTCTATAGTGCCAGCAGCATGGAGATCTCATTCATGCACCAACTCAAGAATTACATCCTCTTGTTACACCTTGGCCCTTTTTGCAATGGGGGCTCAATCTCATAGGTAAAATATACCCCACCTTAGGCAATGGCCACAAGTTCATCATCACCACCAAATAATATTTCACAAAGTGGGTCGAAGCACTTCCCATGACCTATATCACTAGAAAGAAGATATCCATGTTCATCCTGAACTACCTTATTTTCTAATATGGTGTACCTTAATCCATTATCTATGATAATGGGACAGCTTTCAAGAATCAAGATGCCTGTGACTTGTGTGAAAAATTCAAAATCCAACACCGCTTTTCCACACCATATTACCCACAAGGCAATGGACAAGAAGAAGCTACCAACAAAACCATTATGAAGATCCTTAAGAAAAAATTCAATGACTTTGGTCATGACTGGCATCTGCAGTTAAATCCCACCTTATGGGCCTATCACACCAGCATCCACATGCCAATAGGCGCCACCCCATTCTCCCTAGTCTATGGATAAAAAGCCATCCTCCCTATTGAGATCGAGCCCCCATCACCAAGGATATCATTGCAAAACCTCACCGTAGATGAGGAATATAGGGTTACAATACTGACTGAGTGGGAGTTACTAGATGAATGGTGCATGGATGCCCTAAACCATCTACAGGTCTATCAGAATCACCTGAAACAAAGCTACAAAAAGAAGATCATGAAACACACCTTCCAAATCGGCGAACTTGTGATGAAAGAGAACCAAAATAATGTGCCAAATCCAAAGAGAAAAGTAAAATTTGAGCCCAACTGGCTAGGACCTTTCGTCATCACAACTAGCTATAAATCAAGAGCATATCAATTAGCAACACTAGAAGGTGAGCCTCTATAGGAGCCTCTAAACAACTCTCACCTAAAAAAAAATTATTCCCAAGAACTTGCAAGGTATAGAACCAAAAAACACAAAAATAATCAAAAAAAGTCTTGGAAAAATGGTTACCTTGATGAAAACTTGACAAACAGGCATCTTGGGAACAACAAAAATATAAAAATTGCAAAAATCCAAAAAAAATAGGAAAAAGAAGAAGGATTGAAAATAGTAAAGAAAAAAATTATCCTCTAGTGAAATCCACTTCGGTGTCACACTTTGGATAGGTACCTTGGTGAAAACCTCGCAAACAGGTGTCAAATATAAATAAAGCGCTCCCCATCCATGCGATCTACACAACTCACTCATTCATTCCATCACACTTCATTAATCCTCCATCCACTCATTCGCTCGCATCCATACCATAGTTTGAGTTCATGACCAAATTATATTCCATAATAGTACTACTTGGCATATTCCTAAGGTCAGTTTGTTCTGCCTTTATCAAAGTAGTCTATTGTTTAACGTTGGGGGCATGTCCTTGAAATAGGCGCTGGATCAGATTTATGTATAATTTTGTGCTCTTTCCAAATCATGCAAAAAATACAAAAACATTAAAAAAATCACCAAAAAAACCAAAAATATCAAAAATATCATGCAAAAAATCCAAAAACATTTGAAAAATTCCTCAAAAATCCAAAAACATGTCAAAATTTGGGAAAATCTTCAAAAATTTCATCATCAAGTCTTATCAATCTTTCACCTTGTACGAACTACATTATCTTTGAGGTTGAACATAGGCAAGGTTGATCTTTGATCATCCCTCGAGACACCCTAGATCAATCCTTAGGCATCTGTTGTAATAAAAATTTAATTTGTTTGCCCATCTATCTCATCATTGAGTCAAGTTTGTCGTTAGTCAAACTATGTGGTCTCTGCGTGTATAGCGTAGGCAAGGCTAATCTATGGATCATCTCCCAAGACCCCTAGGATAGGTCTTTAAGTTAGTCTCTTCATCATAAATCTTGAAAATACCAAAATATTTATAAAACAATCCAAAAAATCAAAACAGCCTGAAAACATTTGAAAAACCCAAAATGGTGGGTCTGTCTCATCTCGCTTTCACCCGCAATAATCACCATTACTAAGAAATCATCGTCTCTTTCATACTTTGGTAAGGAAATTAGAAGCAAGTCTAGCAGTTTCAAAAGTGAACACCTAATCATCAAATTCTCAAGTCTAGATCAGTGAGCAAGCAAGTTGATCAACTCAAAGTATCAATAGCTTATCATCCAATCAGTCTCACCAAAATCCTGATCACTACATGTCCTGGGATGAATCCTTCCCAAGATGGACATAAGCATCAGGTACCTCATAGTAGTTTAGCCTTGGATAGCGGTATGAATAACATTATCTGGTCTCTTTTCTTTATTTGGTCTTTTATTGGGTTATCTTATTTTACACTCATTCCAAGGACCTCTCGATGATACCTAAACAAAACAGGTTTAGAGAGAAAGGAATGGGGCAAATATTGTTGTCTCTTTTATCTACTATTCTTGTGGAACACACTTTTAAAATAACTTAGTCACATATTCTTTTTTCGGTTTGTGGAGAGGATGTTTTGGATGTCTTGTTGACCACATAAGAAAGCTTGTTCTCCTATGTTTTGGCCCAAGGTGTTTAGAATGTTTGAATCACATCCTGAATGAAGTATGCATGCTAAGTGTGAACAAAAAACTCCTATCTGATTGTCAAGTCAGAGTCCATCACACTAGGTACCACACCATCCTAGTTCTTAATACCTTGATGCATCGTACCTATATGTGTTATCAATCATAAATTAATTGGTCCTTTGAAAATCCCAACTCCTAGTAAGAAATACATCATCAATCATCATCATAATGTAGGATTGTTTGGATCTTCCTTCCATCCATCTTATTCATCTTATTCTTCTATCTCTACTAATTTTTAAATCTAAAATGGGTGTAGTCTATCAATCTATACACGAGACTACCCATAGTCGATGACTCTCTATGCATCATCATCTTTTTTTACATCAAAGAAATATCTTTCATCCTTTGACCAATAGGACCACTCTTCTCACATTGTATCACGATATCGATCAGGAAATTAGCATTTTCGCCCGATCTCTCGAGGGGGCAATATACTAGCTTAATTCTCATCCCTGGGGCAATAGTGGGCCATTTGAAAAATTAAGAAATTTTGAACTTTGATCACAATAGTTTATTCTTTGAATCAATGTAACAAGTACATTGCTTCAAAGAGGGGCAAAATGTAGATATGGAAAATGCGCAATTTCATTTCGACACACTTGATCCTGATTATTAACAACATTTCTTCCTGAATCATACTCTCAACCTTTCAATATATTATGTCTCTTATTATAATAAATCATTGTTTATTTGATTATGTATTTCTCCTTCTTTAATTAAATTAATCAATTTAATTTAATTAACTTTATATTTATGTTTAATTAAAGAACTCATTTTATTTGATTAAAGTCTCTAAAGTCCTCTTATTAAATTAAATAAATTAAACCTTATTTGATTTAATCTAATATTTTCCCAATTAGTTAAATAAATCGAAATCATTTATTTAATTAAATCAATTCCTCTTAATTCTGATTTAAATTAATTCATCAATTTAAGTCTAAATTGTCACATCTCCTAAATGCCTCATTAGATTAATTAAACCTTGATTAACTTAATCTTAATTTATGTCACATTCTCTAGAGAATGCAACTTGCATGATAAATCAATTAATTTGATCTATTAATCATCTATTTTCCCTCACATAGCATCAAAAGGGAATATTCCCTCAATTTGAATTGAAAAAGTCCAAGTGGACTTGTACATCTAACAAGGCATTTACTCCTCTTACATGTCCTTGTGAATTGAGCCAAGTGACATTTATTTCATTCATTTTTCCCTCTCATATGTCATTTTAGAAATTTGAAATTCCCCCTAATTGTATTTATTGACAGTTTGGCCAAAATGTGCACAACCATCAACTATTCACATCTTGAAAAGTGGCACTTGGCCATTAGATGTTGAATGATCCCACATTGCTTTATTTCACTCTCTTTTCCAATTTGGAAATCTATAAATTAGAGGCTTCTCTCCTCATTCTACAACACACAACTTTGAGTGAACTTACTCTACTCAAATTCATCTTCATTTCACATATTTTATGCAAGGTTACTCTCTTGAATTGAGAGCTAGTCTTGTTCATTCCATTCAAGCCAGTTGATATCACCATCACAATCATCAAGATCACAAACAAGAATTGGGAAAGGGTTGATTTCAACATTACAATCAGCACCAATTTTCCCCATGGGATTGATAGTTGTTCATTAGAATATGATTTTCTTACTTCCATTTATATTGTGCTTCACTTATTTTCCTATTTTAGTATTACAATCTAATTTCATGTGGAATCACTCATTTCAACTTGTACATTTGATCTAATGTTGTGTATGTTTGTTATTTGTGTGCAGGTCTAGGAAATGATGTGATTCACATAATACAAAAATTCCAAAATCCTAAAGCCTAGACAACAACTTCTTGAATTGACAATTTTCATTCAATGGTGCTCCCACATCATTTATGCTTCAACATTTTGTATATATATATATATGACATAAGTTGAAATTTTGTATTCTTTTCCATGATTCCATTTTGAGCCTATCTTGCAATCATGGCATGCCACATTACCACATTTCTTTAAGGCATTCTGGATTGAAAAAAAAAATGTGACCTTTGTCTATGCTAGGTTAACTCTTGTACATGATGATTGTAAGTATTCTTTATAAAGCCTTGAATGACATATATTTTGATTAACTTGAATGGATACATATTTTAGGAACTAATATTCATCTCATTACCATGCTACACATAAAATTATCTGCCATGTTGAAGAAATGAACAAAGAGGAAATTAACAGATGAAGAGAACGAAACCCTCAAAGAAAAGGATAAAGTTCGAGTGATGACATATTGTGAAAATAATAAATTGGAAAAAAATGACGAAAACAAGACAATTGAAGAGGAACCTCAACCGTCAACAAGAGAAAAGGGATTGGTAGCACAAAAGGCATGAATGCAAAAGCATCATGGTAAGAAAAATTTGAATACCATAGTTGGAGACACACCCTCTACGAAAAGTGAATATGAAGGGACACCATTAAGTCCAAGAAAATATGGAGGGGAACCATCTACCAAAAGTAAATATGGAGGGACACCATCGATCACAAGTGAATATTGTTGGACACCATCCAACACATCTCAAGTTGAGAGTACATCATCACTCGAATTTGATGAAGAAAGTATACCATCATCCTCATGTGAACCTCAAGGTATGTCTTCTTCTCCACCGTTGATCGAAGGTATGCAATCTAGCCCACCTCAATTAAATATTGATAAAATTATTAATGTTGAGATGTATGTACCTAAGAAAAGACCACCTAGAATTTTGCGTAGAAATCCAAAGTATTTGATTAATATTGATAATGAAATTTTGCAGCACATGGAAGGTAAGATTTCAACATGCACTTGTAGAAGATATGTCGATAAGATTTGGAAATTATTCATTGAAAGGCTAAATGAGACCGCAAGATGTCAAATATTTGTTGAAATGATGCGGGGTGTAAAGTATAGGAACATCATGAAGACTCTTGGGTTGAAAACATCGAATGGGTATGTGCAACATCATGATGGGACAAAAAGTGGTGATATGTAAGTGATATGATGACCCATGTGGCGGACGATTTTTTTTAACCCAAAATTGATGAAATGAAAAGGGTTTTTAGAAGAGATTCTCATCTTTTCACCAATATAAGTTATGATTTACTTTGAATTTAATAAATAATTTTTATTCATTTTTTGTTTGAATTATGACTAAAGTCCTGATTGATAGGCTGATTGAAAAAATCTATAGCTTTCAAAGAATATCACATTTTTTGAATTTGAAACATATGTCGCATTCTATGCTTCTCATACTATAGGATTAAGAAAAACAAAATGAATTTCATGAAGTTTTGAACAAGTTAAGGTGGTCAAACATACGATTTTTTATATTTTTTTTAAGTTATAATAAAAAAATCATAATTAATTATTTACATGTAAAAAAATTACAAAAAATATGCATCACATCGGTACATGAGTCCTGTACTTATATCTAAAATATTATAAAAATCCATTGTCATTTTATTGTGGTTAGGGTGGTTAGACAAACACCTACTTCTTATTTTTTCCCTGAAATTTAAGTACTATTGCATTAAAATTTCAATTTTTCACCAAATAGATTTTATTTTTTGAAAAATAAACCTAGTAGTTTAGATACTAAATTCAATTTTCTACAGATTCTATTATTACATGTTTTTAGAATAATATAGATAAATTATTCAAAATTTTATGTCAAGTTGCCTAACTCTGGTTTTTTCTAAATTTTATTGCCACTTAAGGGCCTATTTTTTCCATGATGATCTTGCACATACCCGAATGCATCAAGTGAAGACATTATTGTGAATAATTTAATGGATGCTTATGAGACTGTGGGTAATACCTCACGCTCAAAGGATAGTAATTTCACCTGATGCGTCATTAGATCAACTTTGGTAAGTTGTCAAACAAAGAGAGCTCATCTCATTAGAAAGATGAGTGAACCAACGGAAATTAGTAGAAAAACTTTATCAAGAGCCATTCAAAGGTAGCAAAGAATTGACACTGATTCAAATGAATTATTGGAATTCTTGGGGAGACTTCCATAAAAGATAAATAAGTTGTTAAAGCCTTGAAAACACTAATTGAAGAGTATTGGAAGAATAACACAAGGTCATCTCATAATCAAAGGGATGTGTTAAGAAGGAGAATCGGTAGTCGGAACTATGAGCCACATCTAAAGCATATTTTGGATATGATTCAAACACACACTACTTGTTGTTGTAGACTGCATATTGAATTCTCTAACCATTATGATGTTTATCACTATATATGTTTAGATTTGCATACTAGTGATGTTATGCAAGATTGTGGCATAAAATCCTGACCAAAATCTTCAAGAGAGTTCTTATCAAAAAAACAATGTGAAATAGAGGATGGCTAGATATTCTATAGGACAACATGCTTGGATGGTTCATGCAAGCGTTGCAGTGGCTTCTAACATATTCCAATATGTCAACATATGGAAAGCACAAATGAGGTGGGACATAAACTAGTAGAGTTTAGGAAGTATAGAACAGTGGCATATGCTACAAAAGATCAATCTCAAGGAAAAAGGTGTGATTTGGTTCTTGAGAAGATTCTAGTGTACCAATTTATGTCCATGTTTTGTGAGAGTATACTATCTGAATGTGCAATGCATACACATAGAGCCTGATGGTTGGACACACAATTCAAGATATGCAAGGACACCTTTCCAATTGGAAACATAATATAAATGGTTGAATTTGTGAATAACTACACTCTACAACCACAACGTGAGGTGCAGTCACAGTAATACAACTCCACACAGGTTTCGATATTTGTGCACATAGCATTATTTCCTGCATCTGATAGTATAGATGACCAAAGGAAGGTATTGAGGGAGTACGAATTTTACATTAGTGATGATCGCACATATTCTCCAGAGTTCATGCAAGGTTGCTTCTAGATGTTCTACAATGATTTGGCTTAGAGGGGCATAACATACAACCAACATATAATATGGTTGGATAATTGTGCAACATAGTTCAAAAACTTATGCATGTTCTACTGGTTTTGCAGGATGCATGCCATTATAGGTGTTCAACATATGTGGAACTTTTGTGAGGCTAGGCATGGAAAGGGGGAGCATGATGGTGCAGGAGCATGCGTGAAAAGAGCATTAGCACAAGAAGAGTTAAATTATAAAGACAATGCAAATTTGACAGATGCAAAATTAATCGTCAAGTGGTGTAATGCTTCGATGGGTCTAGGTAATGAAGGTACATCTTCAGTTCATAGATTTTTTTGGTTGATGGATGATACTAACATTGCACCATATGAGTATTGTTGTACAATAATAGGATTGAGTGAGGTACACTCTTTCCTTAGCTCAAATGGAGGTTCATGGAGTATCGATATAGGAAAGATGACATACTTTTGTTCTTCATGTACAATGGAAGCCTGGAATGATTGTGAGTTAGGGGAGTGGGCTGACAAATGGTTGATAAGTTATCTTAGCCCACTTCACATGTATCGCCCTCTGACGGTATTACAACTGACACAGATGGAATCATCGGTCAAATTTGACCATGTATCAGGTCTAGCTCAACTAGGTGATATATCTACTTGTTTAGTTTTTGAAATTCCACATCGTTATCTTACTTTGTAGTGTATTCGTAATGTTGACTAATTTTAAGAGATTTGTTGCACATATCAATGCAAGGCATGTTTATGCAGTTATTGCAAATGAAGACAATGAAGAGGTAATAGACTATTACTAGTGTTGTTGTTTTGAGGCCAAAAAGAAATTGGAGGCCCCAATTATAGATGGAGAAAACATTGAATAACCTATAGGCTCAGTTGTGGTTAATGGAATGTGGCTTAGAAGATACCCACATTCGAGTGTTAAACATTGATTGTTTCAGTACTTATTTATGCATTGTAAGATTCTTCATTACTTGAGCCTTTTTGTGGCATCCAATGTTCGTTTGACCAAATATTGGGGTAGACCTTTAAACAAGACTATGTGGAAGGTCAGTGAGTTTGACCACGAGGAAATACTTGACACAATAAAGAGTAGAGCAAACCTAGATGGGTCGTTGGATTAATTTGTAAGTATATGCACATTGGTTCTTAATAATTTATACTTGTATGCACATTAATTTGTTTGATGCCAATGCTATCATATTATTTTACTTTTCCTATTTGTAAGTAACCTACTAAACATTGATTGGTGTCCCCTTACAGAAAATGTAGATATATGAGTCATCCAAGAGAACGTCAGCTAGAAAAGCAATGCAACATCCTTATTTTGATGATCTTGAAAAATCTCAATCATTATTTTAAGCCATTAGAAAAGCGTGTGCAAATATTAGTGAGGTAATTTCAAGTTATTCATTTGAAGTTAACTTTATCATGAGCAGCTATGATGTAGACATTATAAGAGAATCTCAAATTTCAACTTACTCTATTCATGAGAGGTGTTGTGTGCAATAGGTATGTTGGAATTCCTAGTGAAGATGTATAACTAGGAGTGACTAAGTTGTGAGACCTAAATTCCTATCTATAAGTTCCTTCCATCTATTTTCATTTCATTTACATTTTGGAAGCTCTTTCTTTTTCACTTTTACTTTGTGTATTTGTAAGTAAACTACTAAAAATTGATTGGTCTCTCGTTGCAGAAAATGTTGATTTATGAGAAATAAAATAGAATCTTAGACAAAAAAGTAATGCAACATCCTTATTTTGATGATCTTGATAAATCTCAATTCTGATTTCAATCCATTATAAAAGAGTGTGTGAAGCTTAGCAAGGGAATCTCAAGTTACTCAATTGAAATTAACCTCATAATGAGCACCTATGATTTATATATTTAAAGAGAATCTCGAATGTATGAGAGAAATTGTAAAATATTTGTGAGAATGAAGTACCGAAGGCATTTTAGTGAGATTTACATGTAATGAGATTTACTCAAATACTATAATTTAGGAGTTCATTTTTAGTACAATATCACCTTGTTCTCTAAATGCTTTCAATACATAAATTTGAAAACTTTGAATTTTGAAATGTAAACAATGTGAAAAATTTCATGTGAAGGTCATATGTAATGTATTGAAAGTATAAAATAGGTCATTAGGTGATTAGATAAGTGATATAAAGCATGTAGGGTTGAGAAAAATATAGATCTTTTGTATTCTTGAATATTTACAATCAATAAAGTCCCTATTTTAGTGATTTTATGAGTTTTTCCAGTTGTTCATTAACTTGTATGGCCTATATAATAGTTTAAGGCCTTGAATATTGTTTTTTAAAGTAGAATAGTCAATTATATTTCATTTGATTCTATTTAGGAGGGTATCCATTGAGTTTATCATTAGTTTGAACTGATTTTTCTCAACTTGGTCTATAAACCCTCAATATTGGGGTTTTGAGAGTCTAGATAGCCAATAATGACTACTCCACCAAATATGATAGTTTAGATCAGTGGAGTAGGTTATTCTAGGGATTTTTTAGGTGTATTTGTGTTTATTTATGTAGGGGAATTCAAGAAACAAATGTGGAGCTATTACTATAGGGTTTTATGATGAATTTCCAAGTGAAAAGTGTGGCTCCAAGTCGTGTTTTGAGGAAAAATTCGCAAATGAATTCACAAAAAATGATTGATCTAGATAGCTATTATTAGTTACAAGACATACTTCAAAATCAATAGTGACTATCTTGGAACATGTGCATAAATAATGACCTTCTTTGTTGCCCTTATTAGGCTAACTAGGCCTAATTTACAAAGGAACATACCTTTAAACATTCAAAAACTCCACGAACTTGTTGGGGCAGAAATTATCATGTATCCAAACCCTCTGATCCATTATTTTTCTCAAGAGAAACTCACTCCGCCATGCCAAACCACAAAACCCTTATTTTATGCTAGTATGAGGAGGGTTTATTCAAAGGAATGGTTCCACACCTTACTAGAACATGCCACCACCTCAGAACTTCTTAAAATCACCTAAAAAAATTTAAAAGACAATCACCCAACCTCTACATGCAATATTTTATCGAACCCTAGGGTGAAACCTCATTTTTCATGTACTTTTCCATCAAAATCTGTAAGGGCAGAAACACAAACCCCATAAAAATTATTCCATTTCACTTAGAAACTTCTTGTCTGATCCTACAGGATGATGTTGGGCCCCTCCACAAAAAATCTCTCGGTTTTGGTTATCTTTACTCATTTTCCCATGGCAGCAAATTTTCACTTGATGGAAAAAGCATCAAATGCAAGCAGTGCAAAGTTGCAAATTGGTGCAACTTTCATTCCACAAATCATGTGACCAAGAGGACTATTCCAATTCATCTTAATGGGTATTTTTACGCTAGGCATGGTCCTCTTTTGCACCCAAACATGTCGAATCACTCTAAGGTATATTCAACCAGATTGATCCCTTAAGAGTCCAAAGTGCTAAATGGCTGCAAAATTTAGCATGTTGTTACTTGGATACCATGATGCTTAGAAAATTATCATCTAATCCAACAGGATCATGTTGGGTGCCTCTACAAAAACCTCTCTCAGTTTTCGCTATATCAAAGTGGTTTTCCTATGGCGGTAGATTTTCACTTGATGGAAAAAGTGTCCAATGCAAGCAGTGCAAAATTACAAAGTGGTGCAACTTTCGTTCTGCAAATCATGTGACCAAGTAGACTATTCCAATGCATTTGAATAGGTATTTTTACACTAGGAATGGTCCTCTTTCACATCCAAACATGCAGAATCACTCTAATGTACGGTCAACCGAATTGATCCCTTAAGGGTCAAAAGTGTAAAATGGCTGCAAACTTCATCATGCTATTACTCAAATACTATGATTCTTATAAAATTATCATCTAATCCTACAAAATTGGATTGGGCCCCTCTACAAAAAACTCTCTCGGTTTTGGCTATCTCAGAGTGGTTTTCCTGTGGTGGCAAATTCTCACTTGATGGAAAAAAATGTGACATGCAAGTAGTACAAAGTTGCAAAGTGGTGCAACTTTCGTTTTGCAACTCATGCGACCAAGAATAATATTCCAATTCATCCAAATACGTATTTTTATGATAGACCATGTCCTTTTTCACATCCAAACACACAAAATCGCTCTGAGGTATGTTAAACAGGATCAATCCCTTAAGAGTCCAAAGTGCTAAATGGATGAAAACTTCAACATGTTATTTGGATAATGTGATTCTTAGTGACTTCTTGTCTTAGCCTACAAGATCATGTTGGGCCCCTCTACAAAAACCTCTCTCGGCTTTGGCTATCTTGGAGTGGTTTTGTCGTGGCGAAAATTTTTCACTTGATGGAAAAAGTGTCCAATGCAAGTAGTGCAAAGTTGCAAAGTGGTGCAACTTTTGTTCTGCAACTCGTGTGACCAAGCAAAATATTCCAACACATCTGAATAGGTATTTTTATGCTAGGCATGGTCCTCTTTTGCACCCAAAGATGTGGAATCGCTCCATGCTATGTTCCACCGGATCGATCCCTTAAGGATTCAAAGTGTAAAATGGCTGCAAAATTTAGCATGTTGCTACTTGGATACCACGATGCTTAGAAACTTCTCATCTAATCCTACAAGATCATATTGGGCCCTTCTACAAAAATCTCTCTCGATTTTTGCTATCTTAGAGTGGTTTTCCCGTGACGACGAATTTTCACTTGGTGGAAAAAGTGTCAAATGCAAGCTATGCAAAGTTGCAAAGTGGTGCAACTTTTGTGAGCAAATAAACTATTCCAATGTGTCTGAATACGTATTTTTATGCTAGGCATGGTCCTCTTTCACACCCAAACACATAGAATCGCTTTGAGCTATGTTCAACCAGATTGATCCCTCAAGGGTCCAAAGTGCAAAAGGGAAGAAAAATTTGATGGTATATTACTCATAAAACTTGATGTTTACTAACTCTCTGTCTGAGCCTATGAGATTGTGTTGCGCCCCTCTGCAATAACCTCTCTCGGTTTTTGTTATTTTGGAGTCATTTTCCTATGGTGTCCAATTTTCACTTGATGGAAAAAGTGTCAAATGGAAGTAGTGTAAAGTTTCAAAGTGGTGCCACTTTTATTTTGCAATTCATGTGACCAAACTAACTACTCCAATGCATCTTGATAGGTAGTTTTACACTAGACATGGTCCTCTTTTAGACCCAATTACACATAATTGATCTGAGCTATATTTAGCCGGCGTGATCCCTTATGACGGCATGCAAAACAATGGAAAAGAGAAACATACACATGACAGTTAAGAAGTTTGAGTATTCCACACAAAAAAAATATGATCATTGGTGTAGGACACCTTGTTCCTCCATTTGATGAAGAAGGTCTAGCTCAATGGTTTTAGTCTTTATAATGTCAAATAAGGCCATGGTAGCCCATTTTGTAATCTTGCTTTTAGTTTTGAGTTAGTGTGGGGTCATTTGAGTCAATTATGTAAGTAAAAATAATAAAATAGCATTGGTAAGGGAATTGGAAGATATTACTAACATTGCCCCTATTTAAAATTTAGGCCTAAAAGCAAGGCTAGACGAGGTGAAAATAAGAAATTTCTTGAGAATAAGTTAGAATAGCTTGTTGGAAATAGGGTGAGGTTGTGGAGTTTGATGTTTTCAAATGGTATTCAAGGACAAGGGAGGTCAAAATTATGTTATCACATGATGCCCTAATTGGGAATAGAGGAGTTTTGAATGAAAAAGAGAGGTTTGAGGGAGTCAAAGTGGGTAAAGTCAAAGGGGTAGCATAATTCGGTGGTCAATTAAGTTTTTGTAGGTAGAATGAAGATTGTTGGAAGAATTTTTGAGGTTGTATGACATATGGATATGGGGTTTTCAATAAAACCTCATGAAATTTGAGAAAAGTAAGGGTTTAGAGGATAGTGGGGCTACAGGGCCAATCACACCCTAAAAATTAAGGATTTTGTGGATTTGTAGACTGGTAAATGCTGCCCAATGGTTTTTTCAATTGAAAGAGTGATTGAGAGAATTTTTCTTTTTTAAATATACCTATTCGGGGGTCTAGGACAACATTGAGTCCATTTCTTATTTATATTATAAATTATAGCTTGGTTTCTCTTGATTCCATCTTGTATACAAGAAATAATATTGCAAAATTTTGACATATAAATCTTTCGACGTATTTATATGGTGACGCATCAAGAACATATTAGAATATTTTTATGAATATTTCATGGAATACCAATTGATTTTTTCTATTTTAGATAAAAAAAATTTAGCATCAATCAATTAATATTCAAGACAAACCATGAAGGACAACAATGATCAATGCTGGTGAACCAATTAATAAGTAAACATGTGAATAATTCAAGAATGTACATGTGAATAAGGGAATCACAAGTACTCAAAAACATGTAATCCTTGAAGTATACACATGAATACATAGTATACACAAATTAATACAAAGTATATGCACAAATACAAGGTATACACATGAAACAACTTAAGTCACAAAGTATACATTTGAACACACGTAAGTCAAAAAGTATACACATAAGTTTTAAAGTATACACTTGAATACACATAACTCATATTTATTGAACCATCAATTTAGAATGCAAATATGGACACCATCCATAAAAAATATTTGTATTAACCAAATAGCCATGTAGGAATATATCAATATATGTCGATATAAGTATCAAATATATGTACAAAATATCCATATAGGCTTACGATAATGCCATATAAGCATACAATGTCAAATATGTCCAATACAAAATATGTACAAAATTGCCATGTAGGCATACAACAAAGGGCTTTGGAATCAAAAGTCATTTTTGTCCATGCTCTGGAAATAAATTCTTTCTCTTTTTCTTTCTGATTAGATGGCAATAGGTTTTCCACTCATTTGTGTTGTGCTTGAGGAGTTCTCTTGCTACTCCTCCTAGTGTTTAGCTCATGGTGAAGTTTTAACTGTTACAATAAGAAGTAAAGACATGAATATATAGAAACTGCATTATGAAAAATGATATATTTGAAAAAATAATCATTGACTGCCATCTCATGATCTCTCTCCATGAGGGTTATATTCAAATGCCCATGCTCAGGCATGCTCAAGCATGCTCAAGCCCTGTATAAACAATCCAAATAGAAATTAAACTACGAATCAATAATGGTTTGATTTTTCACTAACTAACATCTATAAAAAACAATGTAAATTGAAATTTAGTAATTTGCCTCATACCTCTCCTGTCAAAGCCATGGAGGGTTGTATATCAGATGAAACACCAATCTACATCTCCCTCGTCACATTTAGAGGTGTTTCATATTGCAACATCTGAAAATAAAATAAAAAATTATTGAATGTAATAAATGATGTGCATATAAACTACACAAATATATTAAGTACAATTCATTAGTTAAACTCTTTATTCTATTACTTCCATGTAGGTTTGATTAAATCCATTTACACTAGGAGGTGTTCCCTCGAAACCTCCAATATTATCCTATTCAATATCCAAAATCACATATTAAAATACCATTCGTAAAATAATGCTATCAACATGTAATAAATTTATAATTGTTTAATAGTTGCATACCCCAACAATAGGTGTATTGTATAAATAAGTAGGTTGAGGGTCAGTGTATCAAGTCTCAACACTATGACCCTACAATTTTATTAAAATCATAAAACATTTTTAGTTAATATCGCATTTCAAAATTGAAATTTGATAAATTAAATTCAATGAACATGCTAGATTTTACCAGACTAACAATGTCATATGCCCCATGCAAAATTTTAGTTACCCTCTCCATCTCCATAGCTACAGACTGATCCTGCATATAAGCCTCTTGAGTGTCAGTGGGGTCATATGAACAAGTCACCCCGCAAGATTGACACATGGGTTCAAAGACCACCACCTAAAGACTCCCTTGGATGACGCTGTAGAATAGGGTTAGTATGATGGATGACACTCTGGGTCAAAGTGTTGATCGCCTGCAATGGCTCTATGTTGGAGCTCTCCTTCACAATGCAAGGCATAATAGTGTGCTCACAAGGCGGCCTATCAAGAGATGATCTCCCCTAGCACGTAGGATCTAGCTATGCACTAGGTCTATCTTGAGTCAACCCCCCATCTCTCCCCTGGAAGTCCCTCATATCAAAATATTTTTTCATTTTGTTAAATATGAATTCACTGTATAGTTTCCTAAGGAAATATTGTAGGACTTCACATTTGTTGCATGGTGAGTAATCAAAGAGCATGTACCACCTATCATAAAATTGGATCCTAATCTGTTTGTGGTGGCACCAATGAATAGGAAGCCTCTTCGCATTGAGGGTAATATTTTGATTTGTGTGTGGGTCAATGAATAATGAGCACAAATCACCTTTTGTATTTTTTAAATCCTTTACATCTTTATTTGATATTTTATTCGCATAATAATCCCTAGCCGCCTGCCTCCTATCTTGCCATCTAGTTATCTATTTGCTAATTGAATCTACATTTGTTAACATATCTTTCAATTAACTTTCTAGGGTCATTCTTTCTATGGTTGAACCATTTGGATCACTCAACCTACTAATTAAATCCTCAATTTTCTTTTTGTTGTTCTCAATTTCAGTCATTAAATTTTGTTGAGTGTCATAAGGGGTTGAGTGATTGGTGGAGGAGGTTGTTGTTTTGGTTCATTTTATTCTTGAGTATTTGGTTGCTCTTCTTGTTGAGGATTTTAAGGGTTTTTAGGTTGATTTGCATCTCCTAAAAATTCAAACAAATGTATATCAAATACAACCTAAAACTAACAAATTCAAAACAAAAAGATAAAAATCCTTACCTCTCACACCTCCTCCTCATCATGGCACCATCATTGTGAAAAAATAGTAACCGTTGGTGAATATTTTTGCACAATGCCTCCTCCTCAAATGCAAGTGTAAAAATTGATATTTTTGGCCACGGGCACAACAAAAAACATAGTAGAAATGAAAATGAATGAGTTTAACTTTTTTTTTCTTTAAACATGGCATAATGTGAGTGCCTTATAACATGATCACGTTATGGGATTGTTGTTACCAATCCTCAGGCTCAGAACAATAAGCCATAATGCGAGCGTGTTATAACGTGCTCACATTATGAATTTTCAAAAAAAAAATTGAAAGTGGCCACAAATTGGCTACCCATTTTCATGCACCCACCCTTAGCTTCACCATGATTAAATGCAATAAAATAATATTGTCACTAATGGAATGAAATTGATTTAATTTCCATCCATGAAAACCTCTTTCTACTCCACACAAACAATATCCTTATATAATAGAAATATTGTAATATTTTTTAGAGTATTGTAGCGTTTATAATTGATTGTTCAATAACAAAGACATTGCACCTCCCTATTGACTAATTTAATTTCAAGTGAATTTTGGTCATTAGATCTCCATAATTCTAATTAGGGTAGTGTGATCCACTCCCTTCAATATTTCCCAAATACACATTAATCATTATTGAAGATCATAAGTAGAAATATCTCTCTCTAATTAGTCATTAAAGCCTCCAATCATTTATTCCCCACCAACACATTCGTTCCTTGAACTTAAAGGAAAAATAATCTACTACTTCTCTCCACATCTCTCCACTTCCATATACCACTATAAAATGATGAATCCTTCTTAGATTATTGCATCCCCACACTACCATAGATCCCAATCGCACTCAATTTGGCAAGTAGGAGAAAAATAAAGAATCATAGGCCTCTCCAACATATAAAACGTTTTTACTTATATTCTAAATCATGGAAATGTTTGAACTCTAAGGAGAAATGATCCCTCTAAATTTGAAATATTTTTTAATCTTACCTAAATATTACGCTTCCACCATAAATACCCCTCTTGTGATTGAATGTTGTTTTCACATTCAAGCCATTTATTAGATAATATTTAAGATTTATTTTATAATTATTTATTTACTTAAAATTTGTTTTATTTTTCTTTAAAATTATTTTATTTATATTGTTTATTTTATTTTATTTCATAAAGATTTAATTTATCATAACAATATTTTTTTTTGCTAGTTAAATCACTCCTAACATGCAACACCCTGTATTTCTTCAAAAAAATAGATTACATGAGTACTTGACATCAAAATACTTCCTTGTTGGCCTTCTGAGACAAAATGGCCATCACCATAACTACCCTATCCTATCTAGTATAACTGTGTATTCACATTTTTTCTTTACAAAATGGTCTAGTTTGAGACACAGGCATTACCATCTACCCCGAGACTAACTTCTATTTTTTGTATGCTAGACCCTCTTGCTATTTCTATTACTATATTTTAACTATAGCGTAGCTAAGACAATACCAAACTAGTATTTTTCATTCCTCATCATCATCCAACTCCATTAGCTTCATGTAGGTAGTGTAGTCTACAACTATTGGACAATCCACTCCACAATTCTGATGGGCTGGGCCTTTTTCCTTCTCTTCAGGATCTCTGGGGTCATTTTGGCACCATTCCTCTCCAGTGCAAAAATCCCAATCATTCTTGTCCCCTACCATAATCTCTTCTTCAAGCCCTTCATCCTCCATATACCTCAATGCCTAGCCTCGTGGATGGTTGGTCACTAGCTTGGCTACTTTGAGCAGGAAGAGAATGTTTCATTCATGCTCATCCCATAGCATCTCAAAACCCTTTGGGTCAATGGTTTGAACGAGAGGGAATTTCATCACTTCACATGTCAAATATTGTTTCTACCTTGTCGTGTTCAAAAATAGTGGAGTCTCCGTTGGGGTAGCTTCCACCAAGAACAACACCTCTCTGAATCTTCTGGCTTAAACCGATTCTATTGCACACTAGTGCTCTTCATTTTAGGGATGACACTATTTATGTTTGATTGAAGCTATACTAGCTGAGGCCTTTCAACACCGAAGGCCTTACATCCTCATAATTAATTAATTTTTGTTCGAGCCATTTGGAGCCTGTTTTCTTGCCACCACCTTGTTGGTAGTACATAAACAAAATTAATGTATGGTAGTGTGCTATTTGTCTTTCCTTTCCTTTTACTTGGGACTATATCATTTAGCTTGATCATTACCTTCTATTGATGACTCTTGTCAAACCAATTCACCTAGATTTTATCCTTATTTCCATGTGTGTTTATTTTGTCATCGATTGGTGTGATGTTTCTGTTACTTTTTCTTCCATTTCAACTTTATTCTGGCCTTCACCAAAGTGGCACTTTCTAGTTTTTTTTTTTTCCAACTTGTCCACTTTGTCATTTCCTTCTTGGTATATGTGGCTAAATTGAAGGGCCTTGAACCTATTCACCAGTTGTTTGATGCTCTACAATAGGTGGTTGAATTTCCAATTCAAAGTGATACCTCCCCATATGACATTGATTATGATTAGTGAACCCCCTTCCAAGTGTACTTGTTTCACTCACAAATCAAGACCCAACTGCAAACCAATGGTTGTTGCTCTAAACTTTGCTTCATTGGTTGAGCATATTCCTAGTGGCATTGATTTTTCTTCTAGGGTCATGCCCTAATAATCCCTTGTGATGTATCTAGCTCCATCTATCCTTGGGTTCTTGAGAGCAGCTCCATCAAAATTTATTTTGGTCCACCATATGTCTAGTTCCTTCCATTATGTTTCTACTCTCTTTTCCTTTGTTGACTGTGTCATGCCATTTCCACTTAGTAATGGAGGCTATAGGCCAAGAATTGTTTTCATTAGGAAATCATCCCAATTTGTGAAATTTTTTTGTTTGCCTGCTTTCTACTGAGAATATTCACTGACCAAATCTACTATAGCTCTTTCAATTTTATCCCATAGTCTATATTTATTCATCTCTTTCCCTTGGAAGATCCTCCTATTTTGTTCCTTCCTTATTTCCCATATCACAATGGATGGGGTTATTTTCCATATACCCCCAAAAATTGATTTGTTGCCACCTTGGGGCCACATTTTTAACTAGGATGGGAGATCTTCTATCATGGGACATTGCAATTTTATCTTATCTCTCACTTATTTCCAGCAATAATTTGCATATGGACATGTCAGGAGAAGATGATTTGTTGAATCTTCATTTTCTTTGCACAGTGAACATCTTCCCAGGCCTTGAACTCCAAAAGTAGCTAACTTATCCTCAGTGAGAATTATTTTTTCTATCTCCATCTAAGATAAAACTCCTACCTTGGGGAGGAATTTCTTCCCCCATATCAACTTGCATTGGTTATCATCAAGCCATGACCATTTCCTTAATCTTGTATCTAAATTTCACTTTGTATGTTTCTATAGATTACCCACACCATTTGATCCTATCCTTGTCATTAGATGGGATAAAATACCTATCTTTCAAGATTTTTCCTAATGCTTCTCTTTGTTCTTGAGGCACATTGAGGGTTTGAAAATCATTCTAGCTTGAGCTAAGGGATCCCTGATTTTCATTCCTCCTACCATAATTAGCAACCTTGTTCCCCAATAGCCTTTTCATTTCTTCTTTGATTTCTTCCAATCCTGGAGTGTTGTTGATGGATGTTTTCCCACACCATGAATCATTCTAGAAGGACACATTTTTTCCATCTCTAATTTCCCAAGTTACATGTTTTCATATTGTGTCGCCAAAAACTATAGCCTTGACACTTTTCACTCATTTTGGCCTTTTCCCTTGGATTTTAGCCTTGTTTTTCTTTGATCTAATATTGCATTGTGGTCAACACATTTACATTAGGCTTTGAATACATGCAAATCAAAAATAATGTAAAAAGTTCTACAAGTGTGTTGTGAAGTGTTGTAACACATTTCCTCACTTTTCTAGGACTTTTCTACAATAATTCCCCTAAATAACCCCTTTCCAAGCCTTAGTATAAAGTGTTGTATTGGTCTCTTGCACTTTTCTAGTATTTTCATCACTAATTCAACCCTTTATCATGATAAATAGATCCCTTAATGTAATTTTAGGCCCGACTTAAGTGTGTTTCAGAAGGCAAGTCTGGTAAATATCATTAAACACCACTTAATTTTTGACCACCACTTGAAAATGTCCAAGTGGACTAGGTTGCCACCTTGGGTGACCTAGTCTTGTTTGACATAAAATTAAAAATTAAGATAAAAACCTACCAAGAATTTTCCTCCATAACCCTAAGGTCAGCCTATTGTGTGTCATTTTAAGGAAAATTAGGGCATAACTTGTATAAATAAGGACTTTCATCCGCATTTCCCCCCCTAACATGATTTTTCATCTTCAGAAGCACTCTTACACTCAAATCTTCTCAAGTAAGCATTCAAGTACAAGACACTTCAAGCAACATCCATTTTTAGCTAGTTCTTGCATATTTTAGACTTCAACAACAAAGGATTTGGTGAGTGTTGGTATTTTCTTTATCATTCCATCATCTTTCCTTTCATTTCCATTTCATTTGGGTTTGATGACCATCAATGGGGTTTGAAAAAGGAAAACCCCTAATCTCTAACCCTAACATTTTCCTTGTCTTTGCATGTGTGTTTTGTAGGTTGTATTGAAATTTGACAAAGAGTAAAGTGTTGAAAAGGGTACCATCATTCCATATAAGTCAACTCACATCATCAAACCCTAGGAGGAGGAAAAGGACATCTTGCAAGTCACTTTCTGAAGATTCAGCCATGGGTCTATATCAGAGAAGGAAATGCAAGTGGGCCCCTACAAATTCACATCTTAAGACTATCAGAAGTACTAGGAAGTCTAGGTCACCATAATTGGTGAACTTGGTGACCTTTTCCCTATACTAGGCCTAAAAAAGGGTTTTGAAATTTCTAGATACCCTTTTAGCAAAAACCCATTTTGGCTATTTTCTTGAGAGGACTACGTTGCCCATTCTGGCCTAAGTGTCCCTGTGCAAATTTTTGGAAAATTCTAGAATATTCCAGAAACCCTCACCTATAACTTTCAATACCTAAGTGAACCATCTCTACTATTTCCAGTTTCTTTCCAACATTGCATACATTTAGGTCATTTAGTTTAGTTTGCATATAGTTTACATTTTCTTTTGTTTACTTTCAATAGTTTACTTTCAATTCATTTCAACACTTAGCCACATTTCTCACACAACACAATCTCATCGAAACCCTCCCCTTCGAATGCAATCACCAAAAAAAATTAACCATTAGTGTGAAAGAGAGTCATTACACAAATGGAGAGTTCCTAGGTGAAAAACCCTAGGAACCTATTTGGGGAATCCTCTTTCCCTACATTTGTGTTAGTTAGTTTTTGGTGGTTCAGATATTATATCCTCACATTCCAAAATAAAGTTCCATATTTTTTATCCTCTCAAGGGGTTTATTTTAGTGATAATTCTAGCTAGTTCATCTAAGTCTAGATACTTTCTCCTCATGATTATGACCCATTTTTTCTCACCTTTTGTGTGGAAACTCTAGAAAAATTTGGCTCCTATGGCTTGATTCATTAATGTTAGTTGCTTGATCCCTGACCCACTAGCCTCCTTAGGTATACAAACCTTATCCCAAGCTAGTAGAGGAGATTTTTTTTGATCCCCTATTCCATTCTAAAAGAACATCCTAAATATTTGAGTCAAGGATTCTTCCACTTCTTTGGATAGCCATAAACATGAAATTGAATACATCGGTATGGTTGACAAAACTGATTTGACCATTAATAGTTTTCCTGTAGAGGATAACCACTTGCCTCTCTAGGTTCTCAATTTTTTGTTGCATCTATTTACCAGGTTCTCCCAATAGTAATTTTTGTCTATACCTACAAACAAGGGCATCCCAAGGAATCTCCTTAGTAGTGATGCCACTTTTAGATTTAGGATTTTTGCTAAGTCCTTTTGCAAGCTTGGTTGAGTGTTGAGGAAGAAGACCTTTGACTTCCCCTAGTTAATTCTCTTCCCATATGTACTACATTAATCATCTAAAATTATTTTGATCACTCTTACTTCCCTTCTGCTATCCTCTCCCATCAGAACTATGTCATCTACAAATTGTAGATGTGTTGTGGGTTCCATGCCATTGGCCACATGAAATCCTATTAATTTTCCTTCTCATATTAGTCTTTGTATCTATCTCCCTAGCACCTCTACCAAGATTATGAACAATAATAGGGAGAGGGGGTCACCTTGTCTTAACCCCATTGTGGAGGGGAAGAAACCATGTGTAGATCCATTCACCAGTACTGAGAATTTAGTTTTAGAGATGCAACTTGTTACCCACTTAATCCATTTCTCTTGAATTCAAAATTTCTACAACACCTCCAAGAGAAATTGTCTATCTACCATGGTGTAGGCTTTGAGGATGTCCAATTTTAGAACCATGTAGGCATCTTTATTTTTCCTGGCTGAATGTATGGTTTCATGAGCAATGATTATTCCTTCTATTATTTGCCTTCTTGGAGAGAATCCACTTTGTTCTTCTAATATAACCTCATTTAGAACTTCCTCGAGTCCATTTGCTATTATTTTTGTGACAACTTTGTACACCATGTTGTATAGTGCAATTGATTTGGAATCAATCATTGTGTGTGGGTCTTTTTTCTTGGGAATTACAAAAAATAAATGTGTGATTTACTGCCACCAACATTGTCATTTTTCTTCTTGATTCCTCCACTACCGCCCATAGATTTTCCCAAGTATGTCCAAGAACTTTTGGAAGAGACGTATTAGGAATCCATCAAAGTCTAGGGCCTTTTCTAGATTCATCTGGAAGACTGCATCCGTGAATTCTTCCAAGGAATTATTTTGGTGCAATTTCCTATTCTATTCTTCTTTAATAGTTGTGGGTATTGAACTCAAAAAATTATCCCTTGCTTCCCTATTTTTTTGGCTTTCCTTGTTTGAATTTATTCAAAGAACCTAATCACCTCCTTATTCAACTTCTCAATAGATTTTTCTACTTCCCCATTGGTATTTTTGATCTCTGCAATCCTATTCTTGCTTTGATTGTAGATTATTATTTTGTGGAAGTACTTGGTGTTCCTATCACCTTCCTTCAACCATGTTTCTCTTGACTTCTGTCACCAGTAGCATTCTTCCCTCTTCATAATTTTTGCTAGCTCTTATTTCAGACACTTCTCATTCTCAAAATCATCTACATCCATTCCTTTCTCTATTATGTTCTCATTTAGGGCTTCGATCTCTTGCTCTAGTCTCTCTTTCTCTTAGAAAATGCTCTTGAAATGTGTCTTATTCCATTATTTGATCTTGCTCTTGATATATCCTTAATTTTTGTTTATCTTGAATAGTTTTGATTTACCTCTAAACCTAATCTCATTCCACAAAATTTCTATTAGCTCTGGCAGGTGTTCATCTCTTAGCCACATGTTTTCAAATTTGAAAGGGCATCCTTTAGGGGTTTCATCCTATCCAAATATCAGTAAAGCAAGAAAATGGTCTAACCTATAAAGGTAGGATGTGGGCTTCCTGAAATTTTTTTGTCTCTCCCTAGTCTCCCCAGAGCAAGAATCTATCCAACCTTTCTGATATGTTGGTGAAATCCTTCCTTCTGCTAGACCATGTGAATGTTCCATTTTTGGTCTACAGATCCTTTAGTAGATTTCTATCTACAATTGTTGGAAATCTCTTTGAATGTCTATTGTTCTTCCCAAGCCTCCTTGTTTCTCCTCCTTTTTCAAGGATGCATTGAAATCTCCTACTACTATTCCTTTTTCATCTCTTCTATTTTCTAATACACTTGATATTGTGTCCCACACTTGTCTTCTTGCCATTGTAGCTATTGGCCCATATACATTGATGCTAAGGAATATTTCATGTTTCCTTAGATCTTTGAACTTCATCAACTATCAATTTTATTCTTATTTTTCCACATAATACTCCTAGGCCACCTGACACTATTTTAGCCTCCTTGAATTAGCTTTCCCATTGTCTCCAATTGCTCAATCTCCTCTTTCCTTCCTCCTTGCTATAGTTTGATTCCTAGATTGTAACTATGTCTTCTTTTGATTGGTCAATTTGGCACTTGACCATGCACCATTTGTTAGGGGCATTAATTCCCCTGACATTCCATGTTATGATCCTCATTCAGCCCTAGGAAGGAGGCTATCCTTCCCAACAACTAGTTTTTCTTTCCAAAGGCATTGCCTACAATTATCAATTTAAAAAAAAAAAAACATTTGATCCCTTTTGGATTTCTTCTTTATGTTTGGAGCATTTATCCTTGATTTTGATTCCTCAAGCAGGATTTCCTTGAAAAACTCTCCCTCCTCTGCCTCCTCCCAAGGTTTTTCTTCCCCATTTGAAAGTACTTCACTCTCCTCTTCCTCATACTACAAGAAATCTCCTTCTTCCTCTTGGTGTTATTCATCTCCCTCTTTCTCTTGGTGTTCTTCATTATTTGCTTTGATATTTTGCATATCCTTTGCAAGATCTTCTTCTTCTTCCAAGGGTTCCATCTCTTCCCTTTTTATTTCCCTTGTCAATTCCAAGAGTTGGGCACTGATGTCCTTCTAGATATCTTGTGTCTCATCTAGAAGAGTGTTGAGGGATTTTTCTACCTGGGAGGTTTTAGTCCCTTGCTTTTCCTTTGTTAGAAGGGAAGTCTTCCTACACTCATGGGAGACTCCTCTGAGGTTCTTTCTCTGAGGATCAGTGCTACCATCCTTGGTTGATCTTTAGATGTTTGGGTAGTCTCTCCCTCGAATATTGCATCCCCTATTTCTTCTAGTTATTTTTCATTTACACTGGTCTCCTTTGCCCTGGATGAAGTTCCTTCTTGGAATGCTTCTCTAAAGAGGCACTTTTTGGGTTCTGATCCTTCCCATACCTCTATTTCCTATTGAAAATTGTCATACTTTGTCATTATTTCTATTGTCTTGTACATTCACACCACCTCATCTATTTATCCTAATATGCAGGCTTCTACACCATATTTTCCATTTATGAAGTCCTCATCAACCCCTAAACACACCCCTAGGGCATCACCCAATTTCATTAGATCCTCCACATTCCAAAATTCGGAGGCAAGATCCACTAGTTTGATCTAGGTGTGGATTCAATTTATTTTATAGTTCTAGGGGTCAAATTTTGATCTCAAATTTAGGTAGTGAAAACTATAACCATTCAAAAATAGTGGTTTCCCTTCTACAATTTCTAGCCTTAATTGTCAATCTATGCATTTTATGAGAAAGAAAGAGTTTGGTAGCTGGTAGATGCTTACCCAGTCCTTGTACTTTTTTCTCAACCATGCTTTGATCTCCTCCCTAGTGCATCCTGGGCTAGTCCACTTGGAAAATAGAGCTTTATCCATTAGCCTGGTCACTCTTGGTTTGATCATTTTTGAAGGCATTTGAAATAGTTTACTTCCCCACAATCGCAAATAGTCACCTTCATTCACTTTGTTTCTTTTTCTTTGGAATTTCCTCCTATTTTATTTCCTACTAAATAGCTCCTGGTCCCTTTGGTTCATTCTTCTTCCAAACTCAGATTCTTCTCTTGATTGATGGCTCATTTTTCCTTCATTCGTCAGCTTAAGGTTTCCAAATCCTTTTACTCTCTAGACTTTTCTGGTACATTTCTAAAGGTCACTACCCTTGTGGCGCCAGTTGAGATCCAATGATTTCCCATGGTGTTCTTTTTCCTAGAACCATCCATGCCTTGGATCTTGCATGGTCCATATTTGTTTGTTACTCTAGCACCCTATTACATTCCTCCCTTATTTAGGACCCCTCCTTTCACCAACCCCTTGCTGAAGTCTTCTCTAGTTATGATCTTGATTCTCTGGGTTTTCATTCTAGAAAAATTGTGGGAGAAAATTTGATGTAGGAGCATCCTTGGTTTTTAGAAATCTTGCATCAACCAAAAATATTTTCATTTAGTTTTGATCTTGTTTTGTTCTTGTTCTTATTCAAGTTGGGAGATCCGATATTACTTCGTGTTTTCTCACCAAATCTCGCATACCTATGGTTTCATCATGGACATGTTCAATTGCTTTATTCCAAGTTTTCAGCTCAACTGGATCTTTTTACTGCAAGTCATCACTTTCAGATTGAGTGATAGTTTTCGAAGTAGCCCCAAAAAAATTTCAAAAGCTAATGGCTAGTTTGATCAATCACGGATCCTTCCCATGACTTGCGGACCCTCATAGTGTGTTTTGAATTGTACCATAGAGTGTTTGAGACCTTGTTTTTAGGTCCACACTTCATCATATTCTTCTACTATGGAATAAATTCATATTTGAGGTTGACTTGTTTTTGCACACGTTACATTTCCTTCATTAGAGATTTTTATGATCCTTGGCCAATGCAGATGTTTCTTGACCAACAGATATGATATAAAGCTTGTAATGAATCATGAGAATGACATAGAATCAAGATCAAGTAGATTAGGATGTACATAGAATTTGATCTGTAATATTTTTCACTCACATATAGTATGAGCACTATATTTTGAGCATGTTGTAAGCAGGCTTGTGAGCCAAATCTATATGCCCGAATGTGGTTGACTATCTGTAATTGAATTTCATGATAATATGAATTTATTTATCTACATTTGCCTCTAGATTTTGTGTTGCTTCTATTGTGTTACTCTAGCTGCATGACCCATATTGTTCTCTTTGAGGACCCTCCTACCCTGATAGTCCCCAGATTGGTATCAGAGCAAGTTTCATTCCTTGCAAGATTGTTAGAGTTTACATAGTCTTGTTGAAGATTTTTTATGGGGTGGTGGATTGAGGATCCAACCTATATCTATAAAAGACTTGTGTAAAGATGGTGGGAAGAAGGAAATGGAGTGCGTGGAAATGCAGAGCTAGCTATAATGGAGATGTTGAGAGGAATTTTTGCTAGATCAGAAGAAGTTGAAACAACCCAGAGGAGAGGTCAACCAGTTGATGATGCAAGTGATGAAGAAGTAGAAGGATGGGAATAATTTGCAAGAGAAGAGAAACCTTGCCCTGATAAGAGAGAAGAAAGGTTCATAAGATCCCTAACCAGAGTGAACTCTAAACCGCATTTCAATCCACCAGATTATAATGGTAAGTTGGATTTAGATGAATTGTTAGATTGGATAAGAGATATGGAAAAGTAATTTGATTTTGAAGGTACCCTAGAAGATAAGAAGGTGAAATTTTCTTGTAAGAAGTTGAGAGAGGACATGCATCCCTTTGGCAGGAATATTTACAGATAGATAGGCGAAGAAAAGGAAAAGAGAAGATAAGATCATGGGATCAGATGTTGAATAAGTTGAAGACAAAGTTCATGCCTGCTGACTATTAGATCAGTTTGCTCAAAAAGTTGCAAAATCTGAAACAAAAGCAATCAAGTGTGACATAGCATACTGAGGAGTTATTTAAGTTGAACATCGCATTCAGACATTCAGAAGATGAGATTGAGCAAGTATCCAGATATGTAAATGGTGTGAGTTCATCTATATAAGATGAGATCAATTTGATTAAGTTGTTGAGTGTGGAAGAAGCATATCAATGTGCCCTAAAAGAAGAAAAGAAGCTAAACAAAAGATATGAGCATAGACAAAGAGGAAGAAGTGGAAGCTTTCAAAGAGGAATAATTTTTACTAGAGGAGGAGGGTATGTGCATAATCATGATGGGCCAAAAAGTGGCAATATATAAGTGATATGATGGCCCATGTAGCTGATGACTTTTTTTAACCAAAATTAATGAAACGAAAAGGGTTTTTAAAGGAGATTCTTAGCTTTCCACGAATATAATTTATGCTTTACTTTGAATTGAATAAATAATTATTATTCATTTTCTATTTGAATTATGACTAAAGTATTGATCGATAGGCTGATTGAAAAACATCTATAACTTTCAAATAGTATCACATTTTTTGAATCCGAAACATGCACCACATTCTATGCTTCACATACTATAGATTTAAAAAAAAATGAATTTCATGAATTTTTGACCAAGTTAAGGTGGTCAAACATACGAGTTTTCATATTTTTAAAAAATTCTAATAAAAAATTCATAATTAATTATTTACTTGGAAACAAATTACAATAAAATATGCATCACATTGAGACATGAGTCGTCTATTTATATCTATAATATTATAAAAAAAATATTATCATTCTATTGTGGTTAGAGTGGTCAGACATACACCTACTTCTTATTTTTTCCTTGAAATTTAAGTACTAACAAGTCCTCTTCAATCAGAGAGCCTCACAGGGTGAAATTTAGTAAACTACGTCAAAGGATAGCAAGAAGAGTTCTAGATCTAGGAAGAGCATGTCACAAAGATTCTCTGGACAAACTGACAAGCTCTTGGCCAAAGGATGATAGCGCATAACACAAATAGAAACATGGTGCACTAGAATCCTCGAGGCACGTTGGAATCTCATACAGATGAGAAATCAATTTTATCTCAAAGAAAAACTAAGTGATTATTGAAAACTTCGAGAGTGCTGGAAAATAGAAAAATGTGATAATGTTGAAATAGATTGAAATAGAAGTGATAAATATAAGGAGAAGAAGGGAAAGGAAATGCTTACGACCGTGCAACTGATGAAGCCTCTAGCACATGAACATCTTCAATACCTACACACAAGAAAGGGAGAGAATGTTTCGGCTGAATAGGGGTTTGCCTCAGTCAAACCCTGTTTTGGTGTTCCCATCTCCACAAACAACTAGATAGATCAAGAGAAAAGTATGAAAAAAAGTAAAGTACACAAAGACACTACAAAAAAATGTATGCTACTCAACCAAATAATAGAGGATAGGATTGGACTCTTAACACCTCTTCCCAAAGCACTCAATACTAGTGGGGGAGAAAATGAGAGGAACTAAAGCCTCTACTATCATGGTGTCTCATTCCACACTTGCTCTACTAAAGTGATGGAGTGTTGATGTTGTTGTTGTGAAGTGTAAGGTGATTCTTGAGAGTGAAGAGATAGTGAAGAATCTATTTGGATCTTGTGAAGAGATTGTGGATGGAAGAGGAGAGTCTCAAGATGGTGAAGAGATACCTGGAAAGGATGGAGAGGTCAAAAGATGGTCTAGAGATGCAAAATGGAAACAAGAATAGTTAATATGAATAACGAATATGAAGAAACAACCATATTTGGGTAGATTAGCCAAAGAGGGTGTTACAAATTCACTCCCAATGGGAATTGTAATGCCTCTATAGGCTCCACATATGAGAATCTATCAAGGATGTTAGCACATTGTGCGGGCGTCCTAGATAGAAAGACCTCTACCGACACTTGAAATGGGTGCCAAGTGTGATGTGAACAATGAGCTTATGTGGAATTAAGCCTCTGAAGTTGGTTTTATAAAGTGCAAGGGGGTAAAAAATAATTTGTGTAAGGGGTGAAAATTCACTACTATACATTTTTCCCCCACTTTAGTGTGCATGAATACTGGTGAGTGATTTTATAAAGTATATCGAAAGAGTAGTAATTTTAGAAATGTATACATGAACCATCTAGGAAGAAAAGCATGATCTGGTGAACCCGAGAGTGTAGGAAAAATAAAGGACTTCATATTTCTATAGAACTATGAAGCTAAAGAAAGAAGGTTCCTTACATAATCAAAGACCTACAAGGAAGGTATCCTCCATGAACTCTTAGATGAAGGAAACCAAGAAAGCACCTTATAGACCCGTAGACCTACAAGGGAGGTATTGTCAAAGAAATCTCACATGAAGGAAACCAAGAAAGTGCCTTACAAACCTATAGACCTACAAAGGAGGTATCCTCCAAGAACTCTCAAATGAAGGAAAATAAGAAAGTACATTACAGACCCGCAAACCTGCAAGGAAGGTATCCTCCAAGAACTCTCACATGAAGGAAACCAAGCACAGGGGACTTTGTAGAGTCAAAGATGGTGACATGTTTACCTATAGATAGAACATGCTAGGAAGCGATTGTGCAAGCTAGTGAATAGATAGTCATGAAGAACATCGCTAAGTTGTAAGGCTTTCAAAGGGGTCACTCAAGAACCCTTCAAAAGCAAGGAGGGTCCACTCAAGGTACGCGCTATTTTAAAAGTGAGTCTAGTCAAGCTACCCCCAAGCTAGATGTAAGGATGTGCATTAGGTCTAGTTGGGATGTCCCCAAGCTAGATGTAGAGAATTTGTTTGAGACAAATAATTTCAAAATGCATCCCTCGGAAACCCTTCAAAAGGAAGAGGATACACTCAAGGGATGCTACTTTTGAAAGACATAAAGATGAGAGGGGGTCCTTTGAGAAGGATGCACATCTCTAGAACAAGTTATAACTACCCCCAAAATACAAGGAAGGAGAACCAATGCAAGATATTTAGATCATGATAGAGGTAAAAATCTATATCACTAGTCATGTGAAGAAGAGGTAGGTACATCAATAGGAACCTGAATCATGAATTTTTATTTTATCCTTCAAGGCCTTACATTCACTAGTGGAATGGATAGACACTCAATGGTATGCATAGAAGGAATGTTTTACTTCATCATGTTGATTAAATTTCTTGTGTGTAGGAGGAAGAGTAATTAAGCATGCTTTTAGAAGCCACAAAAAAATACGCTCTTGCTTAGATAAAGGATGAGAAGAAGGAAGCAACTTTTTCTCTTACGAAGAAAATTTTGACTTCTCATGAGAAGAAGATACGAAGGTAGAAGACAAAGGAGGATGAACCAATATGTGAGAATGAGGTTGAGTGGAGATCATGTCAACAATCAACCGTGGTTTCTGTTCAGATTGTTTATTCAAGAAACCAAGCCCCAAGTTATGCTTACGCGGCACAAATTTAGTAGGGACCATTATTCCTTGTTCATTATTCCCACAACCTTTATGCTCATAGCCATACTTAGAGACAAGCCTAAAGCCAGGGCCATAACGTGTTTACAAATCATGAGAAGATGGAGGATCCTCATAGAGAGAATTATTCCAACAAGGGGGAACATACTCCTCTATAAGATCATCATCATCCTTCTTGATAGGACTGTCAGTATTATCCTCCTTAGTAGAAGCATAATCATCTTCCTTAGAAGGAGGATCAATACTAAGAACATTACAGTTCATGTTCACATTATCCCATGATGCAAAAGACTAATCATCTTTGATAATGGATGTGAATGATGTTATCGAAGGGTCTAAGTGGATTGGGTCGACTTTATGTTCCTGAATAAATGAATTTATAAAGACTAAAGGACCCCAACCCTCACCAAGACACACATTCCTTTAAGAAGAGCTAGAAGGAATAAACTTAGTATTTCTCGCTTTAGAAGGATCTTCTTCAGGTATGTCTATCTCAAGAGTATCCTTTGTAGTATTTAACCTTGGAGTAAACATTGACACATTGGAAGATACCAAAGGAATAAGAGTAGGCACTACCGAAGCTTGACCGACAATTGCCATCTCACATAAGTGCTTAGCATCAGAGTCAGCCTTGACTGTGACTACTTTATTATTACAAATGAACTTAATTGATTTATTCAAGGTAGACAAGACTGCACCCATAGCGTGAATCCACAGTCTACCTAGAAGAAGGTTATAAGGTAACTTATCTGACATAACATACACAAGTGTAGGTATGGTAATGGGTCTAAGCTAGAGAGGTAATAATATCATTCCTAGGACTTGTCGACCAACATTATCGAACCCACAAATGTCAACAAAAGAATCCTTAAGAGAAGACGAATCAATATTAATCTTAGGTAATAGATCAATGCTACACACATTAAGCATTGAACTGGCATCAATGAGAGTATGTCTAATACCAGTCTTATTAATGTTAACTATAATCATTGAGGGATCTTCTTGCTTCTGTACTTCTGAAGGAAGAAGTTCCTAAGGATAGAATGTAATATTTGGTGAATCTGCATGAATATATGCTAACAATGCATAAACATCTACCGGCCTAGCAGAAGAATGCAAGAGGATATTTTGAAGGCCTTCCTGAAGCATACCTTGGTAAACTAGAGTAGACTGAAGCAAGTCCCATAGTGAGATCTCAGTCAAAGTAACTTGAGGTTTCTTGACAAGACCGTGATCACCAAGTGCTGTATTTGTAGGTTCAGGTGCTTGAAGAAGGCTTAGTTGTTTATTCATTATAGTATCATAGGTATGGGCTACCATCTATAAGAGGGAGCCTTTGAAATATCAAGGGAATCATTATCAAATGGAACACCATCAATAGAACATACCCTTTCAAGAAAAGGACTAGCTGGAGTCATGTAAATGATAGGTCTCTTAGGCGTTTGAGGAGCAGCAGAGACATATTATATATATAGAATCATCACAACTAGTAGAATAATTTTTTGAATACATATTCTCAACATCGATCCAAATAGGATCAAATGTGGAAGGGGATTCATCATGTACTAATGCACAATCTCTACAGGAGAGTGCATTAGAATAGATAATAAATTCATCATTCACCTATGCCTCGTATCTAGAAGAGAGTACATTGGAGGGAGTAGAATATTTTTCATTCACAAATTCATCACCTCTAGAAGAGAGTGCATTGTAATGGATAGAATTTAAAGTGACATTTATAAAGGTGTCAATGATTTCATCTTCTTGCAACAAGATATCCTCCGAAGGAAGAGGACTCTCATGAGAAGGATCAAAGATACAAAGTGACATGGGAAAATCCAAGACACTATCACATGCATGAAATGGAATATCATTAAAATTTTGAATAAAATTAGATGAAGAACTAATAAAAGAAGATATTAAATTCACGATGATTTTTTTTTTGGATTTTTTGTGTTCATATAATTTGCATTTTTGGAGGTCTTCAGAGAAAAGTTTTTGTTCGAGACTTGTGTCAGCCCCTAAAACTTGATTGCTAAAGGAATTATTATTTTTTGGGATTGAACTAGTCCTCTAGAAGACCTTTCCAATGGTTCAAACGGTTCTGAATTGTGAGCACTGAGTCAAAAGTTATGACCCCGCCAAGTAGGGGTAAATAAATTCCTAGTTTTTGAAGAACATTGTTCTTCACATTGGGTTCACAAAAATATAGAGAAAGGGGATTTTCTACTCACAAGTTCTATTCAATTAGAGAGCCTCGTAGGGTGAACTACACTAAACTACCTCAAAGGAAAACAACGAGAGTTCTAGAACCAGGAAGAGTAGGTCACAAAGATTCTCTAGACAAACCGACAAGCTCTTGGTAAAAGGATGACATCACACAACACAAATGACAACATGACACACTATCATCATCGAGGCATGCTGGCATCTCGTATAGACCAGAAAGTAGGTTTATCTCAGAGAATAGCTAAGTGACTACTAGCAATCTGATTATTGAGAACTTTGAGAATGCTAGAAAATAGAGGAATGCAATAATGTTGAAATAGATTGAGATAGAAGTGATAAAGATAAGGAGAAGAAGGGAAAGGAAATACTTACAACTATGTGAGTGATGAAGCATCTAGCTCATGAATGTCTTCAATACCTGCACACAAGAAAGAGAGAGAATGTTGGGGTTGTATAGGGGTTTTCCTTAGTCAAACCCCCATTTTGGTGTTCCCACCTCCACGAACAACTAGATAGATAGAGATAAAAGTATGGAATGAAGTAAAGTACACAAAGAACCTACAGAACAGTGTATGCTACTCAACCAAATAATAGAGGAGAGAAGTTAAAGCTTACCACCTCCTCCCAAAGTGCTCAAGTCTAGTGGGGGAGAAAATGAGAGGAACTCAAGCCTTTGCTGCCATGGTGTCTCGTTCCATACTTGATCTACTAAGGTGATGGAGTGTTGATGTTGTTGTTGTAAAGTGTAAGGTGATGCTTGAGAGTGAAGAGATAGTGAAGAAGTTTCTTGGAGCTTGTGAAGAGGTTGTGGAAGGAAGAGAAGAGTCTCAAGATGGTGAAGAGATAGCTAGAAAGGATGGAGAGGTCCAAAGATGGTCTAGAGATGCAAAATGGAAGCAAGAATAGTGAATATGAAGAAGGAAGATGAATAAATGACCATATTTGGATTGGTTGGAAAAAGAGGGCGTTACAATTTCAATCTTAATGGGAATTGTAATGCCTCTGTAGGATCTAGATGGAAGACTATGTCAGGGACATTAGCGCACCAGGTAGATATCTATGTGTCACACATGCATTCTAGACAAAAACACCTCCACCGACACTCAAAATGGGTGCCAAGTGTGATGGGAATAATGGGCTTATGTAGAATTAAGCCTCTGAAGTTGGTTTTCTAAAGTGCAAGGAGGTAAAAGGGATTTTTCATAAGGGGTGCAAATTCACTCCTATACACCTAGTAGTTTAGAAACTACATTCAATTCTTACATATTTTAGAAATAATATAGATGACTAATTCAATTTTTAATGTCAAGTTTCCTAATTCTGATTTTTTTAATTTTCATCACCACTTAAGGGCCTATTTTTTCAGTGATGATCTTGCACATACTTGTTGATGGTGTTTTCTACACAACAACAACTCAGACAGAATATGATATCTTATCTATCTTGAATGGTAAATCTCTATGAACAAAGAGATAACCCCAAGGTCTCTAATGTCAGGTCTTGACAATGCAACAAAACATCTCAGTGATAAATGTGAAAATGTTGGAAATCATAAGGGGCCCTACAAATGAACAATGTTGGAAGTGTACATTCATCAGATGAAGCAATATAGTGATGCTTTCAATATTAAAACTAACCCATAATCAAAATAAACAACAAAAGAGATAAGGGTTTTAGAGAGATCCTAATGCTAACACCTAAGATCAATCACAACAATGATGAATGCTGAACATGGAAAGATCCCTAATAAAACTAGTGTCTGCTTGATTGAGGACAAGCTCAAAACTCTATAGAAATGGTGCAATCTTCTAAGGAAACTAAATATTTTCAGACTATGAACAATCATCCACATATCCACTAAATGGTGCAATGTAAACAAGTATCCACAGTTGAACTTAGCACAAAATAAGGCCCGCACTAACTTTACACAAAAAATTACAATAAAAAAATTGCTAAAAGTATGGATCAGAGATTGATCAACATCATGAATATTTCAACATTGACATGAAAGAACTAAAAAAGTAGCATCTAACATCTAACATTGAGAATTGAGAAGAAGAAACCATAAACTATCAAAGGTAAATAAAAAGTTTATTAAATCAAAAATTCAATTGCATTACTTCTCCAACATTACATAACAATTTCTAGTCTCTCTCCTCTCCTACAACTAATTTTTGAAATCTACTTGCCAATCTCGGCCTTCTACAGCTTCTAATCACCTCTTCTAACCTAGTCTAACTCCTTTACAAATGAGAAGGCACTAGCCTTTTATAGAAAATTACATTTTGAATCAATGGACAGGATTTAATTCATCCAATGGCATAAATTACACTTCTAGAAACATCCATCTATTACATTTCATTTGGGAGCTCATGGTACATCATCATCCAATCAATTTCATTCAATTGCATTATGGCCCAATGACATTAATTTTGAGAAAATCATTAGTGGAGAATAAATATAGCTTCACGTGTTTTTCCTTGTTAAATGCACCTCTTCAATTGGTATACAGCTGGTGGCACAGATTCTTATGCAGGCCCCACTTTAATATTTGAGTTGAAATCTTCTTGATTTCCCTCTTGGCACAAATCCATATGCAAGTCCCCCTTTTTTTGATTTATTTAATCCTGAAAAACAGATAGCATCATTAGTATCACACATGCCAAAATCCAATCCAAATTAAATTTAAATACAATTTTTCCCCTTTAAAAAATATCTTACCTTTTTTCATGGAAGCTTTCCATTTTTGGGAAAAAAATATTTTTAGAATTTTTTCTTTTTTAAATGCATTTGGAAAAACCAGGTTTTAAAAAAAAATCCATTTTGGAAAATTTCGGGATTTTGACAACTTGAAGGATTTTTTAGAAAAAGGAAATTTCAGGATTTTGAGGGTTTGAAGGAATTTTCAGAAAAATCTGCCTAGGGAGGAAAATCCTGAAATTCCAAGCAAGGTCAAAATCTCCTAAACCTCATAACATTTTTTTCTAGAAGGAATTTTTGAAAAGTTCAAAAAGAAACTTGGCCTATTTTTTCATCTTTTATCCATTGGTGCAAAAAGATTTATGCATAACACTGAAAATTCACTTCAAAATCCCCATTTCCAATTTTCAAGACAAGTGAAGAGCTCCTAGAGCATCAGAATATTGCCTTCATCAAACCAAGTCTCAAATTAATCCCAAAATAACCTCCCAATAAGAGCAAAACTGAAATTGACAAAGTCAAGGTGTGAAGATGCAAAAGAAAAAGAGAGGGTACCTGCCTTCGGTGGGGTGTGTGTGCGAAAATTGCACAACAATACCCAAGAAGATGATATTTTCCAAATCAGAACAAGGATAAAGAGGTTAGTAATAATGAGAATTCATACCGAACAAATGATGAAAGTTCATACTGAAAAGGAGGATATGGTGGTTATCGAAATGAAGGATATAGAAAAGATGATAGAGGATATGAGAAAAGAGTATTTAGAGGAACTTGTTTCAAATGTGGTGGAGAAGGACATAGAGCCTTTGAATGCAAATAGGGAGAGACAAGAAAAAAGACTGAGAACAATAGAAGAACAATCTTTATTAAGTAAAATCATCCTAGATAACCTAATCAACTCAAAGAAGGAGAAGTGTTGGTGAATAGGAGAGTATTGTGTCAAAGTGAGTTGGAAAAGGAACCGTTGCAGAGAAAGAATTTTTTTCAAACTAGATGCAAGGTAGCTAATAAATGTTGTAAAGTAATCATTGATAGTGGAAGTTCAGAGAAGTTGGCTTTTGAAGAAATGGTGACCAAATTTAAGTTGGAAAGACTGAAACACCCGAAGCCCTATTAGATAGCTTAGATTCAAGATGAGAATAAGATACTGGTAAGCGAACAATTTTTGGTGAAATTGAAGATAGGAAATTATCATGATGAAGTATTGTGTGATATCATTCCTATGGATGTATGCCACATTTTGTTGGGAAGACGTTGGCAGTATTATAGATAGTCTATTCATGATGGAAAGAAGAACATATACACTATTGTGGCAAATGGGATGAAGCAAACTTTGTTACCCTTGGAGGATGTTCCTAAAAGTGAGGTTTGCATGACTGCTAGAATTTTCTTGGTTGATGGAAGAAGATTTTTGGATGGACTAAGACATGAGAACATGTGTTATGCCTTGGTGCCTAAGAAGGTGAAAGACTTGAAGCATATAGAAGAACAACAAGAAGAGATAAAGGAATTTCTTATAAAATATGAAGCTATCATTTTAGATAATGTACATGATGTATTTCCACCTGTAAGGAGTATTAGTCATTGCATGGATTTAATTCATGGAGCTAGTTTTCCTAATAAAGTAGCACATTGGATTACACTGATAGACAATGAAGAATTGAATAGACAAGTGCAAGAGTTGTTGAGGAAAGTTTTGATTAGAGAAAGATTAAGCCCTTTTATAGTATCTACAGTGCTAGCACCTAAGAAGGATGCACTTCAAAGAATTGGAGAGGTAAGATCATTTCATGGATTGGCTAGTTTCTACCAAAAGTTCATCAGGAATTTCAGCTCTATTTGCAGCCCTATGACATAAACAATGAGGGGAGATAGGAAGGATTTTAGATGGACATCAGGAGAATGTTTTTTTTTTTAGTTGTTAAAACAAAAGGTGACAAGGCAACCTATGTTGGCTTTTTCAAACTTTAGTAAGGTATTTCAAGTAGACTATGATGCAATTTGAAATGAAATTTGAGTAGTGTTATGTCAAGAAGGAAGATCGGTAGCTTATTTCAGTGAGAAGTTGAATGATGTGAGGAAAAGGTATTCAGTGTATGATCAGGAGTTTTATACCATAGTTCAAGCCTTGAAGAAGTGGATACATTACTTGTTGTCTAAGGATTTTTTGTTGTATACTGATCATCAGGCTTTGTAATACTTGAATAGTCAAGGAAAGTTTAATTAGAAACACATGAGATGGGTAGAGTTCTTGCAAATTTATACTTTTTCTTCGAAACATAAGAGTGGAAAGTGAAATAGAGTTTTTGTTGCTTTGAGTAGGAGAAGGAATTTATTGACGTAGATGAGAATGGATGTATTAGTATTTGATGAATTAAAGAACTTGTATAAGGAAGAAAAATATTTTTCAAAACCATGGAGAGAATGTAAAGAACCAGTTTTGGAGGATAGAAGTTAGTGGTTGGATTATTTCATTCAGGGAGATATGTTGTTCAAAGGAAATTAGTTGTGTATACTCTAAATTTCAATGAGGGATAACTTGGTAAAAGAGAAACATAGTGGAGGATTGGCAAGACACTTTGGAATTGATAAAATAGTAACATTGGTAAGTGAGAACTACTTTTGGCCACAAATTCATATGGATGTTAGGTAATTTTTGCAGAGTTGCAGAGTTTGTCAAGTTGCAAAAGGGAGTAGTCAAAATGTTGGATTATACAAACCTTTGACAGTTACAGAAAGACCTTGGGAGGATATCATTAAGGATTTCATACTTGGGTTGCCTAAGACACATAGAGGTAATGATTTTATATTTGTGGTGGTAGACAAATTTTCCAAGATGGCACATTTCATACCATATAAAAAGACAACTGATGCTGTTGTAGTGAACTTGCTTTTTAGGGAAGTGGTCAGATTGAATGGATTACCTAGGAGTATTGTTTCAGACAAGGATACAAAGTTTGTTAGTTAATTTTGGAGGAAACTTTGGAAGAAGTTGAAGACAAATTTAAAGTTCAGTTATACTTTTCACCCATATACTAATGGACAAACAAAGGTAGTGAACATGAGTTTGGGAAATTTACTTAGATGTTTGGTTGGAGAGAAGACCGAAAGTTCGGATTTGGTTCTTGCACAAGAAACATTTTCCTACAACAATTCACTGAACAAGAGTACATGAAAGAAATGTTTTGAGATTGTTACTGGAGTTCATCTTAGAGGTATATCAAAATTTTGAGACATCAATAAAGAAGATAAAAGGAGTACAAAAGTAGAGGAATTTGTAGAACATATGAAGAAAGTACATAATCAGGTGAAGCAACATTTGGAAGATAAGAACTAAAAGTATAAGGAACGAGAAGATGAAAAGAGGAGACATAAGGCTTTTGAAGTTGGAGATGATCTAATGGTATATTTGAGGAAGGAAAGGTTCCTAGTTGGGACATACAATAAGCTAAAGATGAGGAAGTTTGGGACCTATAGGATTTTGAAGAAGTTTGATTCAAGAAATGCATATAAAGTGGAGCTACTAGATCACATGGGTATATCACCTATATTCAACATTGTAGACCTACATTAGTACCATGAAGCAGAATTTAGTGAAGATAGTAAAGAAAAATTGGAAGAAAAACTTCCTAAACAACAATCAGCTGGGATAAAAGAGATTTTGGAAGTCGGAGATGGGAGAAGGACTCATGGAAGACAATACAAAGAATATCTAGTGAAGTGGAAAATTAGACCAGTGGAGGATTCTTCTTGGATTTCTAAGGCTGAGGTGGACCGCATTGGTTTCCCTTTGGCCCCAAAAAAGTGAGGGTACTGAGTTATTTCTTACAAGATTTATTGTTCTATATGATGATTGGATGGGTGTGCAATTAAAAATTCCAATGAAGTAAAATCATGGTTACTAGGATACATGGGTAATCAACCTCAGATGTATGATGTAGGGGCATCATTGGTTCTTGGCAATCTTACATCAACGAAAAATATTTTCATTCAATTTTTTTCTTGTTTTGTTGTTGTTCTTGTTCAAGTTGGGAGATCTGGTATTACTCATGTTTGCTCACCAAATCTCACATACATATGGTTTCATTGTGGACAAGTTCAATTTCCTTATTACAATTTTTTAGCTTGATTGGATTTTTTTTCAGAAAGTTATCACTTTTAGATGGAGTGACAATTTTGGAACTAGCCTCTGAATAATTTCAAAACCTAACAACTAGTTTGATCGATCAGAGACCCTTCCCGTGACTTGTAAACTCTCATGGTGTGTTTTGAATTGTACCATGGAGTGTCCTTGACCTTGGTTTTAGGTCCACACTTCATCATATTCTTCTACTGTGGAAGAAATTCAGATTTGAGGCCGACATGTTCTTGCACATGTTACGTTTCCTTCATCTAAGATTGTAATGATCTTTGGCCAACGTGGATGTTTCTTGACTCGCGGATACAATATAAATCTTGTAATGAATCATGAGACTGATAGAGAATCAAGATCAAGTAGATTAGGATGTATATAGAATTCGATTTGTAAGATTTTCTCTCATATGTATGAGCACTGTATTTTGAGCATGTTGTAAGTAGGCCTGTGAGTCAAATTTATAAGCCCAGATGTGGCTCACTATCTGTAATTAAATTTCATATATTTAATATGAATGTATTTATTTACAATTTCCTCCAAATTTTGTGTTGCTTCTTTTATGTTACTCTCGCTGCAGGACCCAGATTGTTCTCTTTGAGGACCCTCCTACTATGACTTCCACCACACTTATCCACCCAAGTTCCATTTTTGAACACCCACTGTGGGATGTGATCTACCTTCTGCAGGTTGCCATTTGGATCTTCCTTCTTTCCTAGTAAGCCATCCTCCTCCATGTCACCCCATCGACTCCTTTTCTCCTCTATAAATTTTGTTCCTTTTCACCAATTTGCACCATTTCTTTTATAATTATTATTTTTAGTTAATATTTATATTATTTATCTTTACTTAAGATTTATTTTACTTAATTTAATGAAAAATTATTTTATAATTTATCCTTTTAAAAAATTAAAGATGTTTGATTTTATTATTATGAAAAAATACATACAAAATAAAATTAAAGTAACAAAATTACTTTCATTCAGATTATTTTTAAAATATTTAAAAATAAAATTACTTTTAATATAGAAAAATAAAATAACTCATAAAATAAACTAGCTTGCTTATCTTTACAAAAAAATTATGTAAATGACCATGTTACATGTAGTCACTCTTAAAATACCCTACAAACATTCCTCTTCTATTAAAATTGCAACTAAAATAAAAGAAACACAAACCATAAAATATGACTTGTACATCACAAATTAATTCACAAAAATAAATCACTAATATATAAAGTGTAAATGGAAAAAAAAGTAATTACATTTGAAGTTGTATTTAGACTGATTTAAGTAAAAAGACCATCTACTTAAGGGATCCCCATATTGTGTTTTCTTAGGTTCCTTGTTCTCTACAATTACAATTTAAGACGATAATATTTTTATTGAGTATATAGTAAGTAATAATTTTTATGCTACATGAATGATGGTAGCTAACATTAATCTATGAAATAAACCATACTTTTATGTAGATTTATTAAGGAAACCATGTTTTAATTATATTTAAATAATTATTTATTCATGAAAAACATTTTTTTAAAAATAGGAAAAATAAGATATACAAATCCAAATATTAAACAAACAAACAATAATACCCTAAAAGTATCAATAATGTAATACAAACTTACATGATTGAAAAATGAGTGAGCTCCAAGTTATATATCTAGTTGTAAAGAGGTTACACATACATAGATATATAAAATAAAGTACAATTAATAATTACTAATTATTCTTGTCTTAAAATAGCTTAGGTCTTACTAAAACTAGTGCTAATGAACTTCATGAGACTCACCTAAAAATACAAAATATAGAATTACCGCAATGTATTTCCTCCGCCTATTTATAAGTAATTGCTATGTAATACAACTCAACAACTTAAATTAGGAAACCATGGAGAAAATAAAATAATTAGTTTTGTATAATTAAATAGTTTGAAACAATAGGGGAGTTTAGAGAAGGGAAGCCTATAGGTTAAATTAGAGTATATTTGATCTTTGGAAAATGAATAGTTGATACAAGCTACATTATTTTTGTGGGAGAATTTGTAAGAGTTTTGATTTCTAGATAATTATAGTGGGATCTAATGGGGAGTAAGCATGTGCTCCAACATTACTTATTTTATTTTTATTTTTTTGCGTACATTCAAAAAGTTATTTTGAAAATAGATAAAGTCAAACAACTAATTAATCTTTAGATAAAAATAAGAGTAGAAAATATTGCATTGAACATGCTTATACTTATTTCTTGTCAAATATCAAGTAGAAAACTCTATAAATGCACTTGAAATTCATGAAAATAAATTATCATTTTCACCTTCTAATGAATCTACACATTACCACATTAATTCCCCTCTCACCAAACTATCATCATTTCAATGGGACAATGATCATTAATAGAGTTAAAATTTTAACATAAATCATATGCTAAAAATATTTAAACTTTCATGAAAACCAATGAAAAAATATTTTTAATTTCTTGATCTTTACAAGAAAATATTTAAAATTGAACTTAAAAAATGAATTTCATAGAACATTTTATGATTATATTTTATGTTGCACATGTTTTCCAACATTCTTGTATCAAATTATTATAATATAAAAAGGTAAGGACACTATTTTTTGGCATTATCTAAAGTTAAAATGCAACAAGAATTAAAGAAAAATTGATGTACAAGAATAATAGAAAATGAATTATTTAAAATTAGTGAAGGAAAATTTTTAGTATAGAGTATAACATTTTTTTAACTTTGTTTAATTATACATTTTTATTGGATTACAATGTCACATAAAAGTGCATTCAATGGATACATAAGTATACCTATCCACTAGCAAGAACTAAGGAAAGAAAGGTTTGTGTTATAGGCGAATTAGCTTGTATTAAATACTTTAATAATATTAAATTATATGGTAGTTAAAATAAAAACACTAATTTAATTAGTGTTTAACTTGTGTGTATTGGAAATAGTATTTATGCTCAATAGATTTGGTATAAATAAGATACATGTCTATTGTACAAACATCAAATTTTTATATTATAAAGGTGATTTCTTAAAAGAATTTGTCTCTTAAAGATGCATAAAATTGATTAATTTAGTCTTATTATTTTAATATAATACTATAATGTCACAAAATTGAACCTTAGGGGCACTTTCACATTTGAGCACTTTACCTGACATTTATTACACCTAAGCGCATTTATGATAAGAGCCTCATGGGTCATAATTTTTTTATTCTAATTCCATGAGGTCCAATAATGAGGCGACAAAAACCCACTACCTTGTTTCCCAAAAATTGACATGTGGGATGCCTGCATGGCACACAAACATCTACATAGTGCACTAGCACCCTTGTGGTTTTCTGAGTTTGAAATGAGGAATATCAGAATATTGACTCGTGAAATATGTCCTTGTAGTCATATTTTCAAGTGTAATGACTCGTACCCTTGCATGCAAAAAAAATTCTTTTATTTCCCTCATTTTCGGGGTTCTCTCTCATTCGAACACTTGACTTCTCCAATATCACTCTATTATTTTCTGTTCCTTCTTGCAACATCACTTCTACAAGTAAATCTCTGGTAGACTGAGGTCCCTCCAACAACCAAAGCTCTCTAGTAAGCATTCAATGGTGCATTTGTGTGTTTAAGAGGCCCGAGGATTTTTGGTAACACTCTTTTGCTCTTATTTATTTGCGAATAGATTAGATAACTTTGTTCATTTGCTACTTTATGGTGTAGGTTCTTCTCAAGCAGGGATTATTTCCTTCACTTCCTATTTTTCCATTGTTTTTATTCTCTTTATCTATCTAGGTGTCCATGGAGGTGGGAAAACCAAAACGAGTGTTTAATTATGGCAAGCCCCAACATTTTTCCTCATTCATATTGTGTGTAGTTTTTCGTAGTAGAGCTTGGAGATAGGTTTCAAGCACTCAACCATTTGGAAGTTCTCTCTTGGCTCTTCTTTGTGATTTGCATTATTTCCTACTTTTTGATCATTTATTTTGTTGAATAGAGCTCAGAACTATGTAACATAGTAGGGATTTAGCTTTTATATCCAAGGTTTGAGTTCTCTATTTTCCTTAAACACCAACACATCCTTTGGACTCTAGCGGGCTTCACTGGTGTCCTAATACCACATTGTAGTCCTTTGGCCAAGATTCATCCCTTCTAAGGAAAAAATCCTAAAACCCTACTCTCTCAGATTCTGAAGTAGTCTTTTGGAATAATTGGTTTGTATATGGTTTTCTTTGTAATTTATTCATTTAGCAACATTTGAGGTGTCTAAGGGTATTTTTTTTCCTTAGAATTCTCTCAATAATGAAGAGACTCATGTGAAGTGAATCCCCCTTCTCTCCCATTTTGGTAAAATCAACGTGAAACATGTTGGTTCTTTTTCTACAATATTTAAATGTTTATGATAATGCTTTCTCTAAGGAATATTTTGATTTGTTGGAGGATGCTCTAGATGATTTCTCAGAAGCATCTTCCTCTACGTGTAGATCTTCTAAATAAAGTCCTTTGCAATCTGAAGAGTCAGTGAACATTGTTGTAGTCTTCATGGCTTTTTCCAGGCCTAAGAGAACCATTTTTTACTTGACTATGACTAGCCCCTCTCTTAAGAGGATTCATTCTATCTATGGGGTTCCTTATCATAGTGATTAATTGTATTTATATTCAAATTTTGTGAGAGCCATAGACTCTACTTCCTATAATGTTGTAGCCCACACATATAATACTAGAATAAATCAGTAGAACTTGAATCAATAACCTTTTGTTCCTAAACCTCAACCTACTAAAGTTCATACTTCTTTACCACCATCTCAACCAAACCTTCCTCCAAAACCTAAACCTATGACTACAGAAACTAGAGACTTTGATCTTGCTATGGGAAGCCTTAGGAAGCCTTGCAAAAAATACTTTTGCTTGCCTCCACTAAGGTGACAAATGTTAATGTGTTGATGGCTCATTTTCGTGTAGATTCACTAAATATCACATTCTATCCATAGGAACTTCCACCCCCAAATGTGCAGAAGCAAGGAGACCCACTAATGATCATAGTTAATCTTTAAAATATTGGTATTAGATGTACCCGTACTGATACTAGTTCAACACTCATTTTTTGTAGTATAGATCTACTAGCTAAAACCAAAGTTGATTCTTCTTCCTTAGCTTCTTCTTCTTTGTTTATTCATGGATTGAATAACATTGGTCAACAAGCCCTAGGAACAATAATATTGCCTTTTCAATTAGGCCCTATTACTTTACCCACCTAGTTTTATGTTACGTCATGCTCCTTACCTTACAATATTCTCTTGGGGAGTGTAATCAATGTTAAAATATTAAAGGTTAGGCAATAAAGCATATAAATCAAACCCTAATAAACAAGGAAGCAAAAATGAGCATAAAGACATAGGCATAAAATAATATTTCCATATCTTCATGCCACCATTGATTCACCTTCAATGCACTTCTCTATTTTCCTTGAATATAATAATTTCCCTTAGATTTTGACTATGCAAATAGGCTTATAACAATGACAAAGAAAAATATTGAAGATTCTAAATGACTATGGATGCACTAGACTTGATGTTGATAGAAAGATAGAAAAATAGTATAAGATCACCTACACTCGTGTAAACTCTAGATGAAGAAATGACAATGATAGAGGTCTTTTATAGAAAAGATAATTTCTAATGAAACACTAAGATTGAATGTCAATAATCAATGGCCAAGAATGAAATATGAGGTATGGACTAGGGTTAGGTCAAATGATAAGGATTGATGGTCAAGATTAAATTATAAATAATTTAATCAAGGATGGAGGTTAATTGAGACATGGATAGGTAAGGACTTATGTGGAAGATAAGATTGGCACAGGTAAAGAGGTGAGAGGAAATTAAATAATAAAAAAAAATATTTAATTTAAGTGGCCAATAAATAATTAAAACAATTATTTAACTATAGAGGAATGTGACAAAGATGACATTTTGAATAAAATAATAATTTAATTCAAAATTCAAGAGAGTTGAAAAAGTTAAATAAGTAAAATTTATTTAATTTGTGATGGAAGAGGCTAATGAATAATTAAATAGTTTAAAAATAATTATTTAATTATAGTGGAAAGTCGATAAAAATTAAATAAATAAGAATTTATTTAATTTTAGAAAGAAAGGGACTTAATTAGCGATGTAATTAAATAAATAAAATTTATTTAATTAATCAAAGAACAATAAAGATAGAAATGAATTATTTAAATAATTTAAAATTATTTAATTAATAGAATATTTATGACTCTAGATAAGGGAATTGATAGGGAAAATGGTGTTGGCAAGTCTAGGACATTTTTTACCATCTACATTTTCCCCCTCTTTGATACAATGCAGTTTATCGCATTGTGTCAAAGAAAATTCATTCAAAAATATGCCCCATTGTGAACAGGATGAAAAAAGGATGATGCGAAGGTAGTAGTATGCCCCATCAAGAGAACATGCGGGTTCAAAGAACACGAGTGTGTTCTCGAAATGGATGAGAAAACTAGAAGATGAAGGATATAAGAAATGTTTGCATGAAGCAAATAGATGCTAGTATAGAAGAAGAACGTTCAATGTTTTTCCAAATACATAATAGGCCTTGCATAAAAAGAAAACAACCATGGTATGAGATAAACTAAGGTTTGCAAGGTCATCCACTTTCAAGAAAGACATTCACATATAATGAATGTCTTGACTCATACTAAGGGCCAAATTGCCCTAGTATTTTTACCAAGGCAATCCATAAATAACAGTCAAAGAAAAGAGCCATGAGATATCTTGCTCCTATAAATCCTTCATGAGACATCCTTTAGCAATTAGTAACATGACTCAAAGACAAATCCAAAAGAAAATTTAAGACAAAACAAGCCACAATGCCAATAGCCAATAAGAGTGTTTGCCAAAAAATGATTTGTTTGATGGTTATGTAATTGATGAAGTCTGGTTTCAGGAAAGACACATTTCGTATAAGGCATCGAGTTTGGTTTTGATCATGTGGCCACCTATATAAGGTGAATGATGAGGTTTGATTAAATGACAATGTCTAGTTTTAGGAAGGACACATCTTGTATAAGACATATGTTTGATTGTTTTGACGGTTTGACTATTTGATTGTTTTGATTATTTTGACAATTTATTTGATTTAATTGAGGGACATTGTTGGCTTGTTTTATTTTGTATGTGTGACTTGTCTTGATTTTTTTATGACAATGTCCAACATATTTGACTAACACGATGAACCCTAAAGAACTGACCTAGTTGGCCTCAGGGGCTCATCAAAAAATGACTTGCCTGTGTAATAATGTGCAGAGACCTCATAGTTCAAGGTGCAACCATAGTAGGAGGGTCCTCAAAGAGAACAGTTTGGGTCGTGCAACTGGAGTAACACAATAGAAGCAACACAAAATCTGGAGGAAAATACGAATTAGGACATTCTTATTATTATGAATTTTAATTATAGATGGTCTACCAAATCCAGGCATGCATATTCAGCTCATAGGCTTGATTACAATATGCTCAAAATATAGTGCTCATACATGTGAGAAAAAAAACTATAGATCAAACTCTATATACAGTCTATTCTACTTATTGTTTTTTGTCAATCTAATGATTCATTACAAGATTTAAATCATATGCACGAGTCTAGAATCATCCATATCGGCCAAAGATCATTACGGTATTTGATGAAGAAAAATGTAAGGTGTGAAAGAATAGGTCAGCCTCAGATCTAAAATTCTTCCATGGTAGATGTGCATGATGAAGTGTGGACCTAAGTGTAAGAGTGGGAACACTCCATAGAAAAAATATAAACACACCATGAGGATCCACAAGTAATAGGAAAGAATCGACAAATGATCCATCTAGCCGTTAGGTTTTGAAATTATTCTGAGGATAGTTCCAAAAACTATCACATACTCTAAAAGTGATAACTTTCCAAAAAAAATATAGTCGAGATAAAAAATTGGAACAAGGTAATTGAGAATGTGCATGCTGAAACCATAGATATGCAAGATCTGGTGAGAAAATATGATGAAATACCAGACCTTCCAATTTGAACCAGAAAATAACAGAACAAGAACCAAACTAAATGAAAATATTTTTGGTTGATGCAAGATTGCCAAGAACCAAGGATGCTCCTGTATGAGAAATTTGAGGTTAATGAAAATTTAGTCCCTCACTTTGAAGGGGCCAAATTAAAACCAATACGATCTACATCAGCCTAAGAAATCCAAGAAGAATCCTCCACTAGTCTACCTTTCCATTTCACAAGATATTCTTTGTACTATCATCCACAAATCTTTCTCCCTTATCTGATATTTGAAATCTCTCTTATCATATCTGATTGCTATTTAGGAAGCTACACTTCTAGTTTTACTTTACTATCTTCACTAAGATCCACTTCATGATACTGATATAGATCTACAATGTTGAATATAGGTGATATACCCATGTCATCTGGTCACTCCACTTCATATGCATTTCTTGAATCAAATTTCTTCAAAATCCTATAGTGTCTAAACTTCCTCATATTTAGTTTACTGTATGTTCCAATTAGAAATATTTCCTTCCCATAAAAATACCATTACCTCATCTCCAACTTCGAACTCCTTATGTCTCCTATTTTCATTTTCTTTCTCCTTATACTCCCAGTTCATTTTTTCTAGATGTTGCTTCACCTAAGTATGCATTGTCTTCATATGTTCTACAAAATTTTCTTCTACACTCATTTTATCTTCATTACTGATGTCTCTTAATTATAAAATACCTCTAGGGTGAACTCTAGTAACAACCTCAATAGGTGTCTTTCCTGTACTTCTATTTACTCCATTATTGTAGGAAAATTTTTCTTGTGCCAAGGATAAGTCCCAACTTCCTATTTTCTCTCCTATCAAACATCTAAAAAATTCTCCCAAAATCCTATTTACTACCTCTACCTGTCCATCAGTATATGGGTGAAAAGTAGAACTGAACTTCAAATCTATTTTCAACTTCCTCCAAACTGTCCTCCAAAAGTAACCAACAAACTTTGTATCTCTATCTGAAACAATGCTCCTAGGTGATCCATGCAATCTAACTACTTCTCTAAAATACAATTCTACTAAATGTACTACATTTGTTGTCTTCTTACAAGGTATTAAATGTTCCATTTTAGAAAATTTGTCCACCACTACAAATACATAATCATTACCTCTTTGTTTCTTTGGCAAACCAAGTATGAAATCCATGTTGATATCTTCCTAAGGTATTTCTAGAACTATCAAAGTTTTATATAATCCAACATTTTGAGTACTCCTTTTCGCAACTTGAAAAATTCTGCAACTCTACACAAATATCCTAACATCCTTATGAATCTATGGTAAAAAGTAGTTCTCACTTACCAATGCTATTGTTTTATCAATTCCAAAATTTCATGCCAGTTCTCTACTATTTTTTCCTTTCACTAAGTTATCCCTCATTTAACTTTGGGGCATACTTCACTGATTTCCTCTGAATAACATATCCTCCTGAATGAAATAATCCGACCATTGAATTCTATCCTTCAAAACTTGTTCTTTACATGCTCTCTAGGGTTCTAAAAAATCCAGGTATTCCTCATACAAGTTCTTCAATTCATCAAATCCTAATACCTCAACTTTTATCTATGTCAATAAAATCCTCCTACTCAAAGCATCAAAAACAATATTTGATTTTCCACTCCTGTGTTTCAAAAAAATAATGCAACTCTGCAAGAACTCCACCCATCTCATGTGTTTTTTATTTAACTTGCCTTGACTATTCAAATATTGCAATGGTTGATGATCCATTTACAACACAAACTGCTTAGATAACAAGTAATGTCTCCATTTTTGCAAATCTTGAAATATGGCATAGAACTCTTGATCATATAATGAATATATTTTTCTAGCATCATTCAACTTCTCACTGAAATAAGCTACTAACCTTCCTTTTTGACTTAACACTACTCCAATTGCATTTCCACTTGCATCACAATCTACTTGAAATACTTTACTAAATTTTGGTAAAGCCAACATAGGCTACTCAATCACCTTCTTTTTCAACAACTCAAAAATTTTGTCTACTCCCAATGTCAATCTAGAATCCTTCTTATTGCCTCTCATTGTTTTCATGACAGGGCTGTAAATAGAACTGAAATTCCTAATGAAATTTTGGTAAAAACTAGCCAATCCATGAAATGATCTTACCTCTCCAATGCTTTTGGGTGTAGTCCATTCAATAATATCTCTAAAGTACCTTCTTAGGATCCATCTTCAATCCATCCATTGATATCAAAAATCCCATATATACCAACTCTTGCTTCATGAAACTACACTTCTTGATGTTTATCAGTAACTGTTCTTCTCTGAACCTCTGCAAAACTTGTCTTATGTGCAACAAATGTTCTTCCCCGGTCTTACTGCAAATCAAGATTTCATCCAAATAAAAAAACCATAAAATTACCCAAAATTTCTTCAATACCTCATTCATCAACCTCATGAAAGTACTCGGTGCATTTTTCAATCCAAAAGGCATCACCAACCACTCATAAAATCCTTCATCTGTCTTGAATGTGGTTTTCCACTCATCCCCTTCTCTGATTTTGATATGATGATATCCACTCTTCAAATATACCTTTTACAAGTATTTAGCTCCACTCAAACAATCCATAATTTCATCCATCCAAGGCAAAAGAAATGTATATTTCACTGTAATCTTGTTTATGGCTCTAGATTTTGTACACATCATCCACTCTCCATCCTTCTTAGGTGCAAGAATATAAGGTACTGCAAAAGGGCTTAAGATTTATCTGATCAAACCTTTTCTCAACAATTATTGCACTTGTTTTTTCAATTCTCCATTCTCTTATGGTGTCATCTAGTGTGCTGATTTATTAGGAAAATTAGCTCCAGGAATCAGATCCATGCAATGACTAATACTCCTTACAGGTGGCAATCCATCAGGCACATTATCTGAAATGATAGCTTCATATTCTACCAGAAATTCCTTTATCTCTCCAGGTTGTCCTTCTTCATGATTCAAGTTTTCAACTTTCTTAGGAACCAAGGCATAACACATGTGCTCATGTCTCCATCCATCTAGAAAGCTCCTTCCATCAACTAAAAATTTTCTTGCATTCGTGCAAACTCCAACTTTAGAAACATCCTCCGAGGGTAACAAAATTTGTTTCATCCCATTAACAACAATAGTGTAGATTTTCTTTATTCCATCATGAATATCCTATCTCTGATACTGCCAAGGTCTTCCCAACAAAATATGGCCTACATCCATAGGCATAATTTCACACAAAATTTCATCATGATAATTTCCTATCTTTAATTTCACCGAAAAATGTTCACTTACTAGTATCTTATGCTCATCTTGAATCCAAGCTAATTGATAGGGTTTCAGGTGTTTCAGTCTTTCTAGCTTCAATTTTTTCACTATTTCTTTAGAAACCAAGTTCTCTAAACTTCCCCTGTCAGTGATCACTTTGGAGCATTTATCAACTACATTGCATATGGTCATGAACAAATTCTTCCTCTGCAATGGTTATTTCTCCAATTCACTTTGACACAATAATTCTCCTTCTTCTAGGTGATTAGGTGATCCAACATGGTTTTCCTCAATAATGGTTGTCCTTCTATTGTTCTCAGTCTTTCTACTTCCCTCTCCATGTTTGCATTCAAAGGATCTATTTCCTTCTCCACCACATTTGAAACAAGTTCCCCTGCATAATATTTTCTCCTATCCTCTATCATCTCTTCTATATCCCTCATTTCTTTAACTACCATATCCTCCTCTTCTGTAACAGTTTCCACCATCTCTTCAATATGAATTCTCATTCTTACTAGCCTCCTTATCTTTTTTGTGATATGGAAAATATCCTCTTCCTCCTCTAGTGAAAATTCTTCCCCTCTAAAATCTTCAACCTCTTCCTCTATGTCTCTACTCATGTCTTTTTCTTAGATTCTCTTCTAATTTTAGGGCACATTGAAATGCTTCTCCCAAACTCAACAACTTATTTAAACTAGTCTCATCTTGTATAGGTGACCTCAAACAATTTACATATCTATCTATTTATTCAATCTCATCTTATAAATGTCCAGATCTAATGTTCAACTTATAGAACTCCTCAGTATACTTTGTCACACTTGATTCCTTCTATTTTAGATTATGCAACTTCTTGAACAAACTGATTTGATAGTCAGCAGACATAGAATTTGTCTTCAACTTATTCACCATCTGATCTTATGATCGTATCTTCGCCTTTCCTTTTCTCCGACTATCTATCTCCAAATTTTCCCACCAAAAAGATGCATGTCTTCTCAACTTTGTACAAGAAAATTTCACTTTCTTATCTTCTTGGGTACCTTCAAAATCATTTTTTTTTTCCATTTTTGTTATCCAATCTAATAGTTCATCTGAATACAACTTACCATTATAATCTAGTGGATTAAAACATGGCTTAGTGTTCACTGTGGTTAGGGATCTTATGAACCTCTTTTCTACTTGATCAAGGCCAGGTTTATCTTCTCTTGCAACTTCTTCTTGTTCTTTTACTTCTTCATCACATACATCATCAACTGGTCCACCTCTCCTTTGGGCTGCTGCTTCCAATCTAGCAATGATTCCTCTCAACATTTCCATTACAATAGGGTCTGCATTTCCACATGTCCCATTTCCTCTACCATTCCTTCTTCTTGCCAACCTTACACAAGTCTTTTGTAGCTTTAGGTCAGATCCTTAGTCTGCCACCCCACAAATAATATTCAACATGACTGTGCAAGCTCTAACTATCTCTCAAGGAATTAATCTTGCTCTGATACCATTTTCATGCATTCACGGTAGGAGGGTCCTTAAAGAGAACAATCTGTGTTGTGCAACTAGATTAACACAACAAAAACAACACAAAATCAGAAGGCAAATGTAGATTAGGACACTCTTATTATTACAAATTTCAATTAGATATGGTCAGCCATATCCAAGCATACAGATTCGGCTCACATACTTGATTACAATATGCTCAAAATACAATGCTCATACATGCAAGAAAAAAACCTATAGATCGAACTCTATATACATTCTATTATACTTCCTTATTGTCTGTTGTCAATCTAATGATACATTACAAGACTTATATCATATTCGCGAGTCTAGAAACATCCACATTGACCAAAGATCATTATAGTCTTCAATGAATAAAAATGTAATGTGTGCAAGAATAGGTTGGCCTCAGATATGAAATTCTTCCACTGTAGATGCACATGATGAAGTGTGGACCTAAGTGTAAGATCAATAACACTCCATTGAACAAATATAAACACTCCGTGAGGATCCACAAGTCACAAGAAAGATCCATGAACCATCCAACTAGCTGTTAGCTTTTGAAATTATTTTGGGGCCAGGTCCTGAAACTATCACATACTTCAAAGTGATAACTTTCTCAAAAAAGATCCAATCAAGCTACAAACTTGGAAAAATTTAATTGAGCATGTGCATGATGAAACCATAGGTATGCGAGATCTGGTGAGCAAATATGACAAAATACCGGATCTTCCAAATTGAACCAAAAAAGAACAAAACAAGAACCAAACTAAATGAAAATATTGTTGGTTGATGCAAGATTGCTAGAAACCAAGGATGTTACTCCATCAATTCAACATGACATGATCTTTTATTGAAAAAGGATTGAGTCATGATTTTATTTAACAAACTTAAAAGGATTGACCTAATGCCTCGAGGGCACATTGATAGATGGCCTTCCCTACATTTAGTCACATAATCAATGTAGTTCAACAATGAAATGGACTCACATGATTGAATTTGACTCATTTTTTGGGATTTTTGATGGTTATTTAGATGTTTTTGTGTTTTTGACATGTTTTGTTTTTTTTTTTGCTTTTTGAGGTTTTATAATTTTTTTTTGTCTTTTTGAGAATATTTGATTTTTTGTATTTTTGATGGTTTTATGATTTTTGTTTACCTTTTTGATGGTTCTAATGACCCCTGAACAACAAGTGTAAGATCCAAATGAAATAGGTCAAGTATTCTCCCCCACTCGGGTATAAGACCAATTTATTAAGAGTACAATGGAATGTGACGTAAAAGTGTGATTGATGTCAATCATTTCAAGTTATGAAAAGTACCACCATTTATTATGGGTGATATGAAAATGGGACAAATGATGAAGCACATGGATAGTGAGAAAGACAAACGATGTGAAGGAGAAGTCACATTGGAATGGTGGTAGACAAAGGAGAAAATTCAACTACACATGGCACCTATTTTCAAGGTTTTCACCACGATACTTGTGAAAAGCACCACCGAAGTGGTTTTGTTGGGAAATCTGTGTCAACTTTCTAGCATAAAATCTCTTGAAGACTTGGTGTTTGTCTTCATGTTCTGGCCTTTACCACGGCGGTTTGGCTTGGTCTTGGAGATACTGTGGTGTCTATCTGGAAGGTACCACCTTATCGTGCACTGTGAGTTCACTCACTACAGTGGCATGATAAGGCCACTTGCAACCTACGCTGGCAGTTACCGCCTTATTGTGTGCAGTGAGTTCTCTCACCGTGGTGGTGTGGTAAGGCCACCAACGGCCTAGCTTGGTGGTTACCTCCATACTATAGGGGGTGGTCCCTCTCACTACGGTGTTCGCAATGAGACCACCATACCGCACGTGGTGATTCCTGTACTCACGGTGAGACTGCCAGCGACAGGCTTAGCGGTTACCACCCCACTACGGATGGTGAGTCCTCTCAACATGAGGGTCATGACGAGACTGCTAGTGATCGGCTTGGTGGGTCCCACCACACCGTAAGAAGACTTTGGAAGGTCAGCAGTTGTGCGGTGGAGATGGTAGTCAACACAAGCATTTATCGCCATACCGCGGGGTGACCCAACGAGCTTGGTGGTAGCACCGTGAAGTAAGTGTCTGGGCTCAATGATGTCATGGGGTGAGCTCGAGTGTATTGCCTTATCGTGACATGAGTCACATCTTGATCACAGCTGAGCTCACCACCTTACCGCAAGGTGAGTCTGACAGGGCAGTGATAGCGAGGTAGAAGGCTAGGTGAGTTCACCACTGTACCATGGTTGGGTCAAAGGAGCTCAGCGGTTGCACGGTAAGAGCTCGCATGAGTTTAGAACCTAGTTGATCGAGTTGGACAGGTTTGACCATCTGTCAGAAGCTATAAATGAATGGAATGGTGACATGTGGAAGATCTTTAAGATCTGATTGGAAGAAGTTCTTTTTCCTGATTACGATAGAGTTGCATTATTGAAGCAAGGTTGATGGACATGCCTGAGACCAGTTTAATGTTGTGTGGCTAGATGCATGTTGAACAAGTGGTGCATGTTATCAAAAATGGAAAGCTTGCAGGTGGATAATTTATTATCTTGATGATCGTTGTTGGCATGGATGGACTGAACAGGTATGCAAATGGTGTGAGATTATAAAGTAATCTTGTGTGCAATCAGATTGAATGAAATGAGCGAAGAGAGAGAGGATGAGAGCGTTCATGTGGTATTTTACTGTGAACAATTAGACTCTTAGATCTATAAGGATGCGAATCTTTGGAGGCCAAGAGGCTGGCTATGACATTCATTTGTGAGGAGCTGAAGGGAATCTACATAGTATGTCATTAGTACATTGTAACTGTGTGAAGATTCTATTTTATGTTGTCTACCTTCTCCAGATGAACAAGATGTAATCTCCTAAAGAGCATAGCTCTGGTTTTGTATTGTAACTATTTTAGTTATTGAATAATACAAGAGAGCTGAGTGTTTTGGAGTGTGGGGTTTTTTACCTGAAAATATTTTCCCCATGTAAATTTGTGTGTTATATTTTTATCTTTAATTGTTGTCTAATTTAGTTTCTTGAATATATGCTTGTGTTGAATCTATTATAAGGTAAGCATTTATTTTTCTCAGAGGATCAATGGGGGATCAACTCTACCTACTTCTGCTTAATGGCATAGTTGTTTGTGTCTTTGTTGTGATTTAAATGAAAATCACTAAGGCATTGTTGTTTTATATGTTGATCTATAATGAAAGAACCAATCTCGTATCCCTGAAAAGTGGTATTAGAGCCTTCTCATTGTTATTGAAGTTCTCAGTATTTCTCTTGTGATGATTTGTTAGCTTAGCAAGCTTGAGGAAATCTAGAGAAATTAGTTGGTGATTGATCCTTCGATGAGTGGAAGTTTCTTCTTTGATTCAACACGCAGGTTTGAAAGACGCTCGAGATGACTAGAGTTGATCATATTTTTGCAATATTGTCTGAGGCTCCTAGCTCATAACAAATGTTCCTGATGCAAAGAGCCTGAGGTGTGGTTGTGGTTGTGTTTCAGCGAAGTGTGGTTTCATACTGGGTGTCTATGTGAGAGGATCCCTGGAAGTATGGAGTTTCTTGTGTTGTTGTTCAAACATGGAGTATTTAGCTTGTGCTCAATGTTTTGACTTAGCATTGAAGGTGGTTTCTTTGTTTCTCCAATTACATGGAGGCTACGAAGTTGATCTTGGTGGTCTACAACTTCTGAATAGCCTTGCTCTCTCATATGCTTGTGCATGACTATGGTTTTTGGATCTTGTCTGAAATGGACCTATTGTTCCATTCTTACCTATGTCTTGCACTCGCATGGTTCAGATTCATGTATTTTTCTTTGGAGGTTTTGTGTAGATTTTCCTAAAAATATAATATGCATATTCATGTTTTCTTTTCATTATTTTGGTTAACCATGATTGTTGTGTGCACACTCCTAAGTCGTCTAGATGAGCAACGAATATGGAGATGCATGGGTGTTTTATAAACACCGTGGTTTTGTAGGTTTTGCATGGTCAAGTAAAACCTATGACTTGTGGAGCTGTTGTTTAGTTATTTTCTAGACCCTGGCTTCTCAGGTGTGACTGGATGAGATAGTTGCAGTTTGACATGGTTTGAGGAGGTGTGATGATGTCTTCTCTGCATGACAATGTTGGTATGTTTTTTTCATTCAACATTCTTGTGGTGTTGCTTGTTGGTCTCCTAGACTATGGTGTTTGAGTTGTGGACATGATTGGCAAATCAGATCGGTTGCTGATCTTGTGTTTGACTCATTTTTTTTTCTTTGGTTGTTCTCTTTGATTATCTCAATTTTGCAGTTTCCAATGTGATGATAGATTTGCAGGTTTCATTGGCTGCATCCATGAGTTGTGCAATGTTGTGGGTTGTCCTTACCTACATGTTTGTTGTGAGACAACTTTGAAGTGGACTATCTATATCCACAAGGTTGTAACGATGTGGTGCAAATCTATTAACTGGCCTTGTCTATGGTCACTCATGCATTGGCGTGGTTGTTTTGTGATGAGAGGAGGAATGTCGTTTGAGTACCTGAATAGTCAGTGATGGGGACCTGAAGTATGTGAATCATGATGTCATGGAGAGTTGGGTACACTGGCTAGTGTAAGGTTTTGATAGTGATGGGGTGGTCGGTCATGGTTCTTGGAAAGCTTGGTATCCTAGTTTAGTGGGACCTTTAGCAGTGACCGTGGATTCATCACTTGGTGGTGAATGATCTTCCTTGGTGTTGCAGATGCCTCTTGAGGACTATTATATCTTCTTGTTGTAGAATATTTCTTTCACATCTGCATGGTCACTATTTGAAGATGTATAGCATCTTGGAGCCATGGAGGACATTGGTTGTTTTTGGCTGAGATATTGGTAGTTCTTGACAGGTGATGTTGTTTTAGCATTTGTTTGCTTTATGTCATGGTATACTCTTGCTTGTGCATTAGAGTTTTGGCATGTTGCTTTTCTCTTGAGACCATGGCATGTTAACTTGAAGCATGGTATCTCCTAAGGGGGATGTGTAAGATCATGGTGTCATGATAAGTTCTTGTTCAACTGGTTTGGAGCTTTGAAAGTGGTCTGCTGTTTCTTTATGTTTAGAGTACTTTGGTCATATGCTGGTGGACTTCATGATAAGTGCACTAATGCATTTTGGAGTTAGCATGAAATGATAGGTTGTTGGTGCTCATGGATGAATGGAGAATAAGGTGAGGTTAGAATTATTTTGAGAATGTTGTTGTTATGTCTGAAAGTCTAAGTAGCCTACACCTTGGTTGAACATGAGTTCAACACAGACCATGAAGGAAATTTCTCTTGGGTAAGTCACAGTGACTTGTATACCTTGGAGGAGCATCTTTACTTTTCTTCTTTGTCTTCTTGGGAGTGAGTTTATTTGAAAGGTATTCACCCATTATATCTTTCAGATGTGTGTTATGCTTACTTTAATGATATGAATCTTGAGTTGTTTTGAGATTCTGGAGGATTCATAATGAAAGGTGTATAGCATTGTGTATCTCCTTATGCTTTTGAGGACTGATAGGAGATGATTATATGGGTTAGCCTAATCTTCTTTTTGGTTCATACATCCATGGATCTATTGGGTGTTTTTGTGGCTTTTCCCTTCGGAATGTGAAGAATATCTCTCTTGGCACAACTGGAATTTAGAAGTGTTTTTAGGAGGATGCTACATGTTTTGATTTGCAGTTTCTCTCTAATATATTTTTCTCTTCCTGAATGTTCTTGAGATATGAGATGCCTTTGTGGAGCCGAGTTGGTCATTGTTTGTGTTCATGTGTTGTCACTTGGGTGATGACACGAAGGTTACTGTGCCTCTTTCTTTAGTCAGATATGCAGGATTTTGGAAGAACTGTGGAAGATAGTTGAGAGAAAAGTTTCTTGCAGTAGGTGGTTGCAGGTGGTGCAGATCAGTGTGGTTGTTCTTTGGAACTACATGGTTACTCATTTCTATGTGCAGGGATATGTGGACTTGATATGCATGGATCATGTGTGATGGTTCTATTTTTGTATTCATTTGGATAGTACCCTTGCAGTGGGAGTACCTAGACATGTTGGGTCTTTTGACTGGTTGACACAAGGTGCTTGTTCTTTTCTATTAATGGGTTGGTTTTGTAATGGCATGAGTTTACTAATGTTTATACCTTTGAGGTATGGGTGGTTGGATGATTCAACATGAGCTGTGGGTGCTGGTAATCAATCACGTGGGTTTGATCAGTTGGATGAGGGCAGTCAAATTTATGGTTATTGTTCTACCTGATGATTTCTTGTTCTAGAGATTGGTTTCTCACTCTATGTTTGCATTGTTCTTTCTTGTTGTTTTTGTGCCTTTGCCACCTGAAGGATTAGATGTTTGTGTTCCTTAGACTCGTGCTTTTTTCCTTGGTGTGTTCCTATGTTTGGATTTGTTGCCTGAGATGGTGGAAATTTTTTATGTTGTTTCAGGGGTCTTGGTTGGAGCATGGAAGCATGGTGTCAATCCTTGTTCAAGGTGTTTGGAGGAAGCCTAAAGGTCTTCAATAAATGGGAGATTATTGAAAAAATTTCTCAACTTTCTGGCTTGAAATCTCTTGAAGACTTGGTATTTTTCTTCATGTTTTGGACTTTATCGCATGGATCAGGCTTGGTCTTGGCAGTACCATTGTGTCTATCTGGCAATTACCACCATACCGCACGTGGCTTGCTCACTTACCATAGTGGAACGGTAAGGCCACCTACAATCTACACTAGTAGTTACCACCTTATCGCATGTGGTAAGGCCGCCAATGGCCTGGCTCGATAGTTAACCCCATACCGCAGGTAGTGGTCCCTCTCACCATGGTGAGATCACCAATGGTGGGTTTGGAGGTTACCACCTTATCGTAGGTGGTGGTTCCTTTCACCATGGTGTTCGCAATGAGACCGCCAACGATGGGCTTTGCGCTTACTGCCCCACCGTAGATGGTGAGTCCTCTCACTGTGGTGGCTATAGTGAGATCGCCAGTGGTCAGCCTGGTGGTTACCACCACACCAGAGGAAGGCTTTTGAAGGTTAGCGATTATGTAGTGGAGATGGATTTTAGTGCAAGTAGTTACCTCCATACTGTGGGGTGACCCAACGAGCTTGGTGGTAGCGTGGTGAAGTTAGTGTCTTGGCTTGGTGATGTCGTGGGGTGAGCTTGATTGTGCTCACCACCTTACTGCGGCGTGAGTCAGACTAGAGAATGGTAGCGTAGTAGAATCTTGGGTGAGCTTGGCTGAGCTCACCACCTTACCATGAGGCGAGTTCGATAGGGCAGTGGTAGCAAGGTAGAAGGATGGGTGAGCTCAGGTGAGCTCACCATTATAGTGCGACTGGGTCAAAGGAGGTTAATGGTTGTGTGGTAAGAGCTTGGATGAGATCGGAACTCGGTTGACCAAGTTGGATAGGTTTGAGTGTCTGTCAGAAGCTACAAATGAATGGAATGGCGACACGTGGTAGATATTTAAGATCTGATTCGTAGAATTTTTATTTCTTGATTATGATAGAGCTGCATTATTGATACAAGGTTGACGAACATGCCAAAGACTGATCTAATGTTGGACGACTCGATGCATGCTGAATAAGCAGTGCACATTATCAGAAATGGAAATCTTACAAATGGATAATTTATTATCCTAATTATCGTTGCTAGTAGGGATGGGTTGAATAGGTATGCACACAATGTGAGACTATAAAGTAATCTAGTGTGCAGTCAGATCGAAGGGAATGAGCAAAGAGAGAGAGGATGAGAGCATTCGAATGGTATTTTACCGTGAATACTCAGACTCTCAAATCATTAAGGATGTGAACTTGTGAAGGCCAAGAGGTTGGACTGGCCGTAAGGCTAGCTGTGACAATAATTTGTGAGGAGCTAAAGGGAATCTACATAGTATGTCATGAGGACATTATAAATATGTGAAGATTCTATTTTGTGTTGTCTTCCTTCTACAGATGAACAATATGTAATCTGCAAAAGAGCATACCATTTTATTTACTAAAAAATACATGAGATTTTAGTTTTTTGGAGGGTGGGGTCTTTTACCTGAAAGGGTTTTCCCCATGTAAATTTGTGTGTTCATAGTTTTTTCTTTCATTGTTGTCTAATTCAGTTTCTTGAATCTATGCTTATGTTGAATATGTTATAAGTTGAACATATACTTTTCTCAGAGTATCAATGGGGGATCAACTATGCCTGCTTCCATTTTATGGCATAGTTGTTTGTGTCTTTGTTTTGATTCAAATGAAAATCACTAAGGCATTGTTGTCTTAGATGCTGATCTATGATGACAGGATCGATCTCGTATCCCCAATAGGTTTTCACTATTGGAAAAATTATTTCTCTTTACTATTTTCTTTATTATATATATTGGCGTTACTAGGATGCTTGTCTGCTAGGTTTTCATCAACTTAACGATTTTTTAATTTTTTTAATTTTAAAAATTTTCATGACTAAGACAAGACTCACAAAAGCTGTGTATACAACTAATATGTCGTGATGATTCCTGGATCTTATTCGGATTATCGTGCTAGAATAAAGGACCCAGTTTGGATGTGGAATGCAAGTGGAAAATATGGAAGGTGATATAAGTGGCAAATAAAATAGGTTATGGTATGATCTTTAATGTGCACACTACGTGGGCCTCCAAGATTTAGATGACAAGGAGTTTGGGTGACTGATGAGCTAGAGTACATCTTTGGGTCACCATTGCTGGTGTAAATAAGTATTTTACTTATTATACTTTACTTAAGCTTACTTAGGGAATGCATATCATTGTAGTTTGCACTTGTGACACCTAGTTATTTACATCATGCATCTATGTTTGTGCATGCATAGAGAGATATGAGTTGGACACCTATGGAAGTGTGTGTTGGATAAATTCAACTCTTTGTGGTGTGATCTAGTTATCACCTTTTCATCTCCAACTTCTGTGGCATTATAATTCTACTTTAGGTGGGTGATCCACCTTTCATGGAATTATCTATTATTTCTCTCCACCTACCCTACATATGATTTTTCCACTATCTCATTCATGGCCCTTCATTGTGTCCTAGCTTGCCTTTATAAGCAAGCCTTTTACATACATGTTTTGGTCAATTATCTTCATGTATATTGAGAATACTATCATCATATTCTCTCATTATTTCTCTCTCTCATTTGTTTTATCTTTCATCATAGATCTTATTGTTTCTTTTCATATGCTCTTACATGGTATCAGAGCAGTTGGAGGTTATTTGCATAGCCATTGTTGGGAGATCTTCATTCATGTGAAGGTGGTCAAGAGGAAAATATGAGGAGAAACATAATTTTGTTGCATCCTAGACCCGATCTAACATCAAATTTGGATTCAGAAGGTCGCTTCCAATTAGGGTAGCCTTTCATTTCATTAAGATCCGACACCAAGAGCTCTAGATCGAAAAAATCACCTATTGGGTATTTTTTTCAATTTTCTGATTTTTTTTCTATAGTTCTAGAAAAATTATTTTCTCAAAAAAATCAATTTCAAGATTTCTGCAAAACAAAAAAACGTACTATTTTTGAATTTTTTAGAGAAAACCTCCTTTTAAATTTTTGAAAAAAATTGAGGAGTCTTTTTGATTATTATAAACAGAAAAAAAATCGAAATTATTTTGCTTTAACTTCTAGAATTTTTTTTTTTTTTTTTTGATTAAAAAATAAAAAATAAAAAATCAATTTTTTTGATTTTTATTTAAAAATTATAAAAAAAGGTTTTTATGTACCTTGTGTAGGTAGGGTACTACAGACGTACCTACCTATGTAGGTACTTTACGCGGCTTGCCATGTGGCACCGACCCGACCCCACCATACAACCGATGGTGATCTGGGCTTAGAAAACCAACGCAATATTTTGGCAGGTGGCCAGTAAACAAAAATCCAGCTGAATAAAATTTGGTAGTCAAGGTAGGCAACCAAAACCCAAAGAATATTCTGCCATATATTCTATGGCATATTTCGGCAAGAGAAAGCATATTTTGGCGAATCCCATAGTGACCTGTGATGGCTATTTGGCTATCAAATTTAAGCTATAGATTGGATGACATCAACCTATGTCAACAACCTTTCAAAAAATTGGACCCCGTCATAGATGAGTGATTTGATTTTTCAATCCAACTTCAAAGGCTAATATCTTGCTCTTTTTTCTCATTTTTTCTCATTTTTGCTTCTTTTTCGAGCAATTTTTTTTATTTGGGCTAATTTTTCATGTACTTCATAGTGGTGAAATTAGTTTTTTATTTTGGTGGAGAAATTTTCCATAATTTTGAGTTTTCATCACCCTACTTGTTGAATCCTCATTTCTAAAATTTTCGAGGCTCCATACAGGCACATACGAACTCCTTTTCAAGTGTCATTATTTTTGAAAGTGCATGAAATTTCATCTACTTCTTGAATATGCAATCAATTTGAAGCAATCTTGAGTGGATTTTGTACTTTGAACATATGCTCTTTTTTGGCCTATTTGGCACTTGTATTGCATAGATATGAATTTAGGTCATTGCTTCATTGTTTGTTATCATCTTATGTGTGGCAAGTTGTAGAATAAAAAATCATAAGTCTACTTAGCCAAGTTGCAAGTGGCCTATTGTACACACACTAAATTATAAAGTGCTAAAATCAATTTTTTTTTTTTTTTTGGGGGGGGGTGTGTACCTTGATTGAGTAAATTTGGGGGGTTGTCTCTTGTGTGATTGTGCCTATTTTCTCTCTCATTATTTTGCATTCCTTCAAGGGTTCATCTAAATTTCCACTCTTAACTAAACATAATTATACTACATGGAGTAAACTAATGGAAAAATGTTTAATTTACTACTTTGATGGAACACCAACTACACCTACAGATCCAACTGGATATATGGATTGTCTCACAAAAAATTCTATGGCATTGGGTACACTAAGAAATTTCATTTCAAATGATATCATTTTCCATGTTGATAAAAGTACTATAGCCAATGAAGCTTGGGATAATATTGCTACTTTGTATGGCAAGCTCGATAAGGTTAAGGGATACAAATTTGAAAATGATCTCTGAAGCCTTGATCCTAAGAATTTTGACACTATTCAAGATTATGTCACTAAAGAAAATGAGCTAAGAGTACAACTAAAATATTGTGGTATTGACAAAGAGGATGATCAATTTGTATTCAACTTGTTGGAAAAGCTTCCAGCTGAGTATGCAACCTTTGTTTCAAGTTTTTAGACTCAATGATTGGCAATTAGCAACATCACATCACTATCTTCTGAGGCTCTTAGATCTTTTGATTCTTGAGAAAAATAAGTTGATGAAAATGGGCATTCTCAAATATTCAACTTCAAAAGAATTGGTGGTCAATCATGGAAACAAAAAGAAATGGAAATGCCAAAATCAATATTCACCAAATCCACAAGGAGAGAACAAAAAATCCACTCCTCCACAACAATGCTCATCATCATCTTCTTCAAAGAAGAACAATTAAAGTGCAAAGGAGAAATCAACTTGTGCATATGGTAAAAATATTGGACATGAGGAGCATCATTATCATGCCAGCAAATTGATGAGTTGACCAACATCATCAAGAAGAACAAAATCAATTTTCCTAATTCCTATAGAAAGAAGGACTCATCTTCTTCCACTTCTGCTTCATCTTAGTTTAAGGGGAAAGGGAAATACTTCAAGGCAACAACAGGTTGATCACAAGAGTGGACTCTTGATTCAAGTGCTACTCAACATATGTGTTCTTCAAAGGGGCAATTTTCCTCCTTGGAGTCCTCATCAGTGCTTCACATCTTAATTGGTGATAATACACTAGTGGAAGTTGAGGGGAAAGGTGCAATTGAGATGGTGATGGGACATTTGAGGATTTGTTCTATATTCCAAACTTGAGCACCAATATTCTCTTCATCTACCAAATCACACATCATGGAGATGGTAAGAAAGTTGAACTCACTCTTGACACAGTTGTGGTATAGGAACTTGCAAATGATGCTTTGGTTTGAATGGGTTGAGATAATCACAATGCAAGGATTTAATCATTATCCCATTGGGTACCTCGTGCTCCTTCTACAACATTTATCATTCATTCAAACTCACAAAGTAAGCTATGGCATAAGCGGTTTCATCATCTCAACTATCGCTATCTACAATAGCTTCAAACCAAGGACATTGTCAAAGGGCTTCCTTAAATTAGTTTTTTTGAGGGTGTATGTTCAGGGTGTTCCATGGGAAAGCATCCCGAAGAGAATTTTGATAGAGGGAACTCTTGGAGAGCCTTGGATCTTCTTCAGCTTGTTCATAGTGATGTAGCGGGACAATTTTTAGTGCCATCCTTTGGCAAAGATCATTATGACCTCACTTTCATTGAGTATCTTTCATGATACACTTGGGTCTAATTAATTTTTCACAAAAGTGAAGTATTTCACAAGTTTATCAACTTTAAAGAACATGCTGAGGCAATCTGTGAAGAAAGTCAAGATCCTTTGTATAGACAATGGCAAAGAGTATGTGAACATGATATTTGAGGAATTTTGCACACTTGAGGGAATTGAATTACAAATTTTTTTTGCCTACACACCTCAACAAAATTTTGTCATAGAAAGGAAAAATAGAACCCTCAAAGAAATGGCAAGCTGCATGATACATGCCAAGTCTCTTTGTACAACTTTTTGGGAAAAACAAGTTAGTTATGCCACCTACATCTAGAATCGGGTTTCTCACAAAGATTTAAAGGGTATCACTCCTTTTGAATCTTGGTTTACTAGGAAACTTGTTGTGAAACACTTCAGAGTGTTTGGGAGTTTGACACGGGCTCATATTCCTCCATAAAAACACAAGGCATTGGAACTACAGAGTAGGCCTTATATCTTTGTGGGATATGCAAATGGTGTTAAGGCATATAGACTGATGGATCTTGAGGCTCATGATATTTTCTATGAGAGGAGTGTACATGTTGAGGAAAGCTCACCTAGACTTGAATCTTCTACTCCTACTCTTTCCTCCACATTTGATAGTGATGATAGTAATTCAAATGATGATGGCTCTCCTTCCTCACTGAATCACAAGGTCCAATTCAAGTTGAGGAGCCTCATCCTTTCGTCATTGGGATCATCAAACTCTTGAGGTAGCAGGTCCACTTGTTGGGGAACCTTTGGATACTTGAAGGGATAGGTCAAAACATTATGCAAAAGGTGAACAACTTGACTTAGTAGGCTATACCAACTCAGATTGGGTTAGTGATTCTAATGATCAGAATTCTACCTCCAGCTACAACTTCCATCTTGGGTTAGGACTTGTTTCATGGCAGAGCAAGAAGTAGCATGCCATTTCTCTTTCATCAATAGAGGCTGAGTATAGGTGGGTTGTTAATTCCACCACTGACACCATTTCACTTCAACATATTCTTTCGGAGTTTGATTTTTCCATTCCATTTCCAATAGTCATTCGATGCGAAAATCAAAGTGCTATTGCGATCTCTAGGAATCCAGTCTAGAATCAGAGGACTAAGTACATTGAGATTCATATGCACTTCATCTAGTATTTGATTCAAGATCAGTTCATTGACTTGTACTATTGTTCGACAACAGAGCAAGTAGCCTACATATTCCCCAAACCCTTCATTGAGAGTAAGTACCATCAGTTACAATCTCTCTTGGTGGTGAGGTATGTGTTAGGGGGAGTCACTTGAATTCTTCCTTCTCTTTCATGGGGGGAAATTTTTCCTCATCTTGGGGTTTTTTCCTACTTCATTTTTACATTCATTTTTTTTCTTCTCTCTTTTGACAAGGAGTTTTTCCCATGAGGTTTTCTCCCTTTCCTCACTTGTGAGATATTTCACTACATTTGTACATGGGAACCTAACATGGTCTAGTTGTCAGAACCCATCTTCCAAAATTTTCTTGAGTCTTCATTACCCTAGTTGCACTTAAGGGGGTGTTGGTGTAAATAAGTATTTTACTTATTAAACTTTACTTAAGATTACTTAGGGAAAGTATATCATTGCAGTTTTCACTTGTGACACCCATATATTTGCATCATGCATATAGGTTTGTGCATGCATTGAGAGATATGAGTTGAACACCTAAGGAAGTGTGTGTTGGAGAAATTCCATTATTTGTGGTGTGATCTAGTTATCACCTTTTCGTGTCCACCTTTCATGGAATTATCTATTATTTCTCTCCACCTACCCTACACATGATTGTGCCACTTGTCTCATTCATGGCGCTTCATTATGTCATAGCTTTCCTTTATAAGAAATCCTTGTACATACATGTTTTGGCCAAATATCTTCATGCATATTGAGATAACTATCATCATATTCTCTCATTATTTCTCTCTCTCTCTTTTGTGCTATCTTTGATCTCTAGATCCTATTCTTGCTCTTTGTAAGTTCTTGTAATCATCAAAGACACATTGAAAGACATCACCATAGGAACATAGATGATAAGCCAATATGGATATATACAAAATAGAATGTATGGAATGAGAAAAAGTGATAGAGATGAAGACCTTGGATCAACAAGCTCTTTATTTGAATTTTTGCGTTGATAAATTCCCCCAGTGATGTTTGGTGGAGGAGCTTTCTTGGAGACCAATGCTTTCTTATTTTCACTTTTGATTTTTACTTTTGATTCATCCAATATATTTTTATTTTGGCTAGAGGATTTATTTGGACATTCTTGCTCATTCTTGACTTTCATTTTTTATTGATCCAATAGATTTTTATTTTGGCTAGAGGAATTTTCATTATTTTCTCATCTCAACATGTCCTTTGATATTTTATCTCCTTTTAAAGAAATTTTCATCCTTGATTCTTGGGATTTTCCTTTGTCCTTTTCTTTAGATATGACTTGTTGATCCATGTCTATGATGAAAAGGGACATGAGTTGAATGAATGGGGTGCATGGAGTGACTAAAATGCTTGGTGGATGAATGGGAGTGACGATGTCAACAATGTTGGCTTTGTGACTAGCCTTTTTAGTATTGTTCATGTCAATAGAGGCTTGCACATCCTTGATGACTTGACAAGATGGCTTAGTAGAGGCAACAGTAAGGCGGAAATTCTCTAGCTTAGTACAAGTGGTATGGAAGGATGATGTGTGGATATCCTCAACAAAATCTTGCTCAAAGAGTGGATTATCATATATATCCTAGTCAAATATGGGGTTTTCATGTATATAAAAATTATATGTAGAAGCATATAGGGTGAAGGAAGATGCCATCTAAGGATCACAAGAGGTGTCGATCCAAGAATTATCATCTATTAGTGTAGCTACTAAAGTAGTCTTAACATCATTAGTAGAAGTTTGATTATCTTTAGCAGTAATACCATTGTCACTTATCTACAACTTTTTCATTCGGTATACTCCACATCCCATGTCATGAACTTGGACCTTGAGGTTTGATGGTATGGTAAATGAAGTGGATGCTTTAGTCAATATAGATGGATCAATTTAATGTGATGAAGTGGAAGATGAAGCCTCACTATTGACTGGAACTTGGAATTGAGTGATCCCTCTTAGGGTACTATAATATTGAAATAGATTGGGATCGTCAACTATCATGATTTCAGTTCCATTGTATCGGAAGTTAATTCATTGATGGTAAGTGGACAAGATAACCTTCATGTCATGTATCCATGGTCTGGCTAGTAGAAGATTATATGGGAGTTTGAGATCCAACACTTGGAAAGTGGTATCCATAATTATAGGACCAACTCTAATATGAAGTGTTATGACTCCTTTAGATGAATTTTCTTCTTCATGATATGCCTTAATGACAATTCTCTTTGTATTTTATACACATGCTTCTGAGAAGCTTAATGCCTTAACTAGTTTCAAGGTGCAAATGTTCAACCCTGCTCCTCTGTCTACCAAGACTTGTCTAACTTTTTCTTTATGGATAAGAAGTTTGAGGTGCAATGGGTGATTGTGGTATGTCTTATTAGTTGAGTAATCTTGTTCAGATAAATAATCATGAAGGGAATTGGTTAGGTAGACTACCATCTCCTAAAATTGTCTTACATCAAGATCAATGGGTACAATCATGTTCTACAAAGCTTTATCAAGGATGGCTCGATGATTGAGTGATATACATAATAATTCTAAGATTGAAATTTACGTTGGGGTCCTTCCCAATTGGTCAAGTAAATTGTATTGAGGCTTTGAGGACTATTGTTGTTGTTGTGGTGGAGGACCCTGAATTGTTACCTTAGTTCGATGAGTGTTAACAACACTTTCAAGATTTTTCTTAATGGTGATGGTGTTGACATTATCATCACGACTTGAATGTGGTCTATGATGATAGTGTTGTTATAGTCATACTTGATGTTAGCATAATTGGTCGAATTATTATTGGTCTTATTTCTTGAATAGGAGGCCTTTCCTTTTCCATGATAATGAAGAGGATCAAAAATACTTTGTGATCATTTTTTAAGGATGGTTGTTTCTGTCCATTTTATTCAATAGTATCATCTTCCACAAGATCTTGTATAATTTTTTTCAACTATCAACATTGTGATAGGGTGTGTCCCTTAGTCTAGTAGAAATCAAAAAATGTGTTGCCATCCCACCAAGAGGGTTTAAATAGTCCTAGATCATATTATTTTGGCTCAAGAAGCTGTATGACATTGTGTTTCATAAGTTGTTTAAAGACCAATTCAATTGGTTCCCTTAAGGTTGTGTATTCATGTTTCAGGAACATCCTTTGCATTCTTGGTTGTGTGTGTAACGCCCCAATGTAGAACCTAGGAAATGTTACATTAGTAACACTAAACATACGAATAATTTATTTTTTTCATAAAAAAATTGATAACAACATGTGATTACAACCTAGCATAATGCCCAAGAATTCAAAGACAATGCTACTTAAGTAAAACAATAATCACATCAAGAGATATATGAATCAAATAAAATGAATAGTCATAACCAGAAACATTACTTCAAGAGTTATATTATAATAAATGAGATTGTGACAAATCTCAAAACATTACAGGTACCCAAATAATGAAACCTCATGCAACATCATGAGTGAAAACAATAAGAATAGTGTAGACACCCAAAATTTTCCATGTCATAACATTACCTAGTCAATACATGACCTTGTAAAACATCTTGTAATATTTTACCCTAGGTCATTACATTATCCCACTTATTTCATTTATTCCACTTAATCAAATTCCCAATTAATTAAATAAATCTCATTTATTTAATTAATTCCCCCTTCACATGTCTCAAAATAATTCAAATTAAATGTTTGAATTAATCCCTCACTTATTGTCACATTGCAACATGTTTCACATGATTACAACTCTTCAAATGCATAAATAATTTAAATTATTTTATTGTTCAAATTATGAGATTCCCACTCACATCCTATTTTTACCCCCATTCATTGTGCGTCATAGGCATCTTTTGTCTCCAAATAAATAAAAGAATCCCACTTATTTCCTTACATCTTAATTTTAGCTTTATGTCATAACCCACTTAATGTGCATCATAAGCACTAAAATAAACTTTTAATCCCAGCCATACATATCAAAAAATTGACTTTTAATTTTGGCCATTGAATCAAACCACCCTTCTCCTATAAATCAATCCTTTCATAGGTCATTTGGGGGGATCTTCTACTACCATCATCACTCTGCCAAAATTTATCTCAATCTTTTCATCTATCTATCTATTTTCTTCTATCATATCCATCTTATAGTTATGCTACAAAAATGAGCAATCAACATATCAACAATCAAACCTTCAAAATATTGCGTTCTCATGCAGGTGGAGAAGAGCAATGGAGATAAATCAAATCTAGCTTGGAGATCGGTTTGCTTGGCTTTCTTATTTTGATTTTCATGCTAGTTTGTGCTTGTTAGGGTTTCAATATCTTTTTTTTTTAGTTTTATATCTGATTTTCCCTAACTTACATTTTGTAAACCCGACGTGAATCATTTGATCTAGCTTTCTTTTTGCAGGTTTATTTGTTTTTTTTGTTGCAAATTTACCAATTTTTGGATGAAACCCGAGGTTTTACAAATTTCATAATATCTTTCAAATGGCTGCATATTTCTCTACACAATTTTCCTAGAAGCTTAATACTCATCTCCACAGACAACAGAAAAAACATTGAGAGTTGATCACCACTTTTGTGGGAGTTATCACTATTTTATGTTTTTTCATAAAAGTAACTTTTTGGCAGCAAATCAACAAACTTTACAAAAATGTTTACATTTTTGGAAAGCTTGTGGTGTTGATGTTATAGAAGCTATGGTCCGCACTTCATCACATGAATTCCAAGAAGAAAAGATAAATTAAATGCATAGCCATTCGGCTAGTTAATTTATACCAAACAATAAATGTAAATGCTAAAGGGCCGACCCTTCTTGGTTCACATATTTTAGTCTTGGCTTGAGCCGACTTTATGTATTTATTATTTATTTTGTATGTGGGCCGACCTATGTTGAAGGGGCACCACACTTGTATAAATACAAGGTCTCATTTTTCATTGCATGATCCAATCACTCAAGCAAGTTCGCATTTCCTTAAGAGCAGAATTCGCACCATATAGCAGCAGTCTGATTTCAAGGAAGAAGATATTCATTTGTATCCAGTGCATCTAGGAGAGGTGCGACTTTGTTGTATCCATTGCTGGCTATTGCTGGGCCTGAGTTGTAAGCAGATTTCTGCCATTGTTCGATATTATAGAAGAGATTCATTGCTGGGTTTTTCTCCCTCAAGAGGAGGGTTTTCCCAAGGTATCTTTGTGTGTTCATTGTCTTATGTGTTATAATTATTTTAAGTGCTTTCATTATTCAATTTGATCTAAGAAACACTAACATGGTATCAGAGTGGGTGTGAAAAAGATCGTGATCGGATTTAGTTTGCAGCACTCTAATCTTTTTCAGTCTATCTCCTATTTCAAATTTCAAGATGGTGAACAGTTTGAAAATCGAGGATAGACTCAAAGGAGTTTCTAACTATGCATCATGAAGGTTCAGTATCATCCTCATATTGGAAGAGAATGATTTGGCTGAGTTTGTGAAAATAAAAATTCTCAAACCTGAGGAGGAAGAAGAGAAGCTACAGAGGAGGAAGAAAGATACTAGGGCAAATAAAGTGTTGGTTGATTCCGTCAAAGATCATATTGTTCCGATTGTCTTCAAGCTGGATATTGTAGGGGAGATGTTCAAAACATTGGAAGAGATGTACGAAATCAACAACACCAGTCATGCCCTAACCTTGAAGCAACAACTACTTCACATTAAGATGGGGGAAGAAGAGTTTGTCATCACCTACTTCATGAAGATTTCTGAATTGAGAGATCAACTCTCTACCATTGGTCATATTGTTGATGAAAAGGATTTGACCATGATTACTCTCAATGGTCTTCCACTTTCATGGGAGTCGTTTATTCAAGGAATCAGTGCAAGATCTAAACTTCCCAAGTTTGATTGATTGAGGATTGACTGCATTCAAGAGGAGTCAAGACTAACGCCAAGGGACATTGATCAAAGTTTAAAGAATGAAGATTTACATGTTATCGCCTCTCATTCATCGAAGAAAGGAAAAGTTTGGAAGAAAGGATTCTTTAAAAGGAATCGAGATAATGGGTCAGATGGTGCTCCTGCATTCAAGAAGAAGTGGGACCTCTCTCATGTTCAATGCTTTAAATGTGACAAATTTGGTCACTATGTGAAGGATTGTCCTATCAGGCCTAATCAACATGCTTCATTTGCGGATGTGATTGAGATCTCTCCCCAAAATGATTCTAGCGAATTTCTACTCTAGTCATGGGCCTATGTTCAAACTATGAAGGTTGTGTACTAAGCGCAAGAGCAACATATCATATGGTGTCCACCCTTCACAATATTTAAGAGATAAGTATTCCTTGCTTTTGATTGTATTTACTATTCTAGGCTAAAATTCAATTTGTTGAGTTATGAAAATCTAACATTATTTACTTAGGATTATGTGTGACTAGTAAATAGTGATCACTGTGATAAGATTCTTTAGATTTATTCATTGCAAGTAGGATCATGCTAATTTATGAAGATTGTCTTTTGTTTTGCTAAGATTAGCTCTTCTGTGAAATTGAAAGAAAGACATGTCATGATTGATGAATTAATTATATATTACTTAGGAGATTTTGAAATCCATGAGATAAGTATTGCATGGTTGAATAATGTTCATGAATTGTTTTTGTAATTATTAATTCATGCTATAACATTGAGATAACCTGAGCATCAAGCAATCTACATCGAGAAAGATTGGACATCGAAGTATTACCGAATGAAGAAATGATCAAGCTTGGAGTCATAGCTTGCAATCATTGGACTACATTGATGGCTGGAGATATCTCTTTAAGTCAATGTACCTTTCAGGTCGTCATTGTGTTCAAACTGTGAAGGATAAAAAGATAAGTATTCTTTGGTTGCTGAGTTATATCATTTATTTATTCCTTGGATCTTGTAATTAAGAGAGATAGTAGATTCTCTTGAATTATGTTGTGTTCACTAGCATAAGACCTTATTGATTCTCATGATATAACTTGTACGATTCTAATCTTGATATTTATTTGGATAATTATGGACTCTTAGTAATCTCTATCTAAAATGCTTCCTTGATAGGTTTAGAGGGAAGAAGATAATAAGAGATTACTTAGTGATGAAAAGCTTGAGGCTTCTTGTGAAGAAGTCATGTCAACCAAAGAAATGATTAAGAGGGAGTAAACACTAGAGGGACTGAGTTGGTGGCTAGAGGGAGTACATCTCTAGAAGTCTTCTTTGCAATCTCTGAAGCCAGGATCGAGAGGGAGTCTCAGTATTAGTGTTACTTTGTTTAATGAGTTCTTCTTTGGGAGAAGTTCGAGGTGAAATCCCTTGATAATGAAATTCTTTATTGAGAGAGAATTGAGGTGCAAGCCCTTGATAATGCAATTCTCTGTTGAGAGAGAGTTGAGGTGTAAGCCCTTGTTAATGCAATTCTCTATTGAGAGAGAGTTGAGGTGTAAGCCCTTGATAATGCAATTCTCTATTGAGAGAGAGTTGAGGTGTAAGCCCTTGATAATGCAATTCTATGTTGAGAGAGAGTTGAGGTGTAAGCCCTTGATAATGCAATTCTCTATTGAGAGAGATTTAAGGTGAAAGCCCTTGTTTCCACCCTATGGGAAAGCTATGGTGGATGTCATGTGTGTGACTCCATGACAACATCACGTGAGGGAATCCATGATGATTTTATTTATAGCATCTATGGAAGTAGCCATAATGGTTAATATCACATTGAGGTGATATTCTATTTTGTTTTCATTCTAATATGATGTGTCTTATGCAGATGGAAGTTCAACCCTAGCTGAGAGGGAGTGTTGATGTTATAGTAGCTATGGTCTGCACTTCATCACATGAATTCCAAGAAGAAAAGATAAATTAAATGCATAGCCATTCGGCTATTTAATTTATACCAAACAATAAATGTAAATGCTAAAGGGTCGACCCTTCTTGGTTCACATATTTTAGTCTTGGCTTGAGCCGACTTTATGTATTTATTATTTATTTTGTATGTGGACTGACCTATGTTGAAGGGGCACCACACTTGTATAAATACAAGGTCTCATTTTTCATTGCATGATCCAATCACTCAAGGAAGTTCGCATTTCCTTAAGAGCAGAATTCACATCATATAGCAGCAGTCCGATTTCAAGGAAGAAGATATTCATTTGTGTCTAGTGCATCTAGGAGAGGTGCGACTTTGTTGTATCCATTGCTGGCCATTGCTGGGCCTGAGTTGTAAGCAGATTTCTGCCATTGTTCTATATTATAGAAGAGATTCATTGCTGGGTTTTTCTCCCTCAAGAGGAGGGTTTTCCCAGGGTATCTTTGTGTGTTCATTGTCTTATGTGTTGCAATTCTTTTAAGTGCTTTCATTATTCAATCTAATCTAAGAAACACTAACATGTGGAACTTTAATGTAGGTCTTTGTTTTACAAATTTAATTTAGAAGTGAAATACAATTCGAAATAATCCAATCTTTTTAATTTTTTATTTTTTTTAACATATCCGCATTTTCTGGTGTAAAACAAAGAATTTTTCTGATTTCTTTACATTTCTGGAAAGCTCTCAGACAATTAGTAGGGGTATTTTCTTTGGTCTTTTATTTATCATATCCATAACATATTCAAATAATCAAATCTAATTTGGCTATGTTAAAACAATGTATCTGAAATTGTAATTATTTGATGAACTTACCTTTTTTTATGGCTGCATTATAATATCATTTTTTTTATTTTTTAGGTGATCATAAGGAGCTATAGTAGAAGCAATATTAGTCATACAAATCAGATTGGAAAGAAAAAATATTTGGGTGCATTCATTCTATTATCTTTATCTCTCATTTGATCAATCAATCTTGTTTGCAAAACACTTCAATTTGGGGTTTTAAAATGAACATCTTGTTTGCAATCACAGTTTAAAATTGGGCTTAAAAAGAACCATTGTCTTCCATCACACATTTTGACTTTGGGTTAAAAATAACAAGTGTTTGAATTTTTTTACACACATTTCAATTTTCTAAAGGGGAATTAACAATTGCGAGTGTGAATCAAGTGCATGTGTGATAAAAAAACACTTCACTTGGTTCACTTTTGTCATACCCTTCATAGGAGGCCTACTAGGGGATTTCATCACCCCTAGGGACAACCTCAATCAAGGTGTGAATTGAAAGACATGCTTCGTTGAGAGTTAAATTCTTGTCACTCTTGGCTAAGTCCCAAAGAACTTTATACCTTTGGGAAGTGAAGGTGAAGGGTGGGTTACCCCTTTCTCCTAGCTGTGTGACTTGATTTTTCTTTCAAATTATCCCTTGTCAAACTTTTGCATCCCAGCTTAAAATCTAATTGGCCATACTCACTTGACTAGCTCTCAGACTTGTTGATGTGTCTTCTTCAAATGTGTGCTTAATCATCACATTCATAATTTCAATTCAAACTTACTTATGTGTCTTGCGTGTGTGGTTCATGTGTGTACATGTGTAATCATTTGTTTGAAATTTTTCATATCAAGCTATAAAAACCAACACATAAACATATCATTCTAATCATCATTTTTCTAGTCACATTATAATAAATTTCATCCTAATAAATCCAATTCATCCAATCTAATCATTCCACATCAACATCATCACCCTAATCCTAGACAAGCACTTGCTAAAATGGTTTTAATCCTTAACAATTCTAGTCACAAGCCCATGTTCATACTTCAAGAAGCCCCTTCACCTAATCATGAAGATAATCCAAAACCATATATCCTCCAAGGTGGGTCAAACTTTGCTCCTAGTGATGATGAAAACTCTGTAGATCTTAGTGATGATGAAAACCTTTTTGAAATCTTAGGTCACCTTATCGATACTATTGACAAAGGAAATACCACCCTAATTTTGGAATCATACACAATTCCATTTACTAGTCCTCCATCTCCATCTAATAAAATGCCTATCTCAAAGCACACTAGTCCTACACCAACACCACCATCCAACTTCTCAAGCTCTAATCCATCAACCAAAGAATCCTTTAACGGTTTTCTCTACAGACTACTAGCACGAAATAGACCATCCCCATGTCAAGCACCCATTAATGAGCTTACCAACGAACCTTTAAATGTCATGTCTATTCTTCTAACTCCATCGTGTGGTCCATAGCCTATTGATCTTATATGTCTAAGTCAAATACCATCATGCCCTCATGTTGTTGATCATAAAGAGCATGCCAAGCCTCTTCTAGAGTCTTCCACTTCCATTTCCACTCAAACCCAAGAGCTATGTTAAGAGAATTATTCTAAGCATTAGGAAACATTAACCTCTCACTATAATCAAGATCTATTCCTTTCTAATGATCCCACTCATAAAATACTTGGTCCTATTCATGATGAAGCTTCCCTCTATGATCTATATCCTACCTATGATCAAGAAGACTATGAGGATCCCCTTAGCCAACTCTATGCATTCCATGGTCAAGAGCCTATCACTTCACCTATCCATGAGCAAGAAACCTACATTTATCATATAGACCCCCTACCTAGTCCTATCCATGATATCACATTATCCACTTGTCATGTTGAGACACATGCCGCCCAAGTAAATGTAGAAGATCAGACCAATAGTGTGGATCTAAATGAACATAATCAAGATCCTAATGATCCTTCCACATCCATTATCAACCCCATTTCAAATCCATCGACATGTCCTATTGGTCTATCCATATTTATTCATGAATGTTCCTCCTTAGAACAACAACCTTTATCCACTTCACCTTCTTCATCCAATAATGAACTCAAGTCTAGTGTCTAAAACAAACCTAGTCCCATTGTCCATCACATGCTTCAAAACATGAACTACGAAGGTAAAGGTTTAGGCCTTCATGAACAAGGTATTTTGGAGCCAATCCATGTCAAGGTCCCTCCAAACTCTTATGGCCTTGATTATACACCCCAAGGACACCAATCTAAAGATGTTGGTACTTCCTCCACCCATCATAAGTCCTCTTTCCACCATAAATCCTATCATATGCCTAAAAAATATGTTGACATCCCTCCTCCATCATCTTACAAATGTCAAAAGCATGTGACCATACATCTTCCACCATCACATTTTCCACCATTTCTTCCAACTCCTAATATCCCTCCATATAATCTACCTCCACTGCTCCCAACACCTAATATCCCCATTATCCAATCCCCTTATCCACCTATCCATAAATCCTCTAAAAATCTAATCATGACCAATGAATGCACAAATTGTATAAACATAAAGCTTCCACTCATTCCACCATACCCATGGGATTCAAAATAATTTTTTTTGATGCCTCTATCTATAAAGTGAAAAATTTGAAGGTTCCTCATGCCCTAGGACACAAAATCAAAGAATCAAAGAAAAATCCATCCAAAAATCAATATAAGCCCGTACCTTCAAAAGAAAAGTCTAAAAGAAAAATGGTTTGGGTACCTAAGAAAAGGGAAAACAAGTCAAACAAGACATCTACATCTCAAAAATGCCAACCATCCACTTCCACCTCACATTCCCACTATATTCAAAAATCTCATATTCCATCCCACAAGCAAAATAAAAGTCATAAAAATATTAAGTCTATGTGGGTACCTAAAGAACTTCATTACCCATCTCCTAAGAAACCATCTCCATTGCTTCCTACACCCACTCCACATCAAAAACTTGAACATTTATCACACTGTGTGCAACCATTGGTCATGGTTCCCTTTTATTTCACAAAAATTTCACATACCTCCATCTCCTCACCCTTCACTCGTTATCATACATATCTCCTCGATCACATTCCTATGGTACATTCTTTTGGCTAAGCCTCCCATCCATCTTCCCTTCATAATCCATATCATAATCCACCAATCCTTCCACAACCCACATCATAATCCATCATCTACCTACTCCATCTTACTTTCATGTCATCCCTTACCAACATCTATGAGAATAATGACATTTGACATGGTCCATGCGATGAAATCCATCTCTAGTGGGACTATTATCTTTCATGGAACTATAAACTTGAGTCCCTCCTATCCATATTCCCCTTCTCTTATCCAAAAATTTAAAAAAAAAAGAAAAAAAAGTCAAAAATCAAAAAAATGAAAAAAAGTAAAGAGAAATCCCTTCGTCCAATTGTTAAAACCTAGTAAACAGGCGCCTTGGATAAGTACCATGATGAAAACCTTGCAAAAAAGCATCATGTGTAGGTTGATCTTGTATGTCACTTACACTTGGGGGCACTTTGTCTCATCTGCACTATCTATCCTATCATGTCATTTCTTATCATATCATTTCCATCCTACCTACCATATTTATCCATCATACCCATATACTTATCATATTGAGTCCATTTATCCTCTCTTCCTCTTTTTGATCTTGATAAAAATATGGGGCAAAATGTTGAAACATGTTTTGGATATCTTTTGATATACATCATCCTTCCAAACAAGCCTATCATTATCCTAGTGTCATAAGCTTTGTCATGAAGAACTTTAAGTATTGTACCTAGAATGGGGCATGTTATTCCTATGTGACGTAGTCTTTGGAGATCACATCCTTGCTCTCTCATGATGCATACATCCATTCCATTCACTATGACCTATCATTTTTATCGATTCATCTATCATGAGCCTTTTTTCCTTTATTCTATCACCCACCCTTTCAGCCATCAATCTCATATATCTCCTTTCACTTAGACTTGTTTTTCCCTTGTCATTGGTATCTAGCAAAAAGGATACCCAAATTTTCATCCATTGACATCTCAAAACATTTCAAAAAAGTCCTGAAAAAAAATGCAAATTTTTTTAAAAAAAGTCAAAACATTTCAAAAAATCCAAAAAGAGTCAAAACATTTAAAAAAATTCAAAAGAATAAAAAAATTTCAAAAATATAAAAAAAATCATATCATTTCAAAAATCCAAAGAAATCAAAACATTTCAAAAAAACAAGCAATAAAATCAAACCAAATCACTTCTTCCAATCAATTAAATTTCTTCAAATAAATTTCTTCACCAAATTATTCAATCACATCATGTCTTCTAATCAAACCGATTCTTCTAATTAATCCAATCATTACCATCAAATTAAATCATTTCTTCATCAATCCAATCAATCAAAATCATTCCTCAATTTAATTCATCAATCATCATCCAAATCTTCAAATAAAGAATCTTCAATCATTCCAAGCAATAATCCAAATGCAAGTCAATCCTTAATCCATACCAACCAATCTAATCAATCAAGTCAAATTATTCAATCACATTTCAGTCTTGATCCTAATCTTGTTGTAAACTCAATCAATCAATCATCCTTGTGTTGATCTAGGGATATATCATTCCCCACAATGACAACACTATCATCATCATCAATCAATCAATAAATCAATCATCCTTGTGTTGATCTAGGGATATATCATTCCCCACAATGACAACACTATCATCATCATCAATCAATCAATTAATCCTTGGTTTACAACTTGACAAGGGCAATACCTTGTTTTTTTTTGTATCATTTATACATGCTTTCTTGCTTGTGTGTGTTATCATTTTTATCTTGCATTTTCATCAAATCCAAATCACTCCCAGCTAATATTCATATCTTGTATTTAGACAAGGTTGAATTATGCTGGGGCGTGAGACACATTGTCACCTTGGTCATTATACCTTTGTGCATAACGTCTAGTGCTATATCAAACATATGATTGCTCACTTTATTGCAGCATAGCATGTCATTTTTATTTTTCATCTACTTCTTGTCTTGTATCATTCATCTTATCCCTCCTTTATCATTTCATTCATTTCTATATAATATCCGTGTTCCTGCAACCTTCCTATCATCTTGAGGGGGCATCATCATCATTATCACATCCTATATAATCATCCCATTTCTTCATATCTTTTGCATAATCATATTCTTCTATCACCCCTTTCCTTCATTCATCATACTCCTCACTCCTTCAAGTGGTTGGGGCATCATCTCTTTTTCATCTATCCATACCTTAGCTTCTTTGAAATGATGTTACTCGACATAAATTTCACCATCTCGATCATCATCTCAAAGAGGGGAAAATGTAGACACCCAAAATTGTCCATGTCATAACATTACCTAGTCAATACATGACCTTTTAAAAAATCTTGTAATATTTTACCCTAGGTCATTACCTTATCCCACTTATGTCATTTATTCCACTTAATCATCTTCCCAATTAATTAAATAAATCTCATTTATTTAATTAATTCCCCCTTCACATGTCTCAAAATAATTTAAATTAAATATTTGAATTAATCCCTCACTTATTGTCACATTGCAACATGTGTCAAATGACTACAACTCTTCACATGCATAAATAATTTAAATAATTTTATTATTTAAATTATGAGATTCCCATTCACAACCCATTTTTACCCCCATTCATTGTGCGTCATAGGCATCTTTTGTCTCCAAATAAATAAAAAAATCCCACTTATTTCCTCACATCTTAATTTTAGACTCATGTCATAACCCACTTAATGTGCATCATAAGCACTAAAATAAACTTTTAATCCCAGCCATACATATCAAAAATTTGACTTTTAATCTTGGCCATTGAATGAAATCAGCCTTCTCCTATAAATCAATCCTTTCATAGGTCATTTTGGGGGATCTTCTTCTAGCATCCTCACTCTACCAAAATTTATCTCAATCTTTTCATCTATCTATCTATTTTCTTCTATCATATCCATCTTATCTTTATGCTATGAAAATGAGCAATCAACATATCAACAATCAAACCTTCAAAATCTCGCATTCTCATGCAGGTGGAGAAGATAAATGGAGATAAATCAAATCTAGCTTCGAGATCGGTTTGCTTGGCATTCTTATTTCTATTTTCATGCTAGTTTATGCTCTATTATGCTTGTTAGGGTTTTCATATCTTTTTTTTTTAGTTTTATATCTGATTTTCCCTAACTACAAATAGGATCAAGAATAAATGATGACCAAGTCCATGAACTCATCCAAAGAACCAATCTCTATGAGAAATGTGTATCCAGGATCCCACCAAGAACATACATTGCTCAAACAATATCATCGACACGGTACGCAATGGAAGATGTGGTATGCTCCTCCCAACTGTGCGGAGCTCGAAAGCCCACCCCCCATGCTAGGAGATAGAATAGTTCCTCAAGTCAAAAAAACAACAAAGGAAACAACATACAACACATGGTCGACATTCATGACATCACAAATGACCTACTTTGAGTACCTTAGTTAAAGTTTCGATATAAATACCAACTTCTGAGACGTTACCCATGAAACCACTTCCAATTCCAACCCCTAATGGAAGACACTCCTTCTAAGGTACAACCACTCAATATGAAAATATTACAAAGCCAACAAGCATGTAGGAGAAAAACTTCTTTTCACAAGGACTCAAGATAAATGAGTATAAACCAAAACATATATAATGCTTTAAACCTCTATACATGCATGACAAGCCTACCTTGGACAAAATCATTTCCATGATATGGAAAATAAAATTATTGAAAGAGAAAAACACAAGAACATAGTATGTGCATGGCTCACATTTTCATATTAAATACATTACTAAATTATTCATGCAACCCTAGTCAGGATTCAAAACAAAACCTCAAGTTAACGTCTCAGGAAGACAATATAATATACACTTCTTTTCAATACTTGATACTAGAATGGACATAAATAAGAGATACCATTTAAACAAAGTTGACATGTTCCATTCAAGATTATCCAGTTACACAAGTTCATCTTAGCACACCATGTTCATTGAACGAAAGGTACACTATTTTTTTTCCATGAGAGAGGATATTTTAATTCATTACCGTACATATGTTGATACCAAGAATCCATACATCAACATAAAATTTCATTGTAATAAATAAAACAACTTAACATTCTAATATCAACATTACCTTTTAATTTAATTAATAGACCACTTTATTTCTGCATCAAAGCATATATAATTACAAAATTCAACCTTTTCATAAATTAAGGATCATTAAAACAATTACAAGATATATAAATATATCTATTAACTCAACCTACTCTACCAATTTTGGTGAATAGGATTTTAAATAATAGGAGAACCTAAGTCTATCACTTACGGTTTAATTTCGAATAGAACTAAATGGAGATAAGAGATTTTTAAAGCTAAAATAATACTAAAAATAGAACAAGATTACGAAAATGTCAATCACCAACAAAAGCGAGACTAAGACTTACGCTTCAACCTTATCTCCAAGAACTAGTACTTGTCTATCATCGAATCAAGGTCACGGTTGACACCATGCAAAATCATAGTCTAACACATGGTTACCAATGAAGTCAACTGTCGTAATGCATGCAACGCATGCATACAAGGCTAAAACAAAAGAAATCAAGGGTTACGAGCCAACATGCTCACAAAATATTGAGATATTCGAAGATCCAGTCTCAATAAACAACTTGACAAAAGCAATGAGGTTAAAAACTGAGCATGTTATTGAGAACATAGATTCGAACCAAGAGCCAAGAAGAGATTCTGAATTGAGATAGAGACGATACAACATAGATTGAGCAGAGGCAAACCATCCATTTTGAAAATAAAACCAAAGGTGAATGACATAGCACACAATGATAGAGTTAATTTCATACCGTTGAGCCCCATATAATTTCAAGAATCATAAATAATGCTTTACAAGGAATAAACAACCTGTGTAAGTCTGGTCATGGCCAAAGAAAGAGAGAATACTCTAAATTCCAATAGAAGCATAAAAAATAACATTTGGTAAAATTTTGTTGACATTACACTTTCATGATAAAGTAAAAACTATAGTTATAAACATTGAACCAAGAGGAAACTTGTGCGATAGTTGGTAAAGCTAAAGGAAAATAAGACTCTCTCTCAACATAAACTTTATTCACATAAAGAAGGTTGACAATGAAATAAGGAAACCTTATTGGCATGCAAACATGGAAAGATCAATTTCATCGAACAAAGTTCATGAATAGCTTCCGATATCCATTCCTTTTCTTACAGAGATATAGATCAGAGGCAGTAAATACACTCTCTCCATACATAAATATTTACTAAACTAAGGCAAATAAAATTTAAACAATTAGGATGATAAACCACGAATTGGTCATGGACAAATATTGAGAAAAATTGAAACAAGGTTGAGGAATCAATAACATAGTTATAGAAGGATCATATTAAATGCAAAAAGGCATAAGGAATATTGATTAAAGAAAAAAAATAGTGAGCTCATATGAATTTTACAATTATGCGAAGAGATACAGTGATAAAGGGTGAGCGACGCAGGCATCACTTGCAAAATTTGAAGATACAAAAGGAAATGGTTAGATTACTAGTGGGTAACTACAAAACTATAAAAGCTACCCATTCCTAACATTACTCTAGCATGATCTGGAGTCTCTACTAGAATCCAAAGGTAACCTGCGACAAAGGAAACATAAAAAAAGGTTTGATACTTCAAGAAAAGCAAGAAAAAAACCAGATTATGCAAAGTGGTTCAATGCAAATTTTTTTCTTTGTTAAGACAAAAATTCAAAGATAGAACATAAATGTTTCTTTAACATATATCAGTTAATAATTCAACCACTATTGGCAGTAATGTTTATGTTTTATTTTGTGCAAGAAAGACTCAAAATGAGGTTTTTTAATAAGAACTACAAACAAAAATTTCAACGTGAATCTGACATAATTTTTCATTAAGCATAAGTATAGAAAGGAAAAGAACCTGATACATTCTCCGAAATCAAAAATCAACACAAAAAAAACACCAGATCTTCAATCGATGACCTTCCATAGCAAAAACCATCTCTAATGAACAATTTTCAACTTCTCCAATGCATAGAGCCAAAAAAATACTAAGAGAATACGTTTTCTAGTGCAAGCACTATTTTTTTCTTTTTCTTTTTCAAATATCCTCCCTTTTTTTAAAATCAATTCCTCTTTTTAATTACAGTACACCCACTTCAACTTTTAGATTGCATGCAATTTTTAATCAACCAATTTAACTTTTTTTTAACATCTTGTTCATAACAGGATATTTTGTAACTCTATATCACAACTAATTGTTTTTGTTTTTGAAAACATCAAAATTTGCATAAAAAAATCAATTAAAGCTAAGTAATATTTAATATTTAATAATTAATATATATTAATATTTCACAATATTCTAAAATAAGCTTTTAAATTTGAACATTTGTAATTAATCATTAATCAACATTACCATTAATTCAAATCATATAATAATCTAAACAAACACTATGAGAATATGACAAAATGTGAAGACCAATGAGCATTACGACAAACGAACAAAAAAATAACATAAGGGTTACAAACTAATACTCGTTCCTTCTTGAATGATGGTTCATGATAGAGGACAAGTCTATCTCCCTTCAACAATTCCATTGGGCCATGGCACACTCAAAGTTTACAAAGTAGTTGGATTCAACGCCTGTACTTGAAAGCTACATCACACTGCATAGTCAATCGAACACATAAATATAAATAATCGCAGACACACCGTAAAGAAGAATCATGATGTAGCAGGGCACTCATAGATGAATACTACTTAACCGTCTCCTTCACTGAACTGACACAAGTCATAGCATCAAAAATCAATCACATCATAGTACCATAATAAACATTACATAACAACTTATGTCATCTTAATAATGCCATCCCAGAGAAGTAACCAAAAAATCTTAATGTAAAGTGTAACATTAACTGATCATGTAATCCAAGACATAATACATCAAAGTAGTATAGTTTCAAAAATATCCAACAACTATCAACATCTCAAAACAACTAAAATAAATACGCCATTAGGAGGGTTACTATATTCTCCCCCCTAGGGTAAGGCTTCATCTCGGAAGCCTGCAAATAGCCCTAGTACAAACTCTATACAGTAACACAATAACCAAGGATTCCAATACTAAACCACTCCATACCTCAATATTAAAAACAATTTTCCATAATCACCCTAGCCAAGTACATTATCAATCCACACAAATCAACATGGTGAAGCAACCACCATCCAAGTCTCCAAAACACATATCCTAACATAACAAGAATTAAAGAAGAGGAAACAACACTGAAGGCGCCTCCACAGCCTCATGTACCATAAGATTTTTGTGAGCTCTTGAATCAGCTGCATGTCCACTTCCAAAAATTTACACATTTGTACCCTGATGCTCCATCCCATGATGATCAACCACTACATTCATTGCATGAGTCCTATCTACCCCATTCTTTTCTAGCTCCATAGCTACGGATCTCTGACTAATTCTAGGTGTGTTCCTCTGAGAACACTGTCTCGCGAAGTGGCCCTACTAGTTGCAACTATAACATCCTATAATTTGACCTATTGCAATATGTGTGCTATGAGGTGACTGGCTAGGTTGATGGAGTTGTGATTGTATCCAACTCTGAAACCTCCTATGTGTAAGATGATCACCTCAGAACTCAAAGACTACTAGGTATACACTATCAAAAGGAACACAAATCATCCAATTTTAAAACCCCAAACCTCCATAAGAATGATAGGTGGGCAAAGAATGTGCTCTTAAAATTTCCAACAAAAGCCCTGCAAAAGAAGAAATTTTTTCTTCTAGGGATCCTTTCCCTTTCCAAAATACTTGGCAAGCACCATTATGTCTAGAGCCAAGCCGGGTAAGAATCTACCCAAGTGTAGAATGTAACACTGGACCTAGGTGATCCTCATGATCATTCTCATGGGATCTCAAAAAAGTAGGGTTCTGGTGGTCGACACCATGACTACCTCTTTTAGGCATCCAAAAAATAACACTAGAAAAAACAACATAAGGCCACATAAGGGTCCATCTGGACACCAAAGAGTAGCATACCAATCCATGAACCAAGAGAAAATAACCATCTTTAAACTAATCAACTTTAAACCAGTGGCTTGATAGTGTTAAGTTGTACATAAAGTGAGACCATCCAAACAATACCACAATGACCTATGCCTTGTTGTATAAGGTGATTAGCCTCTAAGAGATAGTCATCTCGCATAGGTGAGTAGTGGGTGTTGGCTATATAACATCCTCACATACCCCCATTCTCAATGTTTCTTGCATCTACTTCCTCGTGGACACTCACCAATTTCGCCTCATACATCCTTGGAGAGTAATCACAATACAACACATAGCCAACATTGAAAACAAAAAAGAGAAGTAGCTTAGCCACCAATCTCATAAAGAAGAGAAAATTGAAATCATTTCAGCAATAAAAAAATAAATGTGCACAATTTCAAAATTAACTCAAATACATAACCTCTAGGGTTATAAGAAAATAAGATCACAAGTCATGGCTAAACCTTCACAATCAAATTTAAAGAAGACGTCAGCCTTCACAATCAATAGAAAAATAACCAATAACTAGAATTAAAGTTCACAATATTTAAAATTGCATTATACAACACTATGTAACTAGTTACTAGCCACCAAATGAGGAAAGAGGAAACAACGTCTGACTAGAATAATAATAGCCCTAATGTGGTTTGCAATGAGCACGCCATCCACATGACCTAGAGTGTATCCACGACTTATCAAAACTTCATCACTCTACCTGGTCATATGCTAGTCGAAGAAGGAACATACTCATCATATGCCATGTGGCAGTATGTTTGTTGGTCCACGGAGGTAAGCATGCACATAATACACTCCACATCATGATACCTCATGGAGAAAACACACACAGGAACTCGTTGTAGCGAGAGGTATACGTGGCGAGGATATAATCATATGCTACTTGACCAACATGATCAAGGAAACCATGAAGATCCCTCTACAAGTGTTTGAGGCCCCGTAATGATCATCAAAAAAGTAGGCTAACAAAGACAATCTCATAAAGCACCATCACGTGTCTAGGCACATGGAATCTTGTAACAATACATCATTACCATCACTATGTTGGAACATGAGTGGGGTATGGTATCGTACTGCATCATATCAGAATATGTGCAAATACAGTATATCAAAGCATCATCACTAACACTATGTCATAACATCAATGTGGTATGGCATCATATCTATCACATAATGTCGGAGCATATGCAGATACACTAAATATATAATGCAATACTATAATATCACTATAGGGTTGTCGAGATTCACCTCTCATATAGACAAGGTTTACTCGCTATGCCAGATCAATGCCACTAAGGATGGTCAAGAACACACTAGAAAATCTATGTTTCTATACTCAAATCTGTGGGGATAGGGTTAACACTTATGGATAAAGTACCTTGATCCATCATAGGGGAAAGTAGTGGGTAAAATTCCTTAGGATTGGTTGAGATGAAACACTCTATGTTGCACTATGTGTACGCTACACACTCCACCCAAGGATATTTTTGGCTGCTACTATCCCTTCACGGATTGAGGGGCTAGAGAACCTAAGGAAAAACAACTACTTTTGGTTAATCTTATATACATAAGTTTCAACCACACATGGGTTGGCCCTAAATCAGGTAAAAAAAATGCAAATAGACACAATGATATGATAAATCCCACACCAAAGTGTAACTTTTCCCCAGGGATGGGTATCACCATCACATGGATACACAAAGCAAGTACGGATTTTCATAAATCTCAAACAAGATACAGTTATTGGTTTCTTACATTTACAGGGGTACAACTACATACATAATTCCATAGGGACATCAATTTCCATAACCATGGAATATGTATCATAACTTTCCACCCATAAACTTGTATTAGGTTCCTTCATTCTACTCTTTTCCACATAGTACATCATGCTAAAGTAAAATACATGAAAACATGATCACTTAAAATTTCTAGTAACATATTCACAAGAACGACATAGTGAACTCAAACATACCCAAAGTACCCAGTGTATGAACCTAGGGGTCTTATACCAAGCCGTAACGCCCCGCCATGGATCCTAGGAAATGTTACATTAGTAACACTAAACATCCGAATAATTTATTTTTTATAAACAAATTGATAACATGTGATTACAACCTAGCATAATGCTCAAGGGTTCAACAAAAATGCCACTTGAGTAAAAAAATAATCACATCAAGAGATATATTCATCAAATCAAGTGAATAGTCATAACCAAAAACATTACTTCAAGAGCTATATTATAATAAGTGAGATTGTGACAAATATCAAAAAATTACAAGTATAAAAATAATGAAACTTCATGCAACATCATGAGTGAATAAAATAAGAATAGGATTGAAAATAGATGATGACCATGTCCACGAACTCGTCCAAAGAACTAATCTTCGTGAGCAATGTGTATCTAGGATCCTGCCAAGAACATACATGCCTTGAACAATATCACCTACAAGGGACCCAATGGAAGATGTGGCACATTCCTCCCAACTATTTGGAGCTCGAAAGCCCACCTACTGTGCTAGGAGATAAAATAGGTCCTCAAGTCAAATAGACAACAAAAGAGACAACATACAACACATGGTCAACAATCATGACATCACAATGACATCACAACTAACATACTCTGAGTACCTTAGTTAAAGTTTCCACATAAATACCAACTTTTGAGAGGTTACCCATGCAACCACTTCCAAGTCCATCCCCTAACGCAAACCACTCCTTCTAAGGTACAACCACTCAATATGACAAGATTACAAAGCCAACAAGCATGCAAGAGAAAAATTATTTTCACATGGACTCAAGATAAACAAGTATAAACCAAAACATATACAATGCTTTAAACCTCTATAAATGCATGACAAGTCTCCCCTAGACAAAATTATTTCCATGATATGGAAAATAAAAGTACTAAAAAAAAAAAACACAAGAACACAGTACGTGCATGGCTCATGTTTTCATATGAAATACATTACAAAAATATTCATGCAACCCTAGTCAATATTCATAAAATAACCTCAAGTTAACATCTCAGGAAGACAATATACCATACACTTATTTTCAATAGCTGATACTAGAACATGGAATATAAACAAGAGATACCGTTTAAACAAAGTTCACATGTTCCATTCAAGATTATTCAATTACACAAATCTATCTTAGCACACCAAGTTCGTTGAATGAAAGGTAAACTATTTTTTTTCCATGAAAGAGGATATTTTAGTTCATTACCGTACATATGTTGATACCAAGAATCCATACATCAACATATATTTTTATTGTAATAAATAAAACAACTGAACATTATAATATTAACATTACCTTTTAATTTAATTAATAGACCACTTTATTTCTACATCCAAGCATATATAGTTACAAACTTCAACATTTTCATAAATTAAGGATCATTAAAACAATCACAAGATATATAAATATATCTATTAACTCAACCTACTATAACGATTTTGGTGAATAGGATTTTCAATAAATGGAGAACCTAAGTCTATCACTTACAGTTTAATTTCCAATAGAACTAAATGGAGATAAGATATTTTTAAAGCTAAAAGAATACTAAAAATAGAACAAGCTTAGGAAAATGTCAATCACCAAAAAAAGCGAGACTAAGACTTATTCTTCAAGCTTATCACCAGGAACTAATACTTGTCTATCATCGACTCAATGTCAAGGTTGACACCATGCAAAAGAACACTCTAACACATGGTTACCAATGAATTTGACTATGGTAATGCATGCAACACATGCATACAAGACTAAAATAAAAAAATGGTCAAGGATTACGAGCCAACATGCTCAAAAAATATTGAAATATCCAAAGATCCTGTCTCAGTAAACAATTTGACAAAAGAAACAAGGTTAACCTTTGAGCATGTTCTTGAGAACATAGATTCAAACCAAGAATCAAGGAGAGATTCTGAATCAAGACAAAGACGATACAACATAGGTCAAGCAGAGGCAAACCATCCATTTTTAAAAGAAAACCAAAGGCGAATGACATACCACACAACGATAGATTTAATTTCATACCACCGACCCCCATATGATTTCAAGAATCATAACTAATTCTACGCAAGGAATAAATAACCTATGTAATTCTTCTCATGGCCAAAGAAAGACATAATACTCTAAATTCCAATAGAAGCATAAAAAATAACATTTGGTAGAAGTTTGTTGACATTACACTTTCATGATAAAGTTAAAACTATAGTTATTAACATCGAATAGAGAGGAAACTTGTGTGTCAGTTGGTAAAGATAAACTTTATTCACATTAAGAATTTCAACAGCAAAATAAGGAAACCTTATTGGCATGCAGACATGGAAAAACCAATTTCATTGAACAAAGTCAATGAATATCTTCCGATATCCATTCCTCTTCGTACAGAGATAGAGATCAGAGCTCGTAAATACACTTTCTCCATACATAAAGCATTACTAAACTAAGGCAAATAAAATTTAAACAATCACGATGATCAACCGTGGATTAGTCATGGACAAATATTGAGGCAAATTGAAACAAGGCTGACGAATCAATAACATAGTTACAGGAGGATCATATTAAATGCAAAAAGGCGTAAGGAAGATTGATTAAAGAACAAAAAAATAGTCATATCATAGGAATCTTACAATTATGCAAAGAGATACAGTTAAAAAAGGGTGAGCGGCACAGACATCACTTGCAAAATTTAAAGATACAAAAGTAAATGGTCAGGTTACTAGTGGGTAACTACCGAACTACAAAAGCTATCCATTCTTAACATTACTCTAGTATGATCTAGAGTCTCTAATGGAATCCAAAGGTAACCAACGAAAAAGGCAAGATAAAACAAGGTTTGATACTTCAAGACAAGGAGGAAAAAAACCAAATCATGCAAAGTGGTTCAGCACAAATTATTCTTTGGATTAAGAAAAAAATTCAAAGATAGAACATAAATGTTTCTTTAACATATATCAGTTAATAATTCAACCACTATTGGCAAGAATTTTTACGTTTTCTTTTGTGAAAGAAAGACTCAAAATGATTATTTTTTTTTAATAAGAACTAAAAACAAAACTTTCAACATGAATCTGACATAATTTGTCATCAAACATAAGTCTGGAAGGGAAAAGAATCTGATAGGTTCTCTGAAATTAAAAATCAGCACAATGAAAACACCAAATCTTCAATCCACAACCTTCCATAGCCAAACCTGTCTCCAATGTACAATTTTCAACTTCTCCGATGCATAAACCCAGAAAAATACCCAAAGAATACGTTTTCCAATGCAAGCAATATTTTTTCTTTTTTCCTTTTTGAAAATCAATTCCTCTTTTTAATTACAATTCACCCACTTCAAATTATAGATTGCATGCAATTTTTTATCATCCAGTTTAACTTTTTTTTTAACATCTTGTTCATAAGAGGATATTTTGTAACTTTAAATCACAATTGATTGTTTTGGTTGTCGAAAACATCAACATTTGCATAAAAAAATTAATTAAAGCTAAGTAATATTTCATAATTAGTATATATTAATATTTTAGAATATTCTAAAATAAGCTTTTAAATTTAAACATTTGCAATTAATCATTAATCAACATTACCATTAATTCAAATCATATAATAATCTAAAAAAAGATATTGAGAATATGACAACATGTGACGACCAACAAGCATTACATCAAACGAATAAAAACATAACATAAGGGTGATAGAATGATACTCGTTCCTTCCATAATGCTGGTTCATGACAGAGGACAAGTCTATCTCCCTTCAACAATTCCATTGGGCCATGACATGCTCAGACCTGACAAAGCAGGTCGAGTCAATGCCTACACCTGAAAGTTACATCACATTGCATGCTCAATTGAACAAAATAAACATAAATAATCATAGACACACCGCAAAGAAGAATCACAGCATAGCAGGGCACTAATAGATGAGTACTGCTTAACTGTCTCCTTTACCAAACTAACGTAAGTCATAGCATCAAATATCAATCACATCATAGTACCATCATAAACATTACAGAACAACTTATGTCATCTTAATGGTGCCATCCCAGAGAAGTAATGAGAACATCATAATGCAAAGTGTAACATTAACTGATCATGTAATCTAAGACATACTACATCAAAGTAACATAGTCTCAAAAACATCTACGACTATCAACATCTCAAAACAACTAAATTAAATACATCATCAAGAGGCTCACTACAGTGTGTTTTGGACAATAGTAGCAGCTTGATCAACATTTCTTGGTGTGTTGTTAGATGGTTTGCATCCTCTAAGTGTAATTATTGGGCCTGTGTGTATATTTTTAGCATAAACAATTCCATCATTAGTTATGTTATTGTTTCGAGACAAATACTTATTCTTTTCATTAGGGGCACTTGTTCTTATCATTATGAAAGAAGGTTATCGGTACTACCTACATCAATAATAAAATTGAAAACATTACCTTCACATGTACGTCTAGTATGAAACAAATTATTCCTTTGAGCTAGTTCCTTCTCCTCATTAAGCAAGGATCTTCTAGTAACAAGAACCTCTCCTCTTTCTGCATCCTTATAATGTGAAGACTCAGCATCTTCATCTACATGTGCAACTAATGCATTACCCTCAAGTCTTATACTTTTCCTTCCTTGATGTTGAGGGCACTCATAGGCTCTATGTCCTTCTTCTCCGCACTAGAAAAAAGTTCCACGAAAGCCTCCCTCTTCCTAGTCTGCGTCTAGATTTTCCTCCTCCTCTTTGGTCTCCATTATTTTGATCACGAGAATGATAGGTTTTATCTCCTTTTTGGTATTGGCTGCTACTAGATCCTCCACCCTTCTTTTGATCATCATTTCAACCTCTGAATGACCATCCACTAGTCTTTCTACCAGAAACCCCACCTCTTTTCTTACTTTCAAATCTCTTATAAAACTTTTCTTCTACCTTCAAAGAAAACTGGCATGCATCTTCAATGGTAGACATACTTACCAGACCCAACTCTTCTTGAATACTCAGCTTCAACCCATTTATGTAACATTAAAATTTCTCCTTATTGGCCTCAGAATGGCCCATTCCAATCAAGACACAGTAGAACTCTTTTTTATACTCGATAGATTCTCCTGCTTATTTCTACCATTGCATCTTCTTCAAAAAATCTAGCTCATAATCCACATGAATGAACTATCTTTTTAATTTGTCCATCATATGATTGCATCTTGTTATTTTCTCTTTTCTTCTTCAATTTTTCTCTAGTTTTACCTCTTTCCACCAAATATTTGCATGACCCTTTAGCTTGGTATTTGCAAATTTGACCCTCTCAAGATCTTCCACCTCCTCATAATTAAAGTACTCCTCCATATCTTTGATCCAATCAATCAACTCTTTTGGGTTAATATTTATCAAAAATGTAGAAACATCAATCTTTGGTCTTTTCCAATCTTATAGATGGCCTTAAATAATATGACTTGATCTTGATCTTCTACTTCTTGTTCTTCTTCAAACTATTCCTAATTTTTGGCTTCATCTTCACTTTCATCTCCTCTTCTTGGCTCAAATCCTTTATGCAACACATCTTGTAGTGCTTGAACTTGTATCTGCATGGCTCTAAAACCCACTTCTGGTACAATAAAATTTCTTGCACCACCATGGTTTCTTTGTGGAGGCATTCTGATCACTATTTGTAGAAACCCACAACCACAAGTCCTAGTGCAAAATGCCTCATGTTCGACGATCTATTTACACACTCAGGAAAACCTACTCTAGTACCACTTGATGAGGGCCACATCTCGCAAAACCCACACAAATAAAAAAAAAAAGAATACCAACATAGAAGGTCCAAGATAAAACAAAATAACTCTTTCAATTTAAAAAAAAATAAAAAATTAGAGATTCAAAACTTACATGCTACAACCTCATGGGTTTGATTCATTACAAAAAAATCAACTTTGAAAACAAAATATATTATTCAAAGTCACAATTTGCACTAATGGAGCCTCCTTCTAGAACCCTCACTTATCCTGCTTATTTTTACTTGATAAACACCCTAGAATGTTCTAGAAAGTGTAACTTCATTTTTTTTTAATCAAAATTCCTATCATTTGATTTCTTGCTTAGGAAGATATTTTAATGAAATTCACTTTTTAGTGGAGCATATTTGTGGGGCCATAACTTTTGATTGGGGTGTCTGATTTTCTATTATAACATATCATCGTAAATCTCTCAAAGATATCTACAATGTCGAACCCACCAGAGGTTGGTTCATCCACTTTTTGAGTTGTTTTAGGGCCTCTAAACTTTTCATATCTGAATTTGAAGTTGCATTGGACAAATATCTTGGGATGAAAACTTTAATATCTCCCAAACCATGTAGGGTATTGAGATGATTCTCTCACTACAAAAAATATTCTTTAGTTTTTCTCCTTGGGGTAAATTTTCAAGTCCATATGAGCTCGTTTAGGTCACTTACTAAAAATAGTAAGTGACTATTTTTCATCTTTTCTAACATTTGACTATCTTACACTCCTTAAATTCCATCATGGAACTGAAATCAACTAAATAAATTAAGGAAAAACAATATTTTTTTGGTTATGCAAGATTGTCCTACACTGTTGGATGCTCCTGCATTAGATTACTAAAATGGGGTTTGACCAAGGCAAACCCCTATCCAGTAACAAAATAATATTTTCGCCTCTCATTGATGTGCGATTTGTAGATTTAGGTTGAAGATCCATTAAAGATAAATATTGATGAAATTTTTCAAAGTTGTAAATTTGTCAAAGTTGTCATCCACATTTCTATGTTCACGAAAAGTCACCTATAAAATAGAATTCAAAGTTTCAAGTTCAAATATTTGATAGGATAGAAGCTAAAGAAGGAAACTAAAGGATATCAGAAGTTTTAGATCAACCCTGATACTAGGACTATATTTTCCACTTGTGGCATATGAGTCCCATTATATCAATTTTCAAGCATTATATGTACATCCTAGTTTAGTAGTTCTAGATTTCAAATTTAGTCCAAAACCCAAAACTGGGACTAAATCGTCCCTACTTGCATATGAGTCTCAATGTGCTTCAAATATTAGATTTTCAGGAGTGTAAATCTTATTTCAAGTATCTTCAGTCTTCCAAGTGCCACTCCATCCTTTCTCATTTCATTATTCTAATTTTCAAATTCATATCATAGGTTGCATAGTTAGGTTTTCATATCATTTGCATTTTCTTCTTTCCAAGCGTTTGCTTGGTTGTGAACCCCATTTTTTCTTTAATCACACCCTAGGACACCTTATTTCAGATATCTTTCCCTCATTCCATCCCTAGATTGAGAGTTCTAAGGTTTGATTGAATTAAATATAAGGAAATAAGAGGAAGGTCTTAAACCCTTTTTATGTTCCATCTCCTCAAAGGTGGAACCCCTTGTTCCTCTTATTTTAGATAACGTCCTGAAATAGTCAATTATATTTCTTAAAGCATCTCATAGATGCCCATAATATATCTAAGAAGAAGGTGTAACTTATACAATTTAAAAGAAATTCCTTGTGAATATAACCTTGTATGAAATATGTGGAAAATGAATATACTTTTGCAAGTCCTTCAAACATGTCACTAAAAAAAGGGTTGTTTTGAGTTTGTTTCTTCTAAACTCATTTTTGGTAGCCTTTTATTCTACAATAGAGATGATATAAATATAAACCATTTTCATTATTATCACACATTTTTCAAATTTAATTTTATGGAATAGCATGAATACGACACATAAATATATCTAAATAATTTCATAATGAAAAAGAATACCTAATTAAATAAACTTGAATATGGATTTGAAATAATTATATAGATTTAATTCTTCCACATATGAAAATTAAAATCTAACAAATAATAGAAATCCATAGAAATAATTTTATATTTATAGATGTACAAGATAAGTTTCTTATATTCTTAAAAGGTACTCACTTTATTTGTATAAGGATGAACATGATCTTCATCATTTTATTTGTGATAAGAGTGTCTTTTTTTGCTTAAAATATATGGTATAGAAGTAGAAAACTCAATACAAACAACCAAATTTCCAATCTATAGATACTGAAAATCATTAATTAAATGATCATTAGCCCTAGAATATGAACTTGTTGCACACTAAATTTTTTCTAGGTTTGACACACCAAAGTAGCTAGCCACTAGTTCTATTGAGAGATGTATTTATTATGTTTTTGTAGAATTTTGGATAAAAATATATGATCTATGGAAAATTATATTTTTGACATATATAGCATCCAAATATAGTAAATTATTCTTTTGAATGCATCTCATAATTTTCCGTGGTAGATCTAGAAAGAAAAAACAACTTATATAATTTAAGAGATATATGTTGTGAATATAACCATTTACCACATATGGAGAAAATAAATCATACTTTTGTAATTCCCTCAAACATGCAACGAGGAAAGTGTCTTCTTGAGTTCATTTCTTCTAATGTCTTTTGGTAGCCTTTTATTCTACAACATATATTATCTAAAATAACATATTAAATGATCTAACTATTATTCATATCCATTATTAGCATAAACTTGTCAAATCATATTTTATGAAATAACATGAACATGATAAATAAATATACCAAAATAGCTATGATGAAAAAGGACCTAGCTACATAAATTTGAATGTTAATTTGAAAGAATATGTATATAAATTTGATTGCTCCACTTATGAAAAGTAAAATTATGTGCAAGAAAGTGAAATTTGTAGAATGTATTTGGCGTTTATAGATATAAAAGTTAAGTTTCTTATATTATTTAATTGCATAGAGAGGAAAATGATCACTGTAATTGTATTTTTGATAAGAGTACATTTATTGTACTTAAGATCTTTGTGATAGATCTAGAAAACCCAACCAAAAAAATTATATATATAATTAATCAAATGGTTATTGACCCTAAAATGAAATCTTTTGGTATATTAAAAATATTGGAGTTCATGCAAAAATTAGAGATCTTGAATTGATAACCTTCCACAAGTGAAATGGTAAACACAATAGGATATCTATCATATAACATGAAGAGTGTGTAAATACAATGAGAAAACTTGCATATATAGGCGAGGATGAGGAGGTAGAGAGGTAGGAATGAATAACTGACTAACCCTCCAAATGTGCAACACTTGTGAGCTCACTTGACATCTATGTGAGAAAGAAACATTAAGTGTCTCAATTGATGAGGACATATGCCTCAACCATATGAAGTGTGACAAAATCATAGGAAACCTAAGTAAACTTAAGCTAGGTGTGAATAGGTCAATCCTAGAAAGATGATTAGCCTACTATGTGGCTAATGAATCTATTTATAGTAATATCCCCCTTAAGTGTAACTTACGTAGTAATGTATGAAAGATGATGAGTCCTAGATATTAGAGAATTTTAGGTACTCATATAGAAATTTATCATATAGTGGATTAAAGAAGAAAACCCAATGAGAAATAAAATGCCTCTTGAAAAGAGAAATGAAACATATAAGGGAAGAATATAAGTGATACATGGAGAACTCATAATTACCCCCCATGAACTACTTATAGCACAATGCACAAAGAATATTATCCCAATAGGGCACAAAAGAGAGGTGGTCCATGTGACCACCCCCAAAAATTTGAAGTAATGAACTCCATGTGAGGAAACGCTTCCTCCTAAACCTAATAAGAGAAGATAAACCATGTAGCCTCCCCTCAAAATGATGTTTCTAGTGCTAGTAGGTACTGAAAACTAAATGCCAAAGATGATCCTATTGGATGTTATGGTTGTGTTGCTGATATGTGGTTTTCGTTGATGTGAACACTATTAGCATTGGTGTTTTTGAAGGTTGTATATGTTGAGGATATTGAGAAAATTGTAATAAATATATTGCAAGCAACTAGTGAGCCGAGAAGGTTAGAGTGACAAAAAGCTATGTACATTGATGCTTAGAAGCACACACTAAAGAGTTTTTTGCTGAGCTTATCTAGTATGTTTTTTGAAAGTCTCAGTGGTATGCATCAATATTTGAGGAAGTTATGAAGTTCTGTGTTCCTACAATTATTTAGTTACTATAGCAAGTGTTTTTGGAAGATGCGATTGCAATTCTAGTGAAGTGAGTTGTTGTGTATGTTCCTGAGGTGTTTAATAATGTTTCTAGATCATGATCTATTAGTTTGGTATGTCTGCATTGATCGATGTGTTCGCGATTGAAGATTTATCCTTGTGTGCTTAAGGTTTTCATGTTCTTGGCCGACATGATGGTGGTAGCATGTTGCAGATCCTTATAGATTAATTTTATATTGTTTGGCATGTTTGAGGATATTGATTTAGTTCCTCACTATGTTGTGACCAACTTAGTTTGGTGTGCATTAATATTTTTTCATGTATTGAGGCCGACAATTGTAATTTATTCTTTATTTGTGGCTAACAGAGTTGTTGATGTAAATCCACATAGCGAATATATAAGAGAGATTATTTATTCATTTTGAAGTATGCTTAGAGTAGCTTCGATGAATGTGTGTGAATTATATGTGCGAACAAGGATAAGATCATTCAAGTGTAGAGCAGAGTGTGAAGGAGATTGAGTGAAGTGTGAATAAGTGTTTTTGTGCCTAACCAGAACTGTAATCAGGATTTTATAGAAGCTAGTTTCTCATTTCAACCTCATCAGATGGATTTAATTTGATTGTCTTATGTAAGGAAATGAGCCTTCTTTGAGAAGTGAGCTCTAGGTAGTGTACTTGAATGCATGTGCATTCCCTATTCATTTCTTTCATTATACTTCTAATAGGGTATAATCTTCTGGACTAACATCCACCATGGTTTTTCCCCTAATAGGGTTTCCATGTATAAAAATCTTGGTGTTCATGTGTCTCTGATGTGTTGTTGATTCATGCTTTCACTGTTAATTATAAAATCTGAGATTATAAGTTATTTAAGTTTGAATAAGCTTAATTTCTATAACAACTGATTCGCCCCACCCTCTTTGTTGTCTATCCTTGTTTTTCCAACAATTGGCATCAAATCTAGTTCCTTTGAAGAAGTCTAATAGCTTGAGGTGATCCGAGATGGAATCATACAAGAAGGATAGTCCTAGATTTTATGGTACAAACTAGTATTTGTGGAAAGTCAGAATGGAGTGTCATTTGAAGTGCATTGGTGAGCCTTTCTAGAAGATTACAAAGAATACATATAGTCCTCAGAATGGTCCCTCTACTACTGATGATATCAAAGAATAAAAAACTAATACTAGAGCTATAGAAGCATTGCTAAGTGCTTTTATAGATTCAGAGATGAAAAATGTAATAGGTCTTAAGACTGCACATGAGATCTAGATAAAGTTGGAAACATTGTATGAAGGAGTTTCATTAGTGAAAGTTTCTAATCTGCAAATTTTGAAAGGCAAGTGGGAGAATATGAAGATGAGTGAAGATGAAAAAATCTTATTTCTTGCAAAAGGTAAATTAATTAGTGATGGACATTAGATGTGTTTGTGGAACCTTGGAAGAAGATGATATTGTGGCTAAGATACTTAGATATGTGCCTACTTCTTACAAAAAAAAAGCTCATGCTATTGAAGAGATCGGGATAGTAAAAAATGTGACAAGAGACATGTCGATTGGAAAAATTGTTGCCTTTGAGTTGAGTGAATTTGGTGAATCCTTTCCTAAGACAGAGTATGCATTCAAAGCTACTGTTTCCAAAAAAAGCCAACAAAGATATGATTCGGGAAAAAGTTCTAGAAAAACATTCAAATATGAAGAAGAGATGAAACTGATTGAAGATGAAGAAAGAGATCTAGAAGAATTGGAAGCATCTATTGTATAAAGAGAAGATAGAGGACAAGGTAATTACATAGGGATGCTTCCTATGAAATTTTTCTCTTGTAGTAAGATAGGTCATTTTGCATCAAGATTTCCTAAAAGAACCTATCTAAGTATAAACCTAATGAGACTAGATTTTAAAAGAAATGTCATTATGTTGAAGGACTTATTGATGATGAATCTGATAAAGAAACTAGAAATGAAGATGAATGGGTACTCATTTCTATCAAGGAAAATGGTCTGGTGTCCATTGAATCAGCTAGTAATCAAAATACTTAGAAATCTCTTGTAGCCAGAATTGATGAGAAGGATGAGTGGGTGATCGATAGGGGATGCTCACATCATATGACTGGTGATATAATAAAATTTATAAACTTGGAAAATTATGATGGTGGTGTTGTAAGATTCAAAGATAACAATGCTGGTGTGATTTATGGCAGAGGGACTATTTCTCTTGGTGGAAAATGCAATACTAATGATGTTATTTATGTTGAAGGATTGAAACATAATCTGTTGAGTTTTGGAAACATGGTTGACAAAGGTTACAATCTTCAATTCAAATATCGTAAGTGTAGGATATTGGGAAGCTCAGGAAATGTGATTGCTTCAGGTACAAAGACAAAAGGTAATATTTTTCACTTGAATGCTGCTAGTGAAAGTTGTTTGATTTCTCAAGTTGATGTAAGTTGGTTATGGCATAGAAGGTTGTGTCATGTGAACTTTGATAACATTGTCAAAATAAGGTCCACACAAGCAGTCAAATATATACCTAAGTTAGTGAAGCCTACTAACACTATATGCAAGGAATGTGAGATGGGAAAAAAAACAAGAATTTCATTTCGGAGAAAACAACATCATTCCAATGGAGTATTCAATATGGTACATACTGATCTATGTGGTCCATCTATGATCAGATGTCTACAAGGAGCAAGGTACTTTATGTTACTTATAGATGACTATTCTAGAATGGTTTGGGTTGCTTTCTCAAGAGAAAAACATGAGGCATTACAAAAATTTGAGAAATTCAAAGCTTTGGTAGAAACTAAGACAGGTTCAAAGATCAATTTTTTATGATCAGACAGAGGTGGTGAATTCACTTCTTGAGATTTTGATTCATTCTATGAAGAGCATGAATAAAAATACAGTTATATACTCCCTGGACACCACAACAAAACAAAGTGGTTGAGAGAAAGAACAAAACAATCTTAGATGCTACCAAAACTATGATGTTGGAAGGTAATGTTCCTCATTTCTACTAGAGAGAAGCTATAGGAACTATTCTGTATACTATCAATTGAGTGAATGTCAATAGTAATTTTGGTAAGACTCCTTTTGAGCTATGGTTTGGTCATAAACTTACAATTAAGTATTTCAAAATCTTTGGAAGCAGATGTTATATTAAAAGAGATGAAGACATATGAAAGTTTGAAGCTAGAAGTGATGAAGGAATCTTTATAGAATACTCTACTAAGAGCAAAGCCTACCAATGTTACAATAAAATATTGAAGAAAATGGTTGAGAGTGCAAATGTCAGAGTTGATTAGGATATTGAAAGATCATCTAGGTATTGTAGATATGATTCAAGTGACCAATAGAATAGTACTAATAATGGAAAGAATGCGTAGACACATAATCACATTCAAAATGTTCAGGTGAATCAAGAAAATCATGAAGAAGAAGATAGTGGAAATGTAGAAGAAAGAATAGAACTAAAATCTCCAAGGTATGTAAAACAAAGTCATTTTGAAAGTCAGATCATAGGAGACAAGAAAAAAGGTGTGCAAACTAGAAGAAGAATACCATAGGAATATTGTCTGATATCTAAGAGTGAGCCTAGAAATGTCAATGAAGCATGTAAAGATGAACATTGGATGAAAGAAATGAAGGAAGAACTAGTGCAGATAGAGAAAAATGATACATTGATTCTTGTTCCTAGACCTCAAGACAAAAAAGTGATTGGAAACTGATGGTCCTTTTAGAATAAGCTGAATGAATGAGGTGAAGTGATTAGGAATAAAGAAAGACTAATATGTAAAGGATACTCATAGATGGAAGGTATTGATTTTGAAGAAAATTTTTCCCATGTTGCTAGAATTGAAGTTGTTAGGTTATATCTTGCTTATGATACTTTCAATAATTATAAAGCATATCAAATGGATGTGAAGTCAAAATTCCTAAATGGTGAAATAGAAGAAGAAGCTTATGTTGAGCAACGAGATGGATTTCAAAACTGATGAAAATGACATGGTGTGTCGGTTGAAGAAAGAACTATATGGAATCAAACAAGCACCTAGAGTTTGGTATGCAAGACTAGATAATACTTTTTGAATCTTGGATTCAATAAAGGTACCACTGGAAACAATTTGTATTTCAGTTTGGATCAGGATAAAGAAGTTATTAGTGAAGTCTTTGTTGATAACATTATTTTTGAAGGTTACGATGACTTGTGCATGAAATTTGCTAATGAAATGAAAAGTGAATTTGAAATTTCAATGATAGGAGAACTAAAATTCTTTTTAGGATTGCAAATTACTGAGTTAGATGATGGAATATTTATTTCTCAGTCCAAGTATGTGAGAGAGTTACTAAATTTTTTTGGCATGGAAGATGCAAAGCCAGTTGGTACACCCATGGTAACTAGATGCAAATTATCTCAGAATGATGATTCTCCTAAAGCTAATCAAACAAGATATAGGTCAATGATTGGTGGATTGATATATTTGACTTAGACAAGACCAGACATTATGAATGATGTGTGCATGGTTGCTAGATATCATGCAGATCCAAAGGAATCACATGTGACTGCAATAAAGAGAATATTCAGATACTTGAAATGAACAAAAGACTTTGGGTTATGGTATCCAAAGGATGATGATCTTACTTTGAACGCCTTTATATATGCATATTGGAGAAGAGATGTAAATGACAAGAAAATCACAAGTGGTGGTGTGTTCTTCTTGGGGAAGAAGCTAGTATCTTGGCTAAGTAAGAAGTAGAATTCCATTTCCTTATCTATTGTTGAGGTAGATTATATTGTTGCTGAAAACAATTGCACTCAGGTGTTGTGGATGAAGGAGATGATGAGAGATATCATAATTGAGTATGATGAGCCTATTGCTATATTTTACAACAATTCAAGTGCCATAAACATTTCTAAAAATCTTGTGCTACACTAAAAGAAAAACCATGTATCTATCAAGTATCACTTTTTGAGAGACAAAGTGAGTGATAAAGACGTCAGATTGGAATATGTGCCTACAAAGGAACAAATTGCAGATATATTTACTAAAAAATTTCCTAAGGGTACTTTTGAGTATTTGAGAGGAGAGTTAGGGGTAATATCTCCTCCTAATCTAAAAAAGATGCAATTATTTGCATCAATCAGTGGACTTACAGTTAGATCTTGTTTCAGATTGATGTTGTAGTGACTGCTACTCAAGGGGAGTAGTTAGATGTTTCAGATGATATGTGGATCAAAGCATGTGTACCTTTTCCATTGATATCAAAGGGGGAGAAGAACAATGTGAAAAAATATTTAAGGGGGAGAAGAATCAAGAAAGGGAAAGAAGAGCTATGAGAGGATAACATCATATCAAAGGGAGAGAAGTATGTGGACAACTAATTGTGCTAATGGTTTATTTTTCACATCATATGTTGCCATAAATAACCAAAGGGGGAGATTTTTGGATGTTGTGATTGTGTTGCTAATATGTGGTTTTCATTGATGTCAACACTATTAGCATTGGTGGTTTTGAAGGCTATATATGTCAAGGATATTTAGAAAATTGTAATAAATATATTGCAGGAAGCCAGTGAAGCTGAGAAGGTCAAAGTGATGAAAATTTTTGTACATTGATGATTAGAAGGTGTACACTAAATGGTTCGTTGCTGAGCTTATCTAGTGTGTTTTCTAAAAGTCTTAATGGTACACATCAAGATTTGAGGAAGTTATGAAGTCTTTTATTCCTATAGTTATTCAATTACTATAGCAAGTGTTTTTGGAAGATGAGATTGAAATTTTGGTGGAGCGAGTTGTTGTGTATGTTCCTAAGGTGTTCAATAATGTTTCTAGATTGTGCTCTATTATTTTGGTATGTATGCATTGATTGGTGTGATCGTGATTGAAGATTTTTCCTTGTGCGCTTAAGGTTTTCATATTCTTGGCCGACATGACGGTGTTAGTGTGTTGAGGATCCTTATGGATTAATATTGTATTGTTTTTCATTTTCAAAGATATTGATTTAGGTTATCACTATGTTATGACCAACTTAGGTTGGTGAAAATTAAGATTTGTTCATGTATTGAGGCCGATAGTTGTAATTTATTCTTTATTTGTGGCCGACAGAGTTGATGTAAATTCATGTAGAGAATATATAAGAGAAACTGTTTATTCATTTTGAAGTATGCTTAGAGTATGTTTGATGAATGTGTTTGAAGTATATGTACAAACAAGGATTAGATCATTCGCATGTAGAAGACAGTGTGAAGAAGTGTTTTTGTGCCTAACCGAAACTATAATCAAGATTTTTTAGAGCCTAATTTCTCAGTTCAACCTCATCAGATGGATTTAATTTGATTGTCTTATGTAAGGTAGTGAGCCTTCCCTTTGAGCAATGAGCTCTAGGGAGTGTTCCTAAATGCATGTGCATTCCCTATTCATTTCTTTCATTATAATTCTAATAGGGTATAATCTTGTGGACTACCATCTATCATGGTTTTTCCCCTAACAAGGTTTCCACGTATAAAAATCTTGGTGTTCATGTATCTCTAATGTGTTGTTGATTCATTCTTTCATTGTTAATTATTAGATATGTGACTATAAGTTGTTTAAGGTTGAATAAGCTTAATTTATGTAACAAATGATTCACACACCACCCCCCCCCCCTATCAGTTGTCTATTCTTGTTTTTCCAACAAATCCATGATCAATGAACATTTCTCCCTTGAGAAGAAACAACACCTTAAATGTGTGTTTAAGTTGAATTATCATTCTAGAGAGGAATATGTAGGAAGTACAATCAATGTCTTTGAATGTTGCACATAGTTCAAAAAATTATATGATTCCAAGGATTCCTTTGAATGATTCCCAATGATTTCCAAGCCAGTATTGATGTGTGACGATTGTTGATAAGATGAATCAGGTACCATATGTGATTCAGGAACAAGGACCATGGATGTATGGTGATAATTATCCTAATGATAATGTAATACTGTTCTATATGATTTCAACATAGATGATGACTAAGTTGGATAGTTCAACTCATGAATGTCTTTACAATCTATCACAATAGAAGATGGTGTAGGGTGAGGCAAGCGCATTATCTAGATATGGTAATGGTGATGCAAATTCATCAAAGATGACATCATAGAAGAGATGAATGTCCTCAATAGTGTCATCCAAGTTTGCAAAGTGGGATTCTACAAACAAAAAATTAATATATGGTATGTATGCATCTGAGTGTGGTGGATCTAGAACAATAATAACAATGTGTAGATGCAAATAATAATTGGAACTCATGAATGAGTCAACACTAGATTCATATGTAGAAACAAGTGATATGGGAGATGAGATATCAATGCAAGCCATGCAAATACATTGTTCATCCCCATATGATGGTGGCTCACAAGATGGCTTAGTAAGACCGAATGGTGTTTTTCCATGTGTAGGAAATAGATAACCATATTGGGAAATATGATGATAGAGAAGAAGTTTCCTCATTTATGCACTTTGATTTTGAAGAAAATATTCTATTGAATTCCTTTTCATTCCATAATATCCACATTTGATTTCCCATTTATTAGGAGGAATTATGAATAATACTCAAATGGAAGGGATTCAATGTGAGAAACATGATCATATGAACTAACAAACTAAAAAAACCACCTAGATTGCCTCTTGATTTAGATATCCCCCCAAGAATGGTTAGGTTTAATTGTAGGTCCCTAAAACGTGTAAGAGAATTTTAAAAGTTTATGAAGATTAGATGCCAAGAACTCCCATTTATGAATCATAGATATTTTTACAAAATGTACTATCCAAAGTGAAAAGGTACAAGAAAAAATGAATTCCTTGTGAAATTATAATAGAAATAAAAAAAGGTTTACAAAATTTTAATAATTGGGGTAAAAGTTGTGCCCCATCAAAATTTTCTTACAATTGTAACTTCAGAGTGAAAAAATTCTAACAAACAAAACCATACCCAAATTGTCTTGATGTTAATGTCTTTGAAGTGGAACCAACTTCTAATTGACTATTCACTCTTGAAAAATTCACTCCCTATTTGTTAGCAATGGCGAACCAAAAAAGTCGCTACTACCCACCACCACCACCCTTTCGCTTTACAAGCAATCTGAAAAAAAGAGAACTCGGGACTCCTTTTATTATGCTTTTGACAAAATTGATGTTTAATTATTAATTAGTTGATAGGATCTTTATTGTGGGTTTTTCCCATGGAAAAGTCTCACGCCTGAGAGAAATTGTCTCAGGACACAAAAATTTTGTTGGAGAATTCTCGTGGATTTTTTCACATCAGAACTACACTTCAAGATTGGTATTTCACAAACCTTGTTAATAGCACCACCAATTGATATCCATACAAATAAAACTACTGTTAATGCACCATTTTAGTAACCTCAACATCATTGTGCTCTTTAAAAGATTTCGTTCATAGTGTTTTGGATAGTTTTTTGAATAATAATTATTCTTGTTTACCCTCTACAATCAAATTAGGGATGATTGGAAGATAGGTGCAGGCATTAACAGAGGAGACCACATTACAGTTGTATTTTTGAGAGAGGTTAGTGAAGCTCTTTCCTTAATTTGTGATTGACAATATATGCCTTTTTAGTTTTTTTTGTCACATGGCTTCAATATAATCTTGTTCTACAATGATCTTAAGGTTTGAGAGATATAGCTTGTTCTAAAATGTTCTTCTCTTCATTATAGAATAGATAATGTGGTTGTAACTATGGTGTAGGTTCCAGAAGAACATACATGACTTGCTTGATATTGCTAGGGTCTTTAATCATTTGGGGAATCTCAATGTGAATTTCTTCCTCATAATCTTCTTGAATCTGTTCTTGGAACCTTGTGAGGATCTCCCATGTTGTGCCATGTGACTGGCATGGTGATATTGTACATGTATGTGTAAGCAAAGACCACCCGTGAAAATGCCCCCCACACCCTCCCTAGGTATAAAGCACCCGACCTTATCACCTTATATCTCACAAAAGAAAATCTGATGTCATCTGTTGAGTTGTCTCATTTTTGTGCTATAACTTCCCCATATGTATTGGAAATCCCATGCACCACACATCCCTGGAATAAACCTCTTAATTATAATGGGTTTTAGTTTTCTTCAATGTCAAGATTGTTAATATGGAAGATGGATTTAATAGAATTTCTATTAAATTGAAGAAAATTATACCTCATACATTAAAAGGTCATTCCCAAAGATGAAATCCACAAAGCCTTCAATATAACATTCTTTGAAATAGTGGCATCCTGTGTAATCATAAAGGGTGTCCTGAGCTTCCAAGAAGCTGCAACGAAAGAAATTGTTTGTCTCCCCTATAATTCAGAGGGCTAAAAATTTCTTGCCAACTACTCCTAGTGGTGGAATAGGGGTTGTATAGAGTGAAAATTGAGTGACATAACATGCACAAGTAATAGTGGGTTGAAGCAATGAATACAACTTTTATTTTTTTTAGTTGAGCATCAAGCAAAGCTTTGGATGGTTTAAGCCCTGAAGAAGCTTGGCCTGGTCAGCAAGGCATTGTGAAGAGTGATAATGGGCTTTGATGATATTTAGTTTCTTAGTCTTTTCTAATTATGATGTGTGTTTTGATATTATGCAGTTATGTTAGAACGTGTACCACTAGAATGCTAAAGACTTATTCTCATCTTGGGTCCTAGCTTGTGATTTAACGACCTTTTCAAATTATATAGTTTTTCAATTTGGAAAACATAATAAAGATTTGACTATAAATAAACTATCTAATCAAGGTAAATAAAATCTACTACTCTATTTTTAAAACAAATCTAGTAGAGGAAACCTCCTATTAATTAAGTTTCCACTTTTGGGTATGTGCAGGATCATGATGGGCCAAAAAGTGGCGATATTTAAGCCATATGATGGCCCATGTGGCTGATGACTTTTTTTTACCCAAAATTGATGAAACAAAGAGGGTTATTAGAGGAGATTCTCAGCTTTCCACCAATATAAATTATTCTCTACTTTGAATTTAATAAATAATTATTATTCATTTTCTATTAGAATTACGAATAAAGTCCCGATTGATAGACTGATTGAAAAACATCTATAACTTTCAAATGGTATCATATTTTTTGAATCCGAAACATGCGTCACATTCTATGCTTTGCATACTATAGGATTAAAAAACAAAAACTGAATTCCATGAATTTTTTACCAAGTTAAGGTGGTTAGACAGACGAGAATTTATATTTTTTAAAAGTTGTAATAAAAAAATAATAATTAATTATTTAGGTGGAAAAAAATTATACAAAAATATGCATCACATTAGGACATGAGTCCTCTACTTATATCTAAAAGCTTATAAAAAATATTATCATTTTATTGTGGTCCTGGTGGTCAGACAGACACCTACTTCTTATTTTTACCCTGAAATTTAAATATTACTGCATTGAAATTTCAAATTTTCACCAAATAGATTTATTTAAAAAAAATAAAGGTCTAGTATTTTAGAAACTAAATTTAATTTTCTATAGATTCTATTTTTACATTTTTTTGAAATAATATAGATAACTTATTCAAATTTTTACGTCAAGTTGTCTAACTCTGATTGTTTGTCTTTCTATTGCCACTTAAGGGCCTATTTTTTCCATGATGATCCTGCACATACCCTTTTCTAAGTACTAACCTATTCTCCACAAATAATGGAAAAAAAAGAGTTGCAACAATAAGACTAAATTATATGTTATACCTTGGATGCTCTTTTTAACTCCTTTTGGTGAATAATTTACCAAATAAATTGGAAATTGAAAATAACAAGGTTATAAATAAAATTTTACATGTGTTCACAATGACTTTGAGACCACACAAGATTGATAAGTAGGGCATAGGGCATAGTGATAGAAATCTTGCATCTATCTTGATTTGTTGCAATATCCAATTGAGAAATTCAATTTTCTTCTTTATAGTTCATAAATGAAGTAAAATAATTGGTTATACTTAAATTGTTACAAAACATGTTGCCAAAATTTTAAAGTAGAATAATATTCAAAGCCATTGTTATCAAGCACCTAGCTTAACAAATGATTACATAGATATTGTTTGCAACTTAAGAATGTACGAAAAATTATATTTACATCATCACAATCTTTTCATGGGTATGATCACAATAGGCGACCACAAATTGAAGGTAAAGTAGGAAACAAAAACCTGTCCACAAGTGTAAGTGCAAAAATAAGGAGGGAAAGTGAAGCACAATATTTTGATGATGACTATGAAATTCCACTGAAAAAGAGTAGAAAACATGATGATACATCTTGAAATGAAGTAAAATACTACTCTACAATACACATGCTATGAAAACCTATGACACTATGAGGTAAGAAAGGCACACTTTTAGCAGTTGTAGAGATGATCCGCTTAGGGACTTAAACATCCCATTTCTATCACCTAAGAAGACTAAGACTGAAATGGTGTACTCAAGCTATTTTTCTTCTCCTGTTTCTTAGGCTTTGATGGTATTTAATTTCTCAGGATTTTCTGATTATGATGTGTGTTTTGATAGTATGCGATTATGTTAGAATGTGTACCACTGGCATGCTAAAGCCTTATTTTCATCTTGGTTGTTGGCTTGTGATTTAACTACCTTTTCAAATCATATAGTTTTTCATTTTGGAAAACATAATAAAGATTTGACTGTAAATAAACTATCTGATCAAGATAAGTAAAATCTACTACTCTATTTTGCAAAAAAATCAAGTAAATGAAATCTCTTGTTAATTAAGTTTCTAATTTTCTAAGTAATAACCTACTCTCCATAAATGATGGAAAAAAAGAGTTACAACAATAAGCTTGAATTATATGTTATACCTTGCATTTTATTTTTAACTCCTATTGGTGAATAATTTATCAAATAAATTGAAAATTGAAAATAAAAAGGTTATGAATAGCATCTTACATGTGTTCACAATTAATTTGAGACCGCACAAGATTGATAAGTAGGTCATAGGGCATAGTTATAAAAATATTGCATCTATCTTGATTTTTTGCAATATCCAACTAAGAAATTCAATTTTATTCTTTATAGTTCAGAAATGAAGTAAAATGATGGGTTGTACTTAAATATTTACAAAACATGTTGCCAAAATTTCAAAGTAGAATAATCTTCAAAGCCATTGTTAGCAAGCACCTAGCTTAACTGATGATGACACAGATACTTCCTGCAACTTAAGAATGTACAAAAAATTATATTTACATCATCACAATCTTTTCATAGGTACGTATGATCACAATAGGAGACCACAAATTGAAGATCAAGTAGGAAATAAAAACCTTTCCAGGAGTGTAAGTGCACAAATAAGCAAGGAAAGTGAAGTACAAGATTTTGATGATGACTATGAAATTCCACTAAACAAGCGTAGCAAACATGATGATACATCTTGAAATGAAGTAAAATACTACTCTACAATACACATGCTATGCAAACCTACAAAACTATGAGGTCAGAAAGGCACACTTTTAGAAGTTACAGAGATGATCCACTTAGTGACTTAAACATCCCATTGCTACCACCTAAAAAGACTAAGACTGAAATGGTGTACTCAATCTATGTTTCTTCTCCTGTTTCTGATGAATCAGACTGCAAAAACTCTGAGAATAATGAAGATAATGATACACAATAGTTTATCTCTAACACCATGATGGTTTGGCTTCCTTTCTTGAGTCCTTAAAGTACTAAAGGAAAGAAATCATGATACAGTGTTGATGAAGATAATTAAGGAACTCAAAAGGAGGTTTTTCACCAAGGTGCACAAGATCTAAGATACAAAAATCCTGGCTTATAGAGAGGATGTTACCAAGTATCACAAATATTTAATATTCTTGAGAAATTTGTAGTGGTTATTAAAACTATTAGGTTGTTTTGGATGAAAATATCTACCTTCTATTCTTCCTTGAATTCAAGCAAGGTTACCGGATCTCAACACAAATGAAAACCAATTTCCTTGCAACTATTACTTCATCCTATTCACAATAAACACAAACACTGGTTTCCATTTAAAATTGTTTTTTAGGCAGACCAAAACCACTCTCCCTATGATTGTGACATTATATTGAAACTCCAATGAAATATATTTTCCAGCTCAAAAATATGCCTTCAAAACTGAGCTTACACATCTTTGGATAGGTGTAGACAATGGTGATAGTTGTACACAAATAGGGCACACGGTAATGTTGGAATGGGTGATATTGCTTCTAGAAATTCCCATGAAAGACACATTGATGCCATCTCTAAAAAGAAGTTGCAAAATTTAGAGTGATTAGATGATATGTTACATGTGCATTGTGTCGTATTTATGTCCTAAACAATTAACATCTATGTGCAAATGATAAGCACAAGGTACGAGTTCTTTAGCAGTAACAAGAGTAAAGATGGGTTGGAGGGTCATATTGACCCCATAACTATATGAGAGATAAATTAAAAAAATGCATTTTATAGTTTAGTGGTTTAATTGGTTTTCTAAATGGTAAAAATTATTGTAGAGAGATATATTGACTTGTAAAGAGATTGGAGGGGAGCGACATGGGTGTGCATGAGGGTATATTCAAAGGTTGGTATTTTTTTAATTTTTTTTCAAAATTTATTCTAATATGTAAGCTAATCTTAGTTTTGAAAAAAAATTATTGAACAAAAAAGCATTTGTATTATGTTTAGGCAAGCTTTCAAAAATATGTATTCTCCATTTTCATTGTTTCACATATGGTTGCCTAAATTTTTTCACATTTGCAATGGAATTTTTATTAGGTAAGTTCAAACAAATAGTGTCACAGTTAATTTTATATTAGAAATTTGATTTTTTCTCTTTATAGTTTTAAGTTAGAGTTTCAGAAAATGCATGGAATCTTTCTTTTATTGCATGAAATTTGATATAATATTCAGTACAATTGATTTCTTTGAAGAGCATATCAATTGTACATTATATTATTAATAGATAAGATTAATATATAATTATATATAGATATTAATAATATAAAAAAGTATTATATATTAAGATTAATATTATATTTATAACCTATTAATATCATACTATAATATTAATTAATAGCTATAAATATGTCTTAATAGAGCACTATCATAATTGATAGATTTAATATTTTTGGAATTGATTAAGGAATATGTTGATATGTGTTTTTAGATATGAATATTGGAGAAAAAATGTATTAAGATCTTTTGATAATATTATTCGATTCATTTAAGGAGATTCAGGGAAAATAGTTTTAAAATTATTATTTTTTTGTAAGAAAGGAAACTCTTTTTAGGTTTCATTGGAAATGACGAGGGAAAATGTATATAAATGTATTTGGACTTCGAAATCATTTTCAAGCGGAGAAAGTATATAATTGTATTTGGACTTGGAAATCATTTTCAAGCGGAGAAAGTATATAAATGTATTTGGACATGGAAATCATTTTCATTTGTAAATATGCTTCACATTTTAGACTAAAAGATTATCAAGGGTGTCTTGAGCTCACAGGAAACTATAGCCAAAGAAATTTTTTGTGTCCCATGTTATTCTGAGGGCTACAACTTTCCTACCAACTACTCCTGGTGGTGGAATAGGGGTTGTATTCTCTTCTTCCAAAATAAGTAAACAACCAAATCAATGCATTAGTTAAACCAAAATCATCTACCACTTTGAATATTTATTCTGCATTGCATTTTTTATTCATGGGTTTTAGACTTTACCAAAAAAACCAACATTAATTAGGGAAACGTGACAATAACAACCCTAACATCCCATTGTTGTGAGACAGGTTAAATAAAGTTATAAGGCAGCCAAAAGTTACAGTAGTTTAATTACTGGTAAGAGCTTATCTCTTCAAATTTAACATGATGATTATACCTTAAATTTATATAAATAATGTTATAAATCACCTTTCTTCTTGTTGAGAGCCTTTTTCAATGAAGTGAAAAGTTGTATAGTTACACACATTTTTAATTTATTATTGATTAGTTCAATAATTTTTTCATTACAAATAACTAATAAATAAAATAATACATTTTGTTACTAAAGTTTTAATATTTATATTGAATGTTTAAAAAGTAATTCTATTTTGAAGTTTTCTCTACCATTGAAGCTTTTTAGTGAGAGGCATCTTTTGCTGATTGGCTTAAGCATTTGGGTTTATTCAAATGAGACATGTGCTTTCTTGAAAAATTCAAAACTTTCTTCCCTTGGATAATTTAAATAGAAATCAAGATGAAATTAAGAAAATAATTCGATGAGCAACATGTTTCAGCAATTTGACTTTACCTCCCCATACTATAAGCTTGCATTTTAAATTTCTTGTCACATATTACATATTTTATCACCAGGCTTTAGTCCCTCACATATTGCTCAGTTTTTCTTTTTTTCCATTCATGAATCAGACCACATTCTTGTGAAATTAGTTGCTTTTATGTTGTACTAATAATTCTAATTACTTTTGGTGCAGTTATGTGTAAAGAATTCTTACTTCTATATTCGATCTTGTAGATTTAGGAGATTCTCAGAATTTTGGAAAAAAAATTGTGGGGCTATGCCCATGACAGTTACAAAAGAAGTATGTTTATCACTAAAGTTCAATTATAGTGTAAAGTATGCAGTAACTAAATTTTTGAAACAAGAGATAGAAAATAATTTTTTTGGATTACTATGTCCATTGTTATGTCTTGGCTCTATAGATTTTGTATTTGAATATGTAATATGCTATACAATTTGATTATAGTAAGAATTTATTCTGATTTTTTTGTCAAATGCAATTTCTATTTGCTGAATATGGGACACAAATATTTTTATTGAAATTATAATATTTGAATTTAACTAAATGAAATAATGTTCATCTTTTCTTTTTAGATAAATCCCCTATTTCTTGAACATGGAAATGTTCTTGAAGTTTCTTTGATCAAGGGTAAGAGGACTGGTCAACAAAAAGGTGTGCTTTCTTTTGTTGAGAAATATATTCTAGTCATGATCTCTAATCTTTAATCTTTTTTGTATTTCATCATGTATGGTTAAATAATAAATTCATTTTTCAAATGCAATAGTTACTTCATGATGATGAGGATGCTGGAATTTTTTTGGAGATGATTACCTAGAAACATTAGGGATACTAAAGGACCAGGAGAACTCAAACAAGATTACCTTATGACTAGTTATAGTCTATTCATGTGTGTTTTAAATGTGTTTCTTAAATATCACTTACCAAGTTTGCCCATTTTTGTGGAAAATATTCAATTTCAAGGGATATTAGGAAAGCTTCATTTGCTTGTGACTTTTTTTTGTGGGTGGGGTGAATACATTTGACTAGTTCGTTCTTTTTAGCTTTGCATTTGGGTTTCCCTGTTCTCATACCATCAAATTCCATGCAGGGCATATCATCATGAATGAGGGACATGGTATGAATAATCTCCAATACACAAGAAGATGACATGGCTGAGTCCCCAGACCCACCGACAAGTTCAAAAGCAGCAAGTCATAAAATTGCTCTAACCCGTTTCCCCGCAACTAGAAGAGAGTATCTCATTGCTTCATGTAAACGCTTAGGGTAATTATGACTTACACACTTTTATAGGGCCTCATTAATTGCACTGACCTGTGTATCCATGTATTTTTTGAAGTCAAATGCAACCACCTTCTTTTCATCTCTTTTCTCAACTTCATTTAAAAGTTGTGACTTTGTTATTAGTCTTGAATTGGTTTTTTTCTTAGCCAAACCAGATACAATCAGAGATGCTGAATTACAAAGAAAACCTTTGTTTCTCTTGTTTGCATTGCTGATATTTGTTATAGGAATTTTGTAGTTGTTTCCTGTGGACATAGGATTGAAATGATTGGAAGGGAACACAAGCATCTCAGGCATATTGAGATTCAACAATGTAGTCCTCATCTCTAAATTTCCAAACAAAAAAACATGCATTGAAATTAAGTAGGATAAGAAAATTACAACCTGCAATTGCTTCTAAACATTTTCACTGCAATACAAACATCTCTATTAATTACTCTTTGTAAAATTAAAACAAGTGGATACTTTTGAAAAAGGTATCAAATTGAAACATAAGACAGTACCAAATTATTATTTTTGTAAATGATTATCCTTATCATGGTATAATAATGAGTGGAACCACTTGAACATAATTAAATCAACCCCGATTAAACAAACTGGAATTATTTTACCTAGGGATTCATACCATAGAGACAACACCATGAGCAAGGATATAATAATAACACGTAAAAAATCAAATTCACAATCTCATTGTGAGTAGAAACTAAGTAAAAAATAATCTATCTACATTTAGTATTTGATTTTTAGATAAGTCCTAGAAATATTTTACTGGCAAACCAATTGAGATATGTTGTAAATACAATAAAATTTTCTTATTTGTCCCACACATTGCCAAGGTGAGGCAGATGTACAAAAGGAATTCATCTAACCAGGTTTTAAATGCTAAAATTTTGTTGGTGAGATAGGAGGAAGTAGATTTATTTAGGCCTACACGTTCTATTCATTTTTTAAAAACAACCATGATAAGTTCATTTTTATGTATGCATTTTTTGAGCCATATTTTCTTCATTGCTTTTGAATGCTTGTAGAGTAAATTGGGACATACTTATTTGTCTTTGACATCATTAATCAAAGTTGTTTGTGTGTGCTCATTATTTGCAGAAATTAAATAAATACACACAAACCTTCCAATCACAGTTTTGATCAGTGTTGGCCTTTCAACCTACAAGTATGCTAAATGAACACATTTTTATGACCTTTGAAGTCTTCTACTTTTAGTGCTATAATAAATCTCTTTCTTGTGAGTAGTTTCACATACCCAACCTCAAACTAGAGGGCACTGCTTGGTTTTTTCTGAGGATATGATCAAATGTATCTTATCTTCAATATAAACAATAATTTCTCAGGTTGAATATTTGATTAATGAATGGTTATCTTATACTTGTTAAATCTTCCATTTTCACTTTAACCTCATTCCTTATTTTAATGAGAAGAGTAATTTGTGTGTGTGCGATTGTATCTGTTAAAGAAATTTCTAATTGATGCACTAAAAAAGTTGGAAAAACACTGCTTCGTAAAGTTTAAAATGTTTCACTTAGCAATTGAATTTTTATATTAAGTTGGCTTGCAGTTCAAAAAAAATTCAAAATAATTGCTACCTAGGTACATCCTAGGCAGTGTATAATAAGCCTCTATATTCAAAAAATTTCATTCTTTCTGGTTTTGTCAAATTTTTGACATATCTGTAGGTGTGGCACATGTGCTTTATTATAGGCCATGCTACCATAGACTATATCATATGAACTGAAACATGCTATGGTAGGTCACATAGTGTATCATAAGAGCTTGACATTATTGGTTGATAGGTGAATTTTTTTCTACAAAAATATTCAATGAACTCAAAATATTTAAGTACAAGATTCAATACTTTGCATATATTCAATCAACTAAATACCTATAAGAACAAGATTCAACACTTTGTGTATATTGATTCAACTCAATATTAAAATTTCTTTAGAAAATCAATACATCAGGATGATGGCCAAATGATTTGAAATATCATATTTCAGAAGAACTAGCTTCTACTTCATCTAATCTATCAACAACATCACTATCTGTTTCTATAGACTAATGTATTTGTAGGAATGTTTTTCTTTTTTGTTAATTGTCTTTGTTTTGGTAATAATATTTCTAACACTTTAGTTTTTAATTTCCTTTCTATTAATTCTTAATTTTACATTTATTTGTTGTTTGTAGCTATCTCTACATTATTTACTACAAATGCAATCAAGCTTATGAACAATGGTAATCTAGGCTTAGATCCTCATCTCCAAGTATTAGCTACCTCAAACTTTGGCTAGGGTCCTGAGAGAAACAATCGATATAGAATAGACCTTTCTGATAGAGAGCATAAACAAAAAGAAACATTACCAAAAGAGTACAACCACTATATAACTTGTAAGAAAATTCATGAGGGATCTATAATACAACTAACAAAATATAGTTGTCCCATGATTTGTAGTTCAAGGTTAGTATGTAGGTTTAATACTATTTCTATACCTTATAATTAACTTTCCCACTTCTACAATACATTACTAATTATAATTTTAGTTGAAATTAAATAGGTGGATTGTCATTTCACAACTGGAGCTTGCATGCACGAATCATGCCATCATTGGGGAAGGTATCTTCCTATTTCTAGAGCAATAGGAACATCTAAAAAATGATGCTCTAGATACATTTGATTATCTTGTATCACCAACAACACCAAACTCTAAAATAATGTTGTTTGACATAGATCCATCTTAATCTAGAAAGGATGTATCTATTAGCATGAGTCCTATAAATTTTTTGAACCATTTTCAAACAAGGTGGACTATCAAATGCCATGTAACTATGAAAAAATAAATCCATTGGTAAGCCAATCAAAAGGGAAGTAGAAAATTTTTTAGCTTTGATATTATAGATAGTGAACACACAGAAACACATGTCACTTGCTTCAATGAAGTTGTAGATATTCATTTTGCAAAAATTAATATTGGATCTATATGTTCATTATCTGGTGGGACCATTAAATATTCTAATAATATTTACAACAATCTAAATAGTGGAATAGAGATCACCTTAATGGTTGAATCAAATGTGTCACTCTGTGAAGATGACCTGTCTATTAGAAAACATCAATTCACTTTCATACCTATCAAGGAAATTGTGACTAAGAGTAATAGTTTAGTTGTTGATGTTATTAGAATTTTTTTTTGCATAGATCCAAGCTCTACAATAAGGAGGAGGGATGGTACAAAGGTGTTGAGGTGGAGCATCAAAATATTAGATATTTATGCATAAACTGTAGATGTAAGTTTATGGGGACCGGCAACTCAGAAAGAAGGCACAAAATTTAAGCAAATGTACCACTCAGAACAAACCATTGTTCTAGCTATTAAAAATGGACACGTTTCTAACTATAATGGAAAGGTAATAGACACATTTGTAATTACACACCTATCCATAGACCTTGATATAGAAGAAACAAAACAACTTAAAACTTGGTATGCATAGAATGGGGCTAATATTGTACCTTCCTCCAAAAATCTTGATGATATGCCTCTTGTTATCACAAGAATGACAATTGCAAACATTCAAGAAAAATCAACAAAAATAATACAACTCATCCAATTAATTGCAAAGGAAACAATACTATTCATAAAATCTACCTCCTTTTTTTATCCATCTTGTCCTCTTCAATCACATGGAAAACAATGTAAGAAAAGGGTTATTCAAAATGAAGAAGATAAATGGTATTTCTCAAAGTGTGCAACAACATTTACATATTGCAATTATAGGTACATACTTCAAGTCAAACTAGAGGATCACGCAAATACAATATGGGCAGTTGCATTTGATTAGATAGCAACATAAAATATGATTTGTTCTCCTTACACAATTCTTATTCACACTATCATGCAAAAAAGAGACATACAATAATGAAGAGCGCTTGAAAGCAACAATCATTAAAGCTGATAAGATAGATTTTACTGCAGAGAGAAAATTGTTGCTTTCTAAAATCAATGAGATATGCAATGATATTTTCTATTAAACAATGTATACATTCTTAAACTTTTAAATATTTTTTTATTGTTATGTCTATCAAATAAAAAAGAGTTTGAATAAAAAATGTTTGATGCTTTTACTAGTCCATTGAGTTCTGTAAAAAATCTGGTTGATTAAAATTGTAGGTGTATGGCTTATAATGTAACCTATTTTCCCTTTCCAGATCATTATGAAGTATCCAATTGTAGGGTGACCATAATTTTCATTCTAACGTTGATATATTAAAATACTAAAAATCAGCCTTATGAGAATCCACGAGTTTTGTGATTGTTATAACTATATGCAATTATTACCTCCTATCCAAGTTCATGATATTCTAGATTCCTTTCAGCACAACACAATAGGTTGCATGTTAAATTTCAAACATTATTTTTGTATTTTTATATGTATATACTGTTTTCTCAACGCAAAATTATGTAACAATAATTTCAATTTTGAGATATACAATAAAATAAAATAAAGCACATGTTTTATTTGTCAAGGGAAATGTATGGCAAGTACCCTATGTATTTCAGATAAGTGCACAAGAAAAATAGGACATAAGTTATTGAATCTTTTTTTTTACTGTAGAATTGTTTTTTTATGTTTTTTTCACTTCTTGCATGTGGATTACCCTTAGGAAGAGACTACTTATCTATTTCTTAAATTTGATTTTTAAGTTGATCTTGATGCATGTTGACTACCTGTAAAAACTAATTGCAACTATTAAAATGACATTTGATTTGAACCATAAATTTGTGTGTGTGTGTGTGTACAGATCGCTCAAGACAGATAATACCATACTTGCCACTTGAAGAATATGGGAAGAAAAGAGAAAGAAGTTTTGTGAAATTTAGGATAGAACAACACCAAGGTTGAAGTCTCATATCTTTATTTAATTATCAATTACACTTTACTAATAGTAGCAGAATAAATAAAACACAACTTACTCATAATAAATGAAGCTGATTAAATCATGACCTTGTTCAAAACAATGCTTTTTCATTCAAATAGACCTTATCTTGGCTATGCACAAACTCAACATAAGTAAAAAAGTGTGCTCAATTTCAAAAGAAAAAGGATTATGATTAAAACAAAATCCTTCACAATAACTTTTTTTAGCTTGATTTAGATAAAATATTTTCTTAGTAAAGTGTGGAGGAGGCCCATTACCAACTTTATCTAAATTTGACCTACTGGTTATGGCTGTAAATATGAACAAAATAAATGAAAGGTGCCAAATAACAAAATCCAACAATCATATGATCATTGTTGAGTGGTAGTTAGTTCATGCACTAAATGCTAAGTACTAAGGGTATGCAAGTCGTGCACTTTTATTTCCTTAAAATAATTAATCAAATTTTCTTCTTGGATGCCAAGAAATGCCACGATCAAGAAGAAAAGATTAGATAGTTATTATATGTACAAATTTAATACTTTATAATATTTAAAATTGTGCCAAAAGTCTCTCTATGTTGGAAATATATAAAGTTGTATCGACTCTAAATTTTATAACTTGGCTTTGAGCATGCCAGAAGGTATTTTTAAATAGAAATAATAGGAGGAAAGTGCAAAGACACACCTACCATGAAAATAGCTTCTAACTAGTCACTGCAAATGTTGACCTTGGCGACAACCTTATTGAATGCTTCAATACTAACATTTAGTCTCTTAAGATATTTATATAGTGTGTTAGCCTTTACCATGAGGATGGGAATGGGAGCCTTGAGCCCTTTTCCTTTTAGGAGGGACCCATTCTCCTTCATATAGATGCCCTCCTCTGAGGTTAATGGAAGGTTCTCTACCATAAAATGTCTTATGTAGTCTGTTGGGCAATGCTCCACACCATTAGGATTGGGTAGTTCTTAACAATTTTTTATCTTATTTAACAATAAAAATAATTCTTCATGGAAATTTCAAATCACTCCCATTTTTTTACAGCAGCTTACTTGGCAAGTCTCCTACTTATAACTTTCATTTCAGGGCCACATCAACATGCTTTTTCTCAAGGTGTCCAAAAGCATCCAAAAAAAAGTGAGACCAATACTTGTGCATTCACATCATGGGTAGTTGACCAGTAATGTGGAATCACATGATTGGTTATTTTTTAGATCAAAGGGATAAATTTTGTTTAATAATAGGTAGTCAAGTCACAACTATTACATATTATATAAACAACTACCATCACAACTATTGGAAACTATATAAAAAACTACTATCACAACTATTGAAACATGCTCAACTACTGACTCCTCTCCCCTAATATAATATTTTTCATTACACTTAGTAAAATGATAGAAATTTTAATTGTAGTCTCGATCATGAACAAATTAGGCAGTGAGGAATACATTTAGAAATTGAGTGTAACTTGGAAGGACAAAAAACAAACTCAACCTGTAATAATCAATATCAACTTTCTATATTGAAGTACTAACATGTTTTTCAACTGCCCAACTGAACACTATTGACAACTTCAAGGACTTAGCATTTAATTCAAATGTATAATTCTCAATTCTTATTTATTTTCGTTGATTGCATTTCAACTTGCATAGTTTTCTGCTATTTACCACAACCTCTATTGAGCTAGATTAATCATCTTTTTTTTTTTGATGAATAAGTTGATGCATTATACATTCTGAGTGGAAAAGAATATTTAGGGATTAGAATAGAGATGTATTTGTCTTCAAGATCTGATTATGGCATGGATAAAAAGTTTAAAAGTAGTATGGCACCCTATTGCTCTTGATTTGTGACCCTATTGACAAATGTCATCGTAAATAGAGCTTTGCCAATGCAACTAATTTTCCATAAAACACCCCTTCACTCAGACACTCTACCACTGAGCTATTTATCCCTTTACAATCCAAAATGTGGATTGTACTTCCTAATAACCTAAACCACACCAGCTTAAAAACATAGTCTGAAGATAAACAATTTCTGAAACAAGGATAATAATTCTTCAAGATCATGTAAAGAAGGGGGCAGGTGCATGGAAATGGGTAGCAATTCCGTGGACACCCCCTAAAAAAATGTTTGAAAAACCATAACATGAGTGTGTTATAACGTGCTCGCATTATGGCTCATTATGTCGAGCCTGAGGCTTGACGTCTGCAAACCAATAATGTGAGCGTTTTATAACGCACTCGCGTTATTGATTGTTGAAAGCAAAAAAATAAATGCATATATCTCTCATTAGGATTTCAACTGGTTTGTTTTTGCAGCTGTGGCCAAAACCACCACAATTTTGTGCTTGCATTCTAGGAGGAGAATTTCAACAAATTTATTCACCAACAATCCCTATTTCTTTGCAAAAATTGCCCCACAATGATGAGGAGTTGTGAGAGGTAAGTTTTCTATGGTTTTTGTTTTGAATTAGTTAGTTTTAGGTTGAATTTGATATCTATTTGTTTGAAGTTTTAGGACATGTAAATCAACCTGCAAACCCTCAAAATCCTCAACAGGAAGACTAACCAAATTCTCAAGATCAAAATCAACCACAACATCAACCTCCTCCACCAATGACTCAACCCCCTTCTGGCACTCAACAAAATTTAATGAGTGAAATTGAGAACAACAAAAAGAGAATTGAGGATTTGATCAGTAGGTTGAGTGATCCAAATGGTTCAACCATAGAAAGAATGACCCTAGCAAATTCATTAAAAGATATGTTCAAAATGTAGATTCAATTAGTAAACAAATAACTGGATGGTAAGATAGGAGGCAAGCGACTAGGGATCATTATGCAAATAAACTATCATACAAGGATGTAAAGGATTTCAAAAATACAAAAGGTGTTTTGTGCTCATTATTCACCGACCCACACACAAATCAAAATCTTACCCTCAATTTGAAGAGGTTTCCTATCCATTGGTGTCACCACCAACAAATTAGGGACCAATTTTATGATAGGTGGTAAATGGTCCTCATTTACCCACCATGCAACAATTGCAAGGTCCTACAATATTTCCTTAGGAAACTATACAGTGAGTTCATATTGAACAAAATCCCAAATTATTTTGATATGAGAGATTTCCAGGGGAGAGGTGGGGGGTCAGCTTAGGATAGACCTAATGCATAGCCGGATCTTATGCGATAAGGTAGACAAGCTCTCGCTAGGCCACCTCATGAGCTTGTTTTTATGCCTTTTGTTGCAAAGGAAAGTGTTGACATAGAGACATCGCAAGCAATCTGCACTTTGACCCAGAGTTTCATCCATCATACTATCTCTATTCTACAACGCCATCCAGGGTAGTCTTCAAGTGGTGGCCTTTGAACACATGTATGTCAATCTTGCAAGGCTACTTGTTCATATGACCCCACCGACACTCAAGAGAGTGGTACACAAGATTCATCAGCAGCTATGGAGATGGAGAGGGCAGCTGACATTTAGCATGAGGCATATGGCATTAATAGTTAGGTAAAAGTTAGTGCATGTGTTCATGGAATTTAATTTATTAAATTTCAATTTTGAAATGCAAGATTAACTAAAAATGTTTTATAATTTTAATAAAATTGCAAGGTCACAATATTGAGACTGGATACACCGACCCCCCACCAACCTATTTCTACAGTACACCTATCGCTAGGGTATGTAATGAGTAAACAATTATAAATTTATTGCATGTTAATAGCATTGTTTTACGAATGGTAATTTAATATGCAATTTTGGATGTTGAACAAACTAATATTGGAGGTTTTGATGGAACACTTCCCACTGGCAGTGGATTTACTCAAAACTTCATGCAGGTAATAGAATAAAGATCTTAACTAATGAATAAATTACTTAATAGATTTGTGTAGTTTATATGCACATCATTGATTACGTTGAATATTTTGTTGTTTTATTTTCAGTTGTTGTGACACGATACACCTCTGAATGTCACAAGGGCAATGGATATTGGTGTGGCATCTGCTATACAATCCTTGATAGCTCTAACAAAAGAGGAATGAGGAAAATTAGTAAATTTCAATTTACATTTTTTGTTATAGATGTTAGTTAGTGAAAAATCAAACCATTATTGATTCACATAGTTTAATTTCTATTTCTATGGTTTATACAGTGCTTGAGCATGCCTGAGCATGGGCATGAGAATATTTCCCTCATGGAGAGAAATCGTGAGATGGCTGTAAGTGATTTTTTTGTCAAATATATCATTTTTTATAATGTAATTTCTATATATTCATGTCTTTACTTCTTATTGTAGCAGTTAAAAATTCACCATGAACTAAACTCTAGAGGAGTAGTAGGAGCACTCCACGAGCGTAAAAAAAAAGAGTGATAGACCTATCACAATTTGAGCAAAAAAGAAAGGGAAAGATTTTATTTCCAAGGCATGGAGAGCAATGACTTTTGATTCCAGAGTCCTTTGTTGTATGCCTACATGGCAGTTTTGTACATATTTTTTATTGGACATATTTGACATTGTATGCGTATATGGCATCCTCATAAGCCTATATGGCTATTTTGTACATATATTTCATACTTATATCGACATATATTGATGTATGCCTACATGGATATTTGGTTAATTCAAATATCTTTTATCGATGCCTATCCATATTTGCATTCTAAATTGATGGTTCAATAGTTATTAATTACGTGTATTCAAGGTAATTTCTATGTTAATACAAATATCTTTTATTGGTGCTTATACTTATGTGATTGATGTATGTTTTTGTATGGGATCATAGTAATTTCTATTTGATGATGCTATTGTGTCTCTAATGTTGATTTATTAAAGGTTGCATGAAACAAGTTTTAAATCCTTAAAAATCTTTAAATTTCTTAGGTTTTTCTATTTGTCAAGTCTGGGCTCTGAGCCCAAGTCCAAGTCAAACATTGGCTTGTCAAGTCTGAGGTGAGTCCAAGTATTTTAACACTAGTGTGAACACATCCAGAAATAATGTATATGCCGATGAAGAGAGAACCCATCCTTGTTTCCAAACAAACCATGGTATAGATATGGCTGGTCGAGATAAAACATCACTCTTTTGGATAGTTCAAACCATAATCTTTCATGGTTGCAAACACACCTTCATTATGTGTGTTCTTGATCCTATTGAAGAAATGGTGGAACATGTTGTAGATCAAATATTGCAACCCTAAGTCCACAAGAAGGTTATTTGCCTCGATTTCCACAAATTTCTCTAAGATGTTCATCCTTCTTGAGTAATTCCAACCACTATTGTCGGTTGCCATTCTTCTAATGGAAAGTAAATTTGTTGCAATACCCAAATGCTAGTAGGTTCATTCACTCTAATACCACTGTAACGACTTGAGCTCTAGATCAATAGATTATTTATTTATTTATTATTGGATTGACAAAGGTTGTCATCCAATATTACTAAGATAGATAACGGAGTCCCCAAATTATAAATGAAATAAATTTTAAATATGAAATCTAATTCAAATATTAATTTGATAAATAAATATAATAGTTGTTTCTAATTAATAAATTAAAATCATGTGCTAGCTCTGAATATAAATCTTCCTATCATTGATATATAGTCCTTGAGAATTGGGATGCCTTTCCTAATTGATACTTTGTACTCATGCATCTAACTTTGTCCTTTTTAGATTATATGATTTAAACATATACTCCCATATTATAATTTTCTTCTCATATAGACCAATCCCACACTAGGTAATTCAATAATAAAAATAAGTCCACAAATTGATTACCCTGATCTTCCCTTCTTAATCTCTTTTATACTCGAAAACTACACAATTGAATCCTGATAGCAATATCACAATTTGACACATTGTAGAAAATACCTCCTACTTATCAATTGATGAGCTAAAGGGGCTCTACAATGAATTTTTTATAAGGAACAACACTTTTTGAAGGTTTTGCAAATGGGGTTGAAAGCTAAGCAGGCTTAACCTTGGGGAAAAAACTTCTTGGTTAAGTGCTTGAGATGGAGTAGTACTACGATGGGTGACCTCCTGGGAAGGCCTAGTGCCTCACCTCTGTGAGCATCACCTCCATGCAATGAGTGCTAAGTAGGCCATTCATTATCATGAGAGATGGGTTATTATCAACTCATCCCTCTTTCAATCCATGTCAGCCTTGGAACCATGTAGGAAGCTGGAGGTCGTAACAAGTGCGAGATCAAAAAATTTGTATAAAAAATCTAAAAAACAGATAGCAGTGTGAATAACTCTTATCTTATCCCATCCAAAAGTTCATCAAAAACCTCCATTTGAGCCTCTCAAGGATTCAAATAGTGTTTTAAACCCTTGTGTAATTGATCCATGCCCTCAACTACCTAAAAAACAACTTTCAAAACAAGTAACCGTTGCATTTCAAATTTATTGCTTTAAGCAACTTACAAATTTGCAACTTTAGACTCCTGCAACCTAAGGGATTGATCTGCTACAACATAGCTCAGAGTGATTCCACATGTTTTAGTGTGAAATAGGACTATTCCTAGTGTAAACATACCTATTTGGATGTGTTGGACTGGTCCACTTGGTCGGACAAGCTGCAAAACAAAAGTTGCACCACTTTGCAACTTTGCACTGCTTGCATTTAATGTTTTTTCCATCAAGTGAAAATCCACCACCACTAGAAAACCACTCCGAGATAGCCAAAATAAAGAGAGGTTTTGTAGAGGGGCTAACCATGATCCTATATGATGAAATGAGAAGTATCCAAGTGTCATGGTATCTGAGTAATAACATGCTAAATTTTGTAGCCATTTTGCACTTTGGACCCTTAAGGGATCGATCCAGTGGAACGTAGGTTAGACCGATTCCATGTGTTTCGGTGTGAAACAAGACCATGCCTAGCATAAACATACCTATTCATATGTGTTGGAATAGTTATTTTGGTCATATGAGTTGCAGAGCGAAAGTTGCACCACTTTGCAACTTTTCACAACTTGAATTTGACACATTTTCCATCAAGTGAAAATCTGTCACCACGAGAAAACCACTCCAAGATAGCCAAAATAGAAAGAGGTTATTCTAGAGGGGCTCAATTCCTTCTTGCAGGATCAGATGAGAAGCTTCTAAGTGTAATGGTATCTAGGTAATAGCATGCTGAAGTTTGTAGCCATTTTGCACTTTGGACCCTTTAGGGATCGATCCGGTGGAACATAGCTCAGATCAATTCCACGTGTTTTGGTGCAAAAGAGGACCATGCCTAGTGTAAAAATACCTATTCTAACATATTGGAATAGTCCGCTTGGTCACAAAAGTCGTAGAACTAAAGTTGCAGCACTTTGTAACTTTGCACTATTTGCATTTGATGCTTTTTCCATCAAGTGAAAATCCGCCACCACGGGAAAATCACTCTGAGATAGCCAAAACTGAGAGAGGGTTTTGTAGAGGGGATCAATGCAATCCTATATGATTAGATGCAAATTTTCTAACAATCATGATATTTGAGTAATAACATGCTCAAGTTTGCAGCCATTTTGCACTTTGGCCCCTTAAGGGATCGATCCAATGGAACATAAATCAGAGCGATTCCACATGTTTTGGTGTGAAACAAGAAAACTCCTATAATAAAAATACCTATTTGGATGCATTGGAACAATTATTTTGGTCATACGAGTTGCAGAGGAAAAGTTCTGCCACTTGCAACTTTTCACAACTTGAATTTGACACTTTTTCCATCAAGTGAAAATATGCCGCCATGAGAAAACCACTCCAAGATAGCCAAAATCGAGAGAGGTTTTTATAGAGGGGCCCAATGCCTTCTCGTAGGATTAGATGAGAAGTTTAAGTGTAATGGTATCCAAGTAATAGCATGTTGAATTTTGCAGCCATTCTACACTTTGGGTCCTTCAAGGATCGATCTAGTGGAACATAGCTCAAAGTGATTCCACATGTTTCGGTGTGAAAGAGGACCATGCCTAGCATAAAAATACCTATTTGGACATTTTGGAACATTTCACTTGGTTACACAAGTTGCAAAACAAAAGTTGCACCACTTTGCAAGTTTGCATTGCTTGCATGTAATGCTTTTTCCATCAAGTGAAAATTCGCCACCATAGGAAAATCACTCCAAGATAGCCAAAACCGAGAGAGGTTTTTGTAGAGGGGCTCAACACAATCCTATAGAATTAGATGATAAGTTTCTAAGCATCACAGTATTCGAGTAATAGCATGCTGAAGTTTGCAGCCAGTTTGCACTTTGGACCCTTAAGGGATCGATCTGGTGGAACATAGCTCGAAGCGATTCCACGTGTTTCGGTGTGAAACAAGACCATGAATATCATAAACATACCTATTTGGATGCATTGGAATAGTTATTTTGGTCATACAAGTTGTAGAGCAAAAGTTGCACCACTTTGCAACTTTGCATAGCTTGAATTTAACACTTTTTCCATCAAGTGAAAATTTGTCACCACGAGAAAAGCACTCTGAGATAACCAAAACCGAGAGAGGTTTTTCTAGAGGGGTCCAACATGATCCTATAAGATTAGACCAGAGGTTTCTAAGTGTCATGGTATCCAAGTAATAGCATGCTAAAGTTTGCAGCCATTTTGCACTTTGGACCCTTAAGGGATCAATCTGGTGGAACATAGCTCAGAGCAATTCTATGTCTTTTAGTGCAAAATAGGACCATTCCTAGCATAAAAATACAAATTCGAACATGTTGGAATAGTTTACTTGGTAACACGAGTTGAAGAAAAAAAGTTGCAAATTGTTTACATGACCTTTTTCACATTGTTTACATTTCAAAATTCAAAGTTTGCAAATTTTCTTATTCAAGGCATTTACAGAACAAGGTGCTACTACACCAAAAATGAACTCAAACCTTACAATATTTGAGTATATATCATTATGTAGTTAAATCTTATTACAATGCCTTAGGCACTTTGTTCTCATAGATATTTTACAATGTCACTCATACATTTGAGATTCTCATTAAATGTCTACATCGTAAGTGCTCATTATGAGGTTAACTTCAAATGAGTAACTTGAGATTCCCTCGCTAAGATTCAGACGCTCTTTTATAATGGCTTGAAATCAAAATTGAGATTTTTCAAGATCATCAAAATAAAGATTTTGCATTTCTTTTTTTGGTTGAGATTCTCTTTGGTGGCTCTTAAATCAACATTTTTTGCAACAAAAGATCAATCAATTTTAGTAGTTTACTTACAAATATGCAAAGTAAAAGAGAAAAAGAAAGAGCATCCAAAATGGAAATGAAAATAAAATAGATGGAAGGCACTAATATATGGTGCATGTAGGCATCAAAATAAGGATGTTTTATTTTTTTTCTGGTTGACATTCTCTTGGATGGCTCATAGATCTGCATTTTTTGCAAGGGGACATCAATCATTGTAAAAGAAGATGATAACATTGGTATCAAATAAATTAATGTGCATACAAGTATAAATTATTAAGAACCAATGTGCTTATACTTAAAAACTAATCCAATGAACCATCTAGGTATTGTCTACTATTTTTTGTGTCAAGTATTGCCTCATGGTCAGACTCACGGACCTTCCATAATGTCTTGTTCAAAGGTCTACCATTATATTTAGTCAAATGAACATTGGATGACATGACAGGGTTTGAGTAATGAAGAATCTTACGATGCATGTCAAAATCTTGAAATACCCAATTTTTAACACTTGAATGTGGGTACCTTCTAAGCCATGTTCCAGTAAGCACAACTGAGCTTGTAGGTTATTCAATGTTTTCTCCATCTAAAACTAGGGCCCCCAAATTTTTTTTTGGTCTCAACAGAATGACACAAGTAATAGTTTGTTCCCTCTTCATTATATTAATCTACAATAACTTCATAAACATTCCTTGCATTGATATGTGTGAAAAATCTCTTGAAATTTGCTAACATTACGAATACAATACAAAGTAAGATAACGATATGGAATTTCAACAACTAAGAAAGTAGATATATCACCTGGTTGAACTAGATCTGATATGTGGTCAAAGTCGACCGATGATTCCATCTATGTTAGTTCCAATGCTGTCGGAGGGCGATACATGTGAAGTGGGCTAAGATAACTTGTGAACCATTTGTCAACCCACTCCCCTAACTCACAATCATTCCAGGCTTGCATTGTACATGAAAAACAAAAAAATTCTATCTTTCATGTATTGATACTCCATGAACTTGCATTTGAGCTAAGGAAAGAGTGTACCTCACTCGATCCTATTAGTGTACAATAGTCTTTATATGGTACAGTGTTAGTATCATCCATCAACCAAAAAAATCTATGAACTCAAGATGTACCTTCAATACCTAGACCCATCAAAGCATTACACCACTCGACGATTGATTTTGGATCTGTCAACTTTGCATTATCATTATACTTTAACTCTTCTCATGCTAATGGTATTTTCACGCATGCTCCTGCACCATCATGCTCCCCCTTTCCATGTATAGTCTCACAAAATTTTCACATATATTGAACACCTGTAATGACATGCATCCTGCACAACTAGTAGAACATGCGTGAGTTCTTGAACTGTGCTACGTAGTTATTAGACCATATTATATGTTGAACGTATTCTATGCCCCTCTGAGCCAAACCACTGTAGAACATTTGGAAGCAACCTTGCAAGAACTCTAGAAAATGTGTTCGATCATCACTAATGTAAAGGTGGTACTCCCTCAATACCTTCCTTTGCTCATCTATACTATTAGATTTATGAATGAATGTTATGTGCACAAATATCAAAACTTATATGGAATTGTAATACTATGACTACACCTCATGTTGTGGTTGTAGATTGTAGTTCTCTGCAAAGTCAATCATGGATACTATTGTTCCAATTGGAAAGGTGTCCTTGCATAGCTTGAACTAAGTGTCCAAACATCAGGCTCTATGGATATGCATTGCATACTCAGACAATATACTATTAGGAAATGTGGTCATAAATTTCTACATTCAAATCTTCTCAATAACCAAATCACACCTCTTTTCTTGAGACCCATATTTTGTAGCATATACCACTTTTTTATACTTCCTGAACTCTACAAGTTTTTTCCCACCTCATTTGTGCTTTCCATATGTTGACATAATGGCATACGCTGGAAGCCACCACAACACTTGCATGAACCATCCAAGCATGTTGTCCTATAGAATATCTAGCCATCCTCTATTTCACATAATTTTTTTGATAAGAACTCTCTTGAAGATTTTGGTGGGGCTTCTATGCCACAATCTTGCAAAACATCGTTAGTATGCAAATCTAAACATATAGAACGATAAACATCATAATGGTTAGAAAATTCAATATGTAGTCTACAACAACAAGTAGTGCGTGTGTGATTTATCTTGAAATAAAAAGGTTTAAGTAGTTCAAAAATCTTTGAGAAATACTAATTTGAGGATAATCATTTTCAAATTTCCGAAAAAATTAGGTTTTAGTCATATCCAAAAAATGCTTTGGATCTGGCTCACGATTTCGACTAATGAATTGCCTTCTTACCACATCCATTTGATTTGGAGATGGCCTTGTGTTATCATTATAATACTCTTCAATTAGTTTTCTCAAAGATTCAACAAGGGTATGTGGAGGATCATGATGGGCCAAAAAGTGGCGATATGTAAGCCATTTGATGACCCATGTGGCTGACGACCTTTTTTTACCCAAAATTGATGAAATGAAAAGGGTTTTTAGAGGAGATTCTCATATTTCCACCAATATAAATTATGCTTTACTTTGAATTTAATAAATAATTATTATTAATTTCCTATTAGAATTATGAATAAAGTCCCGATCGATTGGTTGATTGAAAAACATCTATAACTTTCAAATGGTATCACATTTTTTGAATTTGAAACATGTGTCACATTATATGCTTTGCATAATATAGGATTAAAAAAAAAAAAATGAATTTCATGAATTTTTGACCAAGTTAAGGTGGTTAGACAGACGAGCTTTTATATTTTTCAAAAGTTGTGATAAGAAAATCATAATTAATTATTTACTTGGAAAAAAATTATAAAAAAATATGTATCACATCAGGACATGAGTGCTCTACTTATATCTAAAATATTATAAAAAAATATTATCATTTTATTGTGGTTAGGGTGGTCAGACAGACACTGACTTCTTATTTTTACCCTGAAATTTAAATACTACTGCATTGAAATTTCAAATTTTGACCAAATAGATTTTTTTTTTAAGTAAAGGTCTAGTTTTTTAGAAAATAGATTAAATTTTCTAAATATTATTTTTTTACATTTTTTTGAAATAATATAGGTAACTTATTCAAATTTTTACATCAAGTTGTCTAACTCTGATTTTTTGTCTTTTCATTGCCACTTAAGGGCCTGTTTTTTCCATGATGATCCTGCACATACCCACAACTTCTTTATCTTTTCATGACAGTCTCCTCAAGAATGCCCATAATTCATTTGTATCATTGCCCTCAATTATTTTTTTCCTTTGAATGGCTCTTGATAAAGTTTTTCTACTAATTCTCATTTTTTCACTAGTCTTTTTAATTAGACAAGATATCTTTGTTTGACAGCTTACCAAAGTTGATGTAATGAAACATCGAGTGACATTACTATCCGTTGAGCGTGAGTTATTACCCACACTCTCATAAGCATCCATTATATTCTTCACAATAGTGTCTTCACTCGATGCATTCAATGTTCTCAACCCAAGAGTCTTCATTATGTTCATATACTTTTTTTGTTTTCGGTAAAAGGAATGAAGCCTATAGATAGTTTATTTATATAACATAGTAAATACATAAATATTACAAATCAAAATCTGATCAACCATTGATCAATGTGATGATCGGATCTTACAATATGCCATTCAGCCCACCCTCAAGCTTAAAATTATGTGAACTTCAACAGATAAAAATCTCCATGTCATGGGCCCAAAATCCTCTCCCTAGACATCCAAAGTCTTTGAAATTTTTTCTAGGTTTTGAAGACATTGTTTGTTCTTGCTAGTTCAGATAAGCATGACTTGACTTTTTCTCTATCCACTAGTGCAGGAAATGCCTCTGCACAATGCACCTCAAATTCATGTCTGCGCTTTAGACCATACTCACTACTAACAACCATATTATATAACACAACTGCAAATCTAGTGTCTATTTTGGATACACCTGCAGCCCCAAAAAAAATAAAAAATTTGCTACCCAGATCTAATTCTCATGTCTTTCTCTGTAAAGCCGCTATACATTCATTGTTCACCAAATTAATAGCACCATTCAGACCTGCAAATACAAACTGAAAACTAGAAGTAGACATAGCCCTTTTGCATCAACTCTACATGCCATAAAAAACATCATCCACCATTCAATAAATTCATCAAATTTGATATCCTTCCTAACATTCTTTGCCATGAAAACTCTTCAAGGATAATATAAAACCCTATCAATTTCTTAATGAGACCTTAGTAGGGTTAAATTTTCTTATTGTTTCCAAACCCTTGGTTGTTGATGAGAGTGTCAAGTCGCATAAAATGTCTCTTGTGTACAATTCTGAAGGCCAGCTTAAGTTGAAGCCTCCACTTGTGTTGCAGGAACCACGAAGGGATTATCTTTAAGGTGTATGTTGTGGGAGATTATGTGAAGTGTCTGAAAAGGAAATCCCTTCCTGATGTGCTAGAGGAAAAGATTGTTGGGAGCTTGAGAGAAGCATTAGAATTGCATTTGTTTAATTTTTATGTTATCAGGGATACCAAGGTTGAGAATCATTACCATGTGATTGATATCAATTATTTTCCTAGTTATGCAAAGATGTCGGCTTATGAGTCAATGTTGACAAATTTCTTCTGGAATATTTTTCTCTAGAAGAAGAGGTTGGAGATTGTGCACAGTCTATTAGTGGCAAGGATAAAAATGATTTTGACTAGTGCACCGGTGTAGGAATTTCTTCTGTTGGGAAGCCTGTCACAAAGATGGATGATGGAGCATCTAAGTTTTCCTTTGTGCCACCAGCAACATCACATCTCATCACAAGAACCACTAATTAGGATCATTATTCTGTAGAATATGTTTCAAGTTGTGTTCCTAGTGAACCAAAGGGAGATGGCGAGGCACTGTTGAAGCCATCAATGTGCATAGAAAAACCCATTGCAAGAGATTGGAAATTCTCCAAGAGCTTCCTTGCATTCTACACATGACCCATTGATACCAAAACAACACTACATCCTTGTCTTTTAGGACTCTCATATATCATGTGATACCATTTAATGAATAGGGAGTAATTCAAAGACTCAACACTCCCTTCCATGGTCTCTGTTACAACTAGGTTAAGAATGTTGTCAACTAGGGAGTCTCACTGCCGCAACTCCTTGGGAATACTACAACAATTCCTTAGGAATTGTTTGAATATTCAATTCCCTTTAGTTGTGTATGAAAATTGTCTGAAAAAGATCATTACAAAGATTCTTTATCTTTGAACCTAAGTCTTGGCGAATATAGTGGCACCAATGATAAAAATTCATCGCACCCAATTCTTATGAGGATTTATAAACTTATATGCATGGAAACCACGCCATTGTAGAGACTTACTCCTAGCCTTGAAGTTACCATAATTACCTCATATGCCAAATTCTTTGCCAGAATAAATACTTTGCAATGTCACCATACTTACCACAACGTGCTATAGGACAACAACCTTAGGAAATGAATCATAGTAATAAATAGTAATACACTAAGTTTCTATGCCTCCTTCCTTTATTAGAATATTTGCCAGTTTTCTTTGTATTTTTCCATGGGTAACATCATGAATAAGTTCTTCTTCCTTTTTCTCACAACCTAAATTCGCTAGAAAATCAGTCAGATTGTTCCCTTCTCTATATGTGTGTAGTATTTGAAAGTCACCCACCTTCTCCAGCAAAGACCAAATCTGATGTAATATATAGTCAAGCTTCCAATTTTGTATTTTCCTCTCCTTACAAGCATTTATTACCAGTAGTGAGTCACCTTCAATTTGCAACTTTGAAATCTTCAGATGAATTTCTACCTTTAACCCCTATTAGAATGATTGGGCCTCTATAATATTGTTCATCCCTGGAGGGAGCTTAAATGACATAACACTTACCAGCATTCCCCTACAATCTCTAATAGCTACTCTTGCTCCAGAGATTCCAGGATTTCCCCTAGTTGCACCATCAAAATTTAATTTGAAATAACCCAGGGGAGGAGGACACCATACAATATTTGATCTATCCACTTTGTGATGTGATGGCTGATGCAGGCCACCTTTAAAAGTTAGTGATAGATGAGGCCAATTCCTTAAAATATTTGCATCCCAATTAGTGAATATGGATCCTACTATCTTTACTTTTAGTACATAGCCATTCACTACTTCTAAAATTGATTTCTCCAATGTACTTAATACCTGTTCTCTATTTAGCATCTCATTTCTAAATATGCACTTATTCCTTGCCCACCATATTGCCCAAACTACCATGGTCGGGATAACTCTCCAAATTCTTGCAAAAAATGCATTTTTATATAACACTGGCCAACTTGAGAATAGTTTCCACAAACTATTTGGTAACGGTGCTTGCCAATTAAATTTGTTTGATACACAATACCAACATGACTGAGCTATTGGACATGATAAGAAAAGGTGATTCACATCCTCAGGATCTGCTTCACAAAGAACACACCTAAATGGCTCCACAACTCCTAGTTTTTATAATCTATTGCTTGTTAAAACCTTGTTCTTAATTGCCAGCCATGCAAAGCATCCTACCTTTGGAAAAATCGATGCATTCCAACAGAAAGAGTAAGCTCGTTGAGATTTTACTTGTAAATCAGCTTGAGAGATTGCTTTATACCCAAAACGAACTGAATAATTCCCTGATTTTGAAGGAGCCCATCTTAACCTATCATTTTTGATGACTGATAAACAAACCTTCCTTCCAAGATTTTTGTAAGAAAAATTTTGTGATCAACAATGATTAAGCAGTTTGAAAAATCTTTCCATTTTACCCATCTCGTCTTCAGGGTCCATACTTTGTACATAGTCTTTTACTTTTGAGCCCCACCTTTTTGATAATATGCCCTCAATGTTACCAAAATCATGAAGCGAATTTAGGGGTGGATTTCCATTCCACGAGTCCTTCCAAAAGAGTGCCTCATTACCATTGTGAACCTCCCAAGTTAGATATGGAACAATAAGTTTCCTACAAGATATTAAGAAGTTCCACATGGCAGATCCAAATGGGGATTTAAGATGGTGAGAATTCTAGCTGGATTTGCATTGTCCAGATACTTGCCTTACATGGTCTTACACCATATCAGATTTGGCTTAGTGTACATATGCCATACCATTTTGGCCCCTAAAGATATATTTCTTCCAGACAAATTATGGATCCCTGCACCTCCTTTAAATTTATCCATGCACATATTTTCCAGCGAAATCAGAGGAATTTTTGTTTTATTATCCATGTTTCCAAACCATAAGAAGTTCCTCATTAATTTCTCAATTTGCACTATGACAGATTTTGGAGCTTTGAGTACTGACATATAGTAATTGGGTATTGTGGATAACACAAATTTAATCATTAGAATCTTGCCTAATAATGACAACCACCTGCCCTTCCAAGACAAATTTTTTGCTTGGATACTTTGAGTAACCTTTTGCCAATATGAAACCTTATTTTTCCCTGCAAAGAAAGGAATGCCTAGGTACTTACAAGGGAGATCTACTTCTTGGAAGCCCAAAATCTTCACTACCTGTCTCTCAACAGCTGAATTTTCATTAAATAAGTAAATTTCTGATTTTCCTTCATTTATGTTTTCGCCAAATGTTGAAGTATACTTATCCAATACCTCTTTTATCTATTTTGCTTCTGGAATGGTTGCTTTACCAAAGAGTAGTGTATCATCAGCAAATAAAGAATGGGTTTCTATGACATTAGTATTTGGGATGGAAATCCCTTGTAAATAACCCTAACTATGCACCTTATGAATAGTCCTACTCAAAGCCTCTACTAAAATGATGAAAAGAAAAGGTGATAAAGGATCACCTTGGAAGACCCCTTGTGTTGAGCTAAAAAAATCCACTAGAGAGCCATTTATAAGAATTGAGAACTTTACCCCAGATAGACAAGACATAATCCACTTGCACCACTTTTGGTTGAATCCAAACTTTTGTAATACTTGTAACAAGAAAACCTAGTCAACGCTGTCATATACTTTCAACATATCCAACTTTATAATCATGTATGAAAGCTTGTGAGTGGAAATTGATTAGAGGACTTCGTGTGCAAAAATTGCACCTTCAGAAGTTTCCCTACCTGACACAAAACCTCCCTATTCTACTGATATTATTTTAGCCACTAATGGATGTAATCTCAGATAAATAACCTTGGAAAATTTTTTGTAGACTGTGTTGCAAAGGGAAATATGTCTAAAGTCTGTAAAAGTAGTTGGAGAATTGACTTTGGGTATTATTGCTAGGTGTGTTACATTAAATTGTTTTAGAATACAACTTGTCTTTCTCGATTCCTCCATTGCCCTTAAAATATCAATACCAATGAATTCACAATGTTTTTGGAAAAATATCACTGTGAATCCATCTAGACCAAGTGCTTTGTCAGCTGGTAATGAGAAAACAACTGACTTTACCTCCTCTAACATGAATGGAGATAGTAATTTGTCATTTTACTCTTGGAAAATTATCTTTGGAATAGCTTCTAATAAATCCTCCCTATCCTTGCCCATCTATGCATCTACTCTTTTATTACCTGTGAGCAAATTGGAGAAGAATTTTGTCCCCTCCTTCTGAGTATCCTCTTCCTTAGACAACAATGAACCTGTTTCACTATCATGAATTGAAAAGACTATGTTTTTGGCTCTTTTTATTTGGGCTGGGTTATGAAAAAACTTTGTGTTTTTATCACCATCTTTAAGCCACAACTCTCTAGATTTCTACCTCCAGTAGATCTCTTCCCTAAAAAGTAATTCATTCCACTCCTCTTGCAATTTATTTTTCTTTTCAAAAGCTAACAAATCCATCCCATGGGAGATAATTTGTTCATTTACTTCTGAGAGCTTCTTATAAACCAAATCTTTCTGCACAAAGATATTTTTAAAAAATTTAACATTCCAAATCTTAACTTGTTTTTTGATGTGTTCATGCTTCTTACATAACTGAAATATTCTAGAAACTCTACGAGAAGGGGCAATAGTCCACCATTGCCTTAGTAGGTCAATAAAATCTGGATGATAGAACCACATGGCTTCAAACCTAAAAGTGGATTTATGTTTTGATGTAAAAGACTTTGGAACCATTTTTAGGGATATAGCAAAGTGATTTGACCCATTCAAAGGCATAATTTCTGATGACAAAACATAATTCCCAATAATCCAATTTGGCGAAGACAAAAATTTGTCTAATCTTTCAGCTATCTACAAAAATTCCTTCCTTCTATTTGTCCAAGTGAACCTACCATTTGACGGTTGAATATCCACTAATGCATTATCCTGAATAAAAGACTGGAAATCTTCCATTACAAATTTAGGTGGAGAAATACCGCCTTCTTTTTCTATAAGTGAGGTTATTGCATTAAAGTCCCTAGCAAGAACAACTTTATCTTGACCAAGCTAATCCAAAACTTAATTTAATCTGACCCATAAGAGTTTTTTCCCAACTGTGGAATTTGGACCATATACATTAAGTAACCAAAATGAAAGTTCAAAGTGTGTGATACACATTAACTGCTAGTTACTTTCACATGTGACATTTTCTAAAGAGACTGTATTAGGATTCCATAATGTTATTAATCCCCTAGACACCCCTTGAGTTGGAGAGTGAACCGATTTCCACTTATACCATTTTTTAATAATCTTTTCATATGTATCCCCTGATGTTTTAGTTTCTTGAAGGACTATGACATCCACTCCACAAGCATCCAACTAGTGCTTGATTTGAGCCCTTTTGTCAAAAGCATTGATGCCTCTGACATTCCATGATATTAGCTTCATTTCCCTTGAGGAGAAAAATATGTTCTCCTCAGTCTTCTTTTCTAACTTCCACCCCCCAACATGTTTCCATCCAACGTAGCCTGAATGCCTGCCTTAATTTCCTCCTGCAACTTTATTGCCCTGGACTTCCTTCCTCTTTTACCAAATTTTTTCTTATTTGTGGGTGGGGTCCAAGGAGTCTGTGTTATAGACAGATGTTTGGAGCAATCAAATATGTCCTCTCCCATTACCTCTTTTGCAATTTCCTCTATAAGTTCACAACCCACTGTTGATAAAACCTTATCTACAAAACTCTCCAAATAATTGTCTATAATGAGTTTATGAAATTTACTATTACTTGTCTCTTGACTGTTATCAACATCCACCAACATTGCTTGGGTATCTTATTTTGTAACAAGATTATGAAATTTACTATTACTTGTCTCTTGACTATTAGCATCATCCACCAACATTGCTTGGGCATCTTCTTCTTGAAATTCTAGAGAGCTCTTCCTTTGGACAAGCTCCATACCTCCAAAAGTAAGAAGAGAAGAAATGTGATGTATTTCTTGCATATTGGAAGGTTCGATTTCAGGGGAAACAAATGCAAAGACCTATGGAAGTATCTAAGAGGCGACACCAGGTAGTTTTCCTAGCCTTTTAGGAGCGAGATAATAATAGATTTTACCTTTTAAGGTCTCCTAATAGTAGCCATTTTAGTAGACACAATGCTTAGGTCTGATTTTTGTGTACCAATAAAAGTACCTCCATCAATTTTCCCCATTGAAAGAATTTGGAAGTTCTCAATGAGCTTCCTTGCATTTTGTCCAACCACATTACCCATTGATAATACCTGAGTAGATTCTGAGGGGCACTCTTGATTTTGTTCTAACCCACTTGGAGACATTTTTCCCATTGAAAAAGTTTGGAAGTTCTCATAGAGCTTCCTTGCATTATGCCCAGGCACATTACCCACTGATACTACTTGAGTAGATTCTAAGGAACACTCGTGATTCTACTCTAACCCCCTTGGAGACATTTTTCCAATTGAAAGAGTTTGGAAGTTCTTGGAGAGGTTCCTTGCATTCTGCCCAGGCACAATACCCATTGAAAATACTAAAGCAAATTCTAAAGGGCGCTCTTGATTCTGACATAGCCCACTTGGCTTCTTTAATCCTTATTTTCTCTTACATTCCCCCTTATAATGATCACACTTATGGAAATTTGTACATGTATACAATGGATATTCTAGCAAAATGCTTTGTACCCATAAACCAAACCCAGATGTAATATGTATTTCCTTAGGGAAGGATTTGGTAACGTCTAAAAGCACACACACCCTAACATAAGATCCCAAATTATTGAAAAAATACCAATCATGGTTTAAAAATATTCCTACCTAGTTTGCTAACATTTCCACAATCATTGACTCTCTATATTCCAATGGGATTGATTGAAATTATAACTAGGACAGGATAAATTTAATATAAGTGGTATTAGGATTAAAGTTTGGTGACCATGGCTGCAAATATAATCTCACCCCCTCCAACATCCATGATTTCACTTTATAAATTTCATCCCTACTACTTTTACAAGAGAAAATAATCACAAAATATCCCATCCCCTGATCTATAAGGAAAATTTGATTGGCTCTTGGCCAATTTTGGAAAACCCAACATTGTAATAAATCCAACTCCGGTAAGAAGTTCCAAAACTTACCGATAAGTGTTGTTGCTCGAAGATCTTCAATCTACATGCCAAGGCACTCATTAGACAAGGAAATCTTGTGCACCCTAACTTTATGTTTATAGGTATCTTGATCATCCCTACTTTGTTTGCCATTCCTCCTCCAGTACTATTTTGTCATCGCGGGTTGTCTGCGGATATACTTGGCATGAGGAGCACTATGGGAAGGATGGTTTCTAAAGCTTGTTTTGGCCCTTTTACCTCCTTGCATATTCTGAATCTCTCCATTCTTGTCCCAACCAGACCCCGGAACAAATTTAGGAGTATCAACTATTTCTAGATTGAAGGGTGTTCCATGTATTTCTGTGAGATAACTAGGTAACTCAAAATTTAGGAAAAGTGAGAGATGATTTTATCCCAAAAGCTATATCTTTCGAAAGGGTGGACTTTTAAATCAAGCCATAGGGTATTGGCAGAGGCTCATAGATGTCAAGAACATCGTGCTTGCCCCGATCAAGCTTTCTTTTTTACCGTAAAGGGAGCCGATGACATAAATTGACACCGTAATTAGAATGGCAAACTGCACAATATGCTTGGGGCCCATGGATCTGGCGATGGAGGTCCCCAATTTTCAAGAAACTACCACTAAACCGTATAGGTTGCTTTCTCTTCATTGTCTTCTCTCTATCCTCCCGTTTTGATTATGTTCAATCTTTACACCCTGCATCATTTCAACAAATAGTTGACATTTGGAGTCTCATTTAGCCTTTCAAAGAATCATTCCCAAATATTATTAGAATATCTTCTACAAATGTGTGTTGAAATCTTACCTTCCATGTGCTACACAATCTCATCATCAATATTAATAAAATACTTTGGCATTCTATGCAAAATTCTTGGTGGTGTTCTCCTAAGTACATACATCTCAACATTAGGAATTTCATCAATATTTAATTGAGGTGGGCTAGATCGCATACCTTCGATCAAGGGTGGAGAAGAAGACATACCGTGAGTTTCACATGGGGATGATGGCATACCTTCTTTGTCAATTTCGAGTGATGATGTACTCTCAACTTGAGATGTGTTGGATGGTGTTCAACAATATTCAATTGCGGTGTCCCTCCATATTCACTTGCAATAGATGGTGTCCATCCATATTCACTTGTGCTAGATGGTGTCCCTCCATATTATCTTGTGTATAATGGTGTCCGTTCATATTCACTTATCGTAGAGGGTGTGTCTCCAACTATGGTATATGAATCTGTCTTACGATGATGATTTCGCATTCGTGCTTGTTGTGCTGCCAATTCCTGTTCTCTTTTTTACGGTTGAGGTTCCTCTACAATTGGGTTGTTTTCATCAATCATTTCCAATTTCTTCTTTTCACGACATGTTGCCACTCGAAATCTCTCCTTTTCTTTCAAGGTTTCATTCTCTTCATCTGTTAGTTTCCTCTTTGTATTTTTCTCTAGCATGGCGGATAATTTTATCTATACCATGGTAATGAGATGAATATTAGTTCCTAATCCATTCAAGTTAATTGAAAAATATATTTCATTGAATGCTTCATTTAAATAATACTTACAATCATCGTGTACAAAAGTTAACCTAGCATGTAGACAAGTGTGTACAAACTATGGAAGCACTAGGTTGGCCAGAGCACATTTCTAACTAAAAGTGAATAACCATGATGGTGATTTTGAAAAATAACGGTCGAATGGAATTGTGAGTGTCTGATAAGTTTGTGGTGTAGGAGCACCTTGAAAATCTATGCTTCCATTTTGAAATTTAATTCAATTTTGGGTATCTTCATGTTGTAAGAGGGTCATTAAAGACATTTTCCACGTACCGATTATATCAGCTTTCAAAGGTGGTTTTTTCTTAGTTATAGGCATTGGGGGGAGTTTTTTCTCATTTCAAAAGGTTTAAAAAACCTCCATTGGCTCGAAGGGGGGATTTTTGTTCATTTTGAAATCCATTTTTTTTAATTAAAAAAGGTTGTTTTCTAGAAATTCACTAGTTTTTTGCACTTTCCTGCACTTGTACGAATCTATACAACCTCCCCTTAATATAAAACTAATATAGTATTGTAGGCACATGTCTTAAATCTCTAATTCATCAGTTCTGAGGGCATAACAGTACGTTTGAAGGGAGCAATTGATAATTTTATGAAACTACTCATTTCAAGCCAGTCAAGGGTTTGAGTAGGATTTAATTATGAAACGACCACCCCACCTACTATTATGAATTTTTTCTTGGTGGGATGGCATGCACATTGTTAGATTATTGTTTTTTATTGTTGAACATGCCTTGGAATGAAACTAATGACAATAGGATGGGGTTCTTAGGCTGAAACAAGCACTTTTCCATGAGAATTTGAGGAACCAAGGAGTGATTTTGAAAAAGTGTTGAAGGAGTGGTCTATGTAATGAAATTTTGACCTTTTTCAGGGTATTTTGAAGATGGTTGATGCTTTGGAATGGTATGGGAATACATGCGTATAGGAGTTTCTATAAACCCTCCCTCTTTGCATTGAAAAATGGGGGTTTTCGTATTGGAAGCCTAGTTGAGTGGGTAAGGTCCTAAGACCTAGAAAATATATTATTTTGAGACCTAATTAAAGATTTTTTTTGTGTTTGGAATTCTGGTGTGAGGATATAAGGGTAGTTCCTTTGTAAAATTGGCCTACTTAGAGGCCTAAAATAGTTAAAAGGTCAGTTTTATTGAAGTTGTCCCAAAGGAGTCATGTGATGGGTTAAGGTATGTTTTGCAACTCTGAAATGGGTGCTAGAATCATTTTTTTATTTTCCCAATGTTTTGGAAAGTTTTGGAGTTAAGGGTGCAAAAATGGTTTTGCACAATAACTAGATTCCAAGGGTGAAATGTGATAAATAGTGTTTATGTTTGTTTTCCAGCTTGGAGGAGTGTTGGGATTGGTCCATTAGGCCTTTTTAATCTTGTTAGATGCCTCCTGAAGGAAATTTTAAATCTTCAATGGTTTTGGGTCCTCTAACTTTGCATCAAAAATGAGTATCATAGTCTGAAGTGTGTGCATGGTTTGGGAGATACATGTGATAGTTTGAAGATGCTTGGTTACTAGTAATGTCGATAGCGAACAAAGTAACTAACTCAAAAAAATATTAATTAAGAAAATATTGGTTGTGACTTAAGAAATATAGCTTGTGTTTGTAAATAATGGTGCCATTATGGAAGATTTAAGACAACTTGTGAGTGACATAATCATTGGTTGATATTTTGAGGAACCTAATTGATTGTAATCACTTATTTTAAAGATTTTCAAGGCATCTTGAAGGTCCTTAAAAAGAATTTGGAGCTCTTAATTATAATTTGAGTATACTAATCAATTTTTTTGTGAAGGGAAGTATAGTTGAATAAGTGTGTCAAGAAAGGTGTTGATTTATTCTTTTGTATTGCATCACTTTGTGCAGAGGTATTGGAAGGTGTTTGGACCCTTCGAAGGAATGGAAGAGGCTTGGAGTTGTATTAAAGGATGAATATTGGTGAATGGTTATCAGTTTCTAATCAACTTTATGCTATGTTACAATCAATTTTATGATGGTTAATCTATTTTTTTGAGTCTGGCGAAGACTTGAAACAAAGTTCTAATGTTTTGATGAAAAGATGATTGAGTTTGTTCATTGATCTTCTACAATTTAATTTAGGGTCAGAAGTATCCTTGATGATTTGTGGATCCTGGTGGATGTTCTGCATCAAGTTTAAAATAGTAATTGGCAGGTGTATATAATGGTAGTTTAAAATGTGCATTGACAACCTCAGGTTATAATGACAAACAAAAGTGAAAGAAACCCATAATATAATGAAAGAAAATTTGTAAAGACTTCACATACCTAAAAAAGCAAAATTTTAAATGGAGGATTTCAACCCAATTATGTAGCCTTAACTTCTTCTTTCTTCAAAATCTACAACAATTTGATTTGTTCAAAATCTTGTTCCCCTCCAAACTTCAATTGTATATCAATTTTCAATGGAATTCAAACTTCAATTGATATTATATGTATTTTAACATGGAAACTCTACTATTTCATGCAAAGGTGGTATAAAGATCATGGAAAAGGTGATGGAATGTGAAAAAAATGCTTGCACACTTCACAACATCATGAAAAAGCCACTTTTTGGCACAACACATGCAAAACCAGGGGAATATGCAGACTGTGGGCCTTGAAATCATGGGTATATATATATTTTTACCATTTTAGTGGATTACAACACGCGCTCGCATTATAAGGCGAGCATGTTGTAATGCGAGCGCATTATGTGAAATATAGTTTTCTTAGTATATTTTTGTTCTCCCTCTTTGTCTTTACCCTTTATCCTAATTCTATAGCTGTCCCCTGCACCCTTATAGTAGAGGAGATAGAGGTGAGTGTAGAGGGAGAGTTGGAGAGAGAGAGGGAGATATATGGAGGGAGAGTGGGAGAGAGAGAGGGAGATATACGGAGAGAGAGAGAGGTAGAGGGAGAGTGGGAGAGAGAGAGGGAGATATATGGAGGGGGAGAGGGAGGGAGAAGGAAAGGGTTAGAAATAGAAAGTGGGAGACATGGAGATAGGTAGGGATGGAGAGAGGGGGAGAGTGGGAGAGAAAAATGAAGAGAGGGAGGGAGAGGGATTGGGAGATAAAAATGGAGAGAGGGAGGGAGAGGGAGAGAGGGGAGGGGAGAATGATATAGTGGAGAAGAGAAAGGGAGAGAGATGTAGGGAGAGGGAGAGGGAGAGAGGGAGGGAGAGGTAGAGGGTTAGAAATAGAAAGTGGGAGACATGGAGATAGATAGGGAGGGAGAAAGGGGGAGAGTGGGAGAAAGAAAGAGTGGGAGATAAAAATGGAGAGAGGAAGGGAGAGGGAGTGGGAGAGAAATATGGAGAGAGGGAAGGAGAGGGAGAGGGAGAGGGGGAGAAAGAGAGAGTGGGAGAGAAAGAGGGAGAGAGGGAGGGAGAGGGAGAGGGGGGAAATACATAGTGGGAGAGATGGATATAGAGAGGGAGGGAGAGAGGGGGAGAGTGGGAGAAAGAGAGATTGGGAGATAGAGAGGGAGGGAGAGAGGGGGAGAGTGGGAGATAGAGAGATTGGGAGAGTGAGAGAAAGAGAGAGTAGGAGGGAGATAGAGGGAGAGTGGGAGATAGAGAGGGAGGGAGAGAGGGGGGGAGTGGGAGAAAGAGAGAGTAGGAGAGAGTGGGAGAAAGAGAGAGTGAGAGAGAGTGGGAGAAGGGGAGAGTGGGATATAGAGAGGGAGGGAGAGAGGATGAGAGTGGGAGAAAGATAAAGTGGGAGAGAGTGGGAGAGTAGGAGAAGGGTAGAGTGGGAGAAAGAGAGAGGTTTGAGGGATTAGGGTTGAGATATATACCCTCAACCCTCAACCCTTAAACCCTAATCCCTCAACCCCTATACCCTCTTAATCTCTCAACCTTCAACCCTTAAAACCTAATCCCTCAACCCCTATACCCTCTTAATCCATGAACCCTTAACCCTTCAACCCTAATCCCTCTACCACTATACCCTCTTAATACTTGAAACCTCAACCCTCAACCCTTAAACCCTAATCCCTCAACCCCTATAACCTCTTAATCCTTGAACCCCCAACTCTTAAACCCTAATCCCTCAACCCCTATACCCTCTTAATCTTTGATCCTGCAACCCTCATCCCTTCAACCTTAATCCCTCTACCCCTATACCCTCTTAATCCTTGAACCCTCAACCCTCAACCCTTAAATCCTAATCCCTCAACCCATATACCCTCTTAATCCCTCAATCCTCAGCCCTTAAACCCTAATCCCTCAACCCTCAACCCTCAACCTTTCAACCCTAATCCCTCTACCCCTATACCCTCTTAATCCTTGAACCCTCAACCCTACACCCTTAAACCATAATCCCTCAACCACCATACCCTCTTAATCCCTCAACCCTCAACCCTTAAACCCTAATCCCTCAACCCTTATACCCTCTTAATCCCTCAAACCTCAACCCTCAACCCTTCAACCCTAATCCTTCTTCCCCTATACCCTCTTAATCCTTGAACCCTCAACCCTCAACCCTCAACCCTTAAATCCTAATCGCTCAACCCCTATACCCTCTTAATCCATGAACCCTCAACCCTTCAACCATAATCCTTCTACCCCTGTACCCTCTTAATCCTTGAACCTTCAACCCTCAACCCCCATACCCTCTTAATCCTTGAAACCTCAACCCTTCAACCCAAATCCCTCTACCCCTATACCCTATTAATCCTTGAACCCTCAACCCTCAACCCATAAACCCTAATCCCTCAACCCCTATACCCTCTTAATCCTTGAACCCCCAACCCTGAACCCTTAAACCCTAATCCTTGAACCCTCTAAATCCCTCAACCCTCAATCCTCAACCCTTAAACCCTTAAACCCTAATACCTCTACCCCTATACCATCATAGTTCTTTAAACCTCAACCCTCAACCCTTAAATCCTAATCCCTCAATGCCTATACCCTCTTAATCCTTGAACCTCAACCCTTAAACCCTAGTCCATCAAACCCTATACCCTCTTAATCCCTGAACCCTCAACCCTTCAACCCTAATCCCTCTACCCATCTACCCTCTTAATCCTTCAACCCTCAACCCTCAACCCTTAAACCCTAATCCCTCAACCCCTATGCCCTCTTAATCCTTGAACCCTGAACTCTTAAACCCTAATCTCTCAACCCCTATACCCTCTTAATTTTTGAACCCTCTACCCCTATACCCTCTTAATCCTTGAACCCTCAAACCTCAACTCTTAAACCCTAATCCCTCAACCCCTATATCCTCTTAATCCCTCAACCCTCAACCCTTGAAACCCTAATCCCTCAGCCCTCAACCCTCAATCCTCAACCCTTAAACCCTAATCCCTCTACCCCTATACTATCTTAATTATTGAACCCTCAACCCTCAGCCCTTAAACCCTAATCCCTCAACCCCTATACCCTCTTAATACCTAAACCATGAACCCTTAAACCCTAATCCCTCTACCCCTATACTATCTTAATTATTGAACCCTCAACCCTCAGCCCTTAAACCCTAATCCCTCAACCCCTATACCCTCTTAATCCCTAAACCATGAAACCTTAAACCCTAATCCCTCAACCCCTATACCCTCTTAATCCCTGAACCTTGAACCCTTCGACCCTAGTACCTCTACCCATATATCCTCTTAATCCTTGAACCCTCAACCCTTAAACCCTAATCCCTCAACCCCTATACCCTCTTAATCCTTGAACCGTCAACTCTTAAACTCTAATCCCTCAACCCCTATATCCTCTTAATTTATCAACCCTCAACCCTCATCCATTCAACCCTAATCCCTCAACCCCTATACCCTCTTAATCCATGAACGCTCAACCCTCAACCCTTAAACCTTAATCCCTCAACCCCTATACCCTCTTAATTCCTCAACCTTTAAACCCTAATCCTTGAACCCCTGTACCTTCTTAATCGCTCAACCCTCAATTGTCAACCCTTAAACCCTATTCCCTCTACCCCTATACTATCTTAATTCTTGAACCCTCAACCCTCAGCCCTTAAACCCCAATCCCTCAACCCTTATACCCTCTTAATCGCTAAACTGTGAACCCTTAAACCCTAATCCCTCAACACCTATACCATCTTAATCCCTGAACCTTGAACCATTTGACCCTAATACCTCTACCCATATATCCTCTTAATCCTTGAACCCTGAACCTTGAACCCTTAAACCCTAATCCCTCAACCCCTATACCCTCTTAATCCCTGAACCCTCAACTCTTAAACTCTAATCCCTCAACCCTCATCCCTTCAACCCTAATCCCTCTACCCCTATACCCTCTTAATCCTTGAACCCTCAACCCTCAACCCTTAAACCTTAATCCCTGAACCCTCATCCCTCAACCCTTAAAATTTAAACTTTAATCCCTCAACCCTTATACCCCATGCATCCCTCAACCATCAACCCTTAAAACCTAATCCTTCAACCCCTATAACCTCTACCCTATAACCTATTAATCCCTCATCCCTAAACCCTAAACCCTTAAACCCAAACCCTCTACCCTCTACCCTCAACCCTCAACCCTTATCCCCCAACCCTTAAACCCATTTAGTAAACTCTCTACCCTAATCCCTCAACCCTCTTGACTCTTAAATCCTCAAACCTTAAACCCTTAAACACTCAACCCTAAACCCTCGACCCTCAACCCTAACCCCTTAAACCCTAAACTGTTAAACCCTCTACCCTCAACCAAATAATCTCTACCCTAAACCATTATACTGTGAAATCCAAGAAAGCTCTCTACCCTAATCGCTAAACCCTCAACCCTGAATCTATCAACCCCCATAACCTCCACCCTATATATTGGACCCTCAACCCTAATCCCTCGACCCTATACCTTAAACCCTCAATCTTCAACCCTCAACCCTTAAACCCTCTACCCTTTACCCTATACATTAAACACTCAACCCTTAATTCTCAGCCCTCAACCCTTAATCCATCAACCGTCAATCCTTAAACCCTAAGCCCTCTCCCCCTTACATTAGACTCTGAAACTAATCCTTCACCCATATACCCTAAAATCTATACCCTAAACCCTCTACCCTCAACCAAGTAAACCCTTAACCCTAAACCCTTAACCCCAAAACCTTCTACCCTATATCCTCACACAAATACCCTCTACCATCGACCCTATTCCCTTAACCCTCAAACCTTAAAGCCTAATACCCTAGAAACCATCAACCCTATAGGTCCTCAACCCTAATCCCTCAACCCTATACCCTCAACCCCTATCACTTTCTCTTTATCTATACATCTCACCTCTCCCTCCTTCCCTCCCTCCTACCCTCTATAATTGTCTCTATCTATCATCTCCCTCTTTCAGTGTACCTCTTGTTCAATCAATCCCTACCACCCTCTCTCGCCCCCTCTATCCAACTCTCTTCATTTCCCTCCCACTCCATCCCACTCTCTCCCACTACCTCTCTCTCCTTCTCTCTCATGTCTCTCCTTCCCACCCCCTCTCTCTCCCTCTCTCTCATGTCTCTCCTTCCCACCCCCTCTCTCTCTCAGGTCTCTCCCTCTAGCAACCTACCTAGGTAACACTCTCTTTTTCTTTCTCCTCTCTCTCTATATATCTCTCCAACCCTACCTAGATAAGTACCTCTCACTCCACACCCCTCTTTCTCTACCTCTATTAGGTCACTCCATACCACACCCTCTCCCTCTCTTAGGTCTCTCACTCACACTCCCTCTCTCTCACACTCCCTCTCTCCTCCACTCCCTCCCTCTCACACTCCATCTCTCTCACACTCCCTCCCACTACCTATCTCTCAAGTCTCTCCCTTTGTCACCCTACCTACATAACTCTCCATCTCTCCATCTCTCTCTCTCCTCCCCTCTCTCTCCCTCTCCCTCAATTATCTCTCTCTCCTCTCCTAAATTCTCTCTCCCCCCCCCCTCTCTCTCTCTCTCCTTCCCTCTATCACTCCCACCCTACCTAGCTAAGTCCCCCTCACTCCAAACCCTTCTCTCCCACTCCCTCTCTCTTAAAATCTCACGTCCACCCCCTCTCCATTTCTCTAGAATCTTTCCCTCTCTAAATTCTCCCTATTTCTAAAGACATACATAAATGCATACATACAAGCATAATACATATGTACATATAAGCTTACATCCATTCAAGCATAAATACACACATTCAATTTACTAGCATTTAACATAAAGGAAGACATACCATGAGTGTGTTATAACACACTCGCATTATGTCCTAGTTGACATGTTCCCCACAAAAGAAAAACCATGTGAAAAGTGAGATATAATGCAAGCGCGTTATAATGCGCTTGTGTTATATCTTGCTTTTGGGAATTATTGAGCCTTAGGCTTGGTATTTTCCTTGGAATACCAACCTAAAGGTCTAGAGGGCATTCCCAATGACCAGATATGGGTTTTTAGAAAATCCACCATATTTCTAATAATCGAGTTCATACTCACTATCAAGATTGGGCGTGGTTCAATATCGAAAAAATCAAACACATGTGTAATGTTGGGTTTTCTCTTAGATATCTAATGATGTAATTTTTTTCAATTTTTGAAAATGCTAAGTCTTTCATCCATAATTTATTTTATCTGTATGTCTTTTTTTTGCCAAAAAGTAGTGTTTGGTTTTTTTTTTTTAAATAAATTAAGCATTCATCAATTTTTCAAATAAAATACATTTTTAGAAACTAGACTCCATTCTACAAAATTTTAAAAAAATAAAATAAAAAAATGAATTAGTTTCCAAAATTTGTAGGGGTAGCATGACCAAAATTCTATTTTCAGGAAATTTCCACTTTGCAAATTAGTAAAAAATCAAATATTCATTAAAAAATTATCAGAAAAATCATGCAACAACTACATACTGTTAGCTAACTTCTGATCGTTGCGATTTTAAAAATACTAAAAAAAATTTCACCATACGAGGGTCATACAAGAGTTGCTATGTTATGTCTTTTTGACAAAAAACAACACCAATTTGTGTACGTCCCTCATTTGAACTCCCTAATATCGACCATTTTCAAAATAAATTAGTAGTTTAGAAAGTAGACTTGAAGCACTTGAATCCTTCTTTTTGTTCCATCGCAAAATTTTGAGTCTAAGTATCCTCAATTTCATGTCCAAGGTTAGTATTTCCTAATTTCAGAAAAAAGCTATCCACTTAGGTCCCCTTTTTGGGAACCATCTTGGTGCACTTACCCAAGGCTAAAATTCTAACAGGAACTACAAGTCAAATGTCAAAATTTTGAATGGTCATTTCAAGAACTATCGGTGATCCTATTAGGGCAACTCAACAACATGTACCCTTGCAATCAATCCTTATTAGGCATTCATAAATTCAGCTAACCATACTGAGAAACAACACCTGGCTACGAATAAGTCATTTGATATTTGAATTTAGAAATTCTATAGTAGCAGTTGATCTAAAAAATCATAGAAAGCATATAACAGTACCCCTATAGAACAACAAAGAATCCTTCATTGGTTTCAACAGTCTACTACACATATCACTGAGAATTTTAGATATATGAGATGCTTCTTATTGGTTACATCTTCCTTGGAGCCATGGTCCTCCCTCATCCCTTTTCATTTTAGAAGACTCTTTCAAGGTCAGTAGCATTGTTTCATTACAAGTCTCACAAATTATACGCACTATGGTTTATTTTCTCTATATCTTATAAAAAGACATAGATTGATGGGATAAACATGGAAGGTCCTAGAAATGAGGTTAGAATCTCTAAGCTACAAGAAAAACCATGAAGAAACCATGTTTCTGGAGTGTTTTTATCATTTTTGCACAAAAAATGAAAATTTAGTGATTTTTTACACAATGTTGTTAGAATGTTATTTGTTAGATAAGAATAATAGATTAAATAGGACATAATTTTTTGGTTCTGTTGTACTTATTATTCTATAGTAACAATCATAATTTCTATCAAAATAATCATAGTTAAACATTCAGAGAACATATAATTCAAATTTTCTTGCTCTATTCAAAAGGTCTTATTCCTATCAAATCTAATGCAGTAAAAGTCCTTAAACTATTATTGAACCTAGAGATATAAGATCAAGGGAACAAAGAAACAATAATATCACACCCATATATTTATACTTAAGCCATTATTCAACCTGTAGATATAAGATCAGGGGAACAAGCCAACAATAATATCACAACCAAATATTTAGATATGATGATTGGTGTCATGGATTTTAATCATTAGCTCTTTCTTAATCATCCTTCACATATTCATCATTAGGTGGATGCACTTTGTTGTCTTTTCCTTGATCATAGTTTTAAAACATAAGTTGTACAAATTTTAGTGATCTTGGGGGCATCATTAACTCCATTAGATGGGTCACTCATTGTCCTTAGATAAGAAAATTAAACTCTATTTGTTGTAGGTTTGTTTGCCATGTTGTGCATTACTATTAATACCAGTCTCATATTTGATCTATTTGATAATTTTAAACATTTGAATGAGCTATTGGGCAGAAAAACCTTCCCCTGTCCTTATCCTACATCCTTTGTTGACTATATTTATATATAATATAGTTTCACCCTTTTTAATTTCCTCATGTTCCCTCAATTGAAGGTCCCTATTATCTGCTTACATACCAATACCTCTCTAGCTGAGCATACTATGAAGGCCCAACCTTCTATTGAAATCTAAACATCTAAAAATGCAGTTGAAGTTTACCCATTTTTTTCTCATAATTATACAAGTAGAAAATATGTTTGTTATGGTGTTGTGTTTCCAGCTACTGCTCCAAAGCTAGCTTGATTACTAAATACACATATTAGCAATTTGAAATAATTTAATGGACCTTTTATTTTCATGTAATTGCTACGTTAAAAAAATTAATTGAAGCATTACATGTATCACACAATAGTGACTAATGGGACATTGGTGGCTAATGATTCTTTGGTAAATCTTTTATTATGATTGCTCAATTCAAATTTAAGTTTTTGATATTTCCATCTAGAACATCACTAGAACACTACTTTAATTTGCTTCTCTTTTAAAAAAATATATTTAATTATAGTTAATGATATATTTTGATATGTCGATGTTAGGGAATGAATTACCAATATTAAGATTTATAGTATCAATGATTTCATATTGCTTGCTGAGATAAAATTCAATCAGATGATTAAATTCTGTCTTAATATAGAATACACATAATATACATTATATATTTGTTACTAAAAATCTCCAAAATATCATGTAGAAGCCTCCAAAATCTCAATTGACACATAATATCCAAATAAACATTGATTTGAAAACTGCATGGGAACATTCTATTTCCATTTGAATTTTTTTTTTGTCAATTTGATGGTAATTTTTTTTACACTTGCAGCACATCGATTTATTTTTGAAGAGTTGCAAAAGAGAAAATGGTTGTTAACAATTAAACATCATTCTCTCAAAATAGGTCAGTCACTTTAAACTATTTCTTTCAAAAAAAAAAAAGAAAATCATTAAGCTTATTTCCTCTTCCATTGTAATAATTCATTGCATTTATTTTGCTTGTTACTATTAGTAATTAGTTAATTTTGTAGCTGGCAAGTGCAGTAGATATTTGGGTTACATTTTATTCATCTCAGCTACATTTCTTCATTATATACCTTTGGAAATTGTATTCATTTTTTCATTTGATATGTAGATGTACAAAGAAACACAAATTTCTTGTATTAGTCCATGTCTTTTTCTCATTACTATTAGTAATCATACCTCCTATTTTTAATTACAAATGATGGACACTAGAAACAAAATAAGTCAAACTAAACCCCATCAAATAGAACTTCAAAGAATACAAAATCATAAAAGAAGTCGAGAGTACTATTCTCATCATAGAGAGGAAATTAGGGCTCGTCGTCACCTATAAAACATACAAAAAAAAAGACCAAATGAAACAGATAGTACACCATCAACAAACAACAACAGTAACTTCATGACCACATCAAAAAAAAATTGACATAGAATATATGCACTATCTAACTTACAAACGTGCACTATATGTAAGGATCGCTACCCTTGCATGTTTGTTCATTCATAAAACAATAATTGTATTTGTAAACAATGTTTCAATGAGAAAGATGTTCATCGATTTTCATCACTTAATAATATGGACCCAAGAGAAAAACCTCCTATGTTGCAAAAACTCACTCAAGTAGAAGAGATGCTCATAGAAAGGGTAAAACCAATATTACAAGTAACCCACACTCATGGGGGGGAATATAAATACAATGGCCACATGATTAGCTTCCCACAAGACATAAAAAGTATTTCCAAAATACTACCACATAGAATTACAAACCTAGATGTCTTGATAGTTCAAAGATTGAATACAAAAGGAAACTATTATGACTGTTATGTAAGTAGGAGTTGTATTATAGATGCATTGCAATACAAGATCAAATATGACCCATATTGTAGTGATGTTGAAAAAAATGCATCCTACTTAGAAAAAATCCCTGAAAAAAGTACAAACATATCAAACATGCCTCACACCATATAATTTTCCAAAAAAATAGTTGTAGCAAACAACGAATCTGATGCTAACAAACAACATGATCAAGATACATCAACATACACATCATCATTTATGGTAAGCCTACGAAAGAGACATCGTGAGCTAGAAATCATTAAAAACACACTACAAATTGAACACCCAGCAAATAACACTATTGATTGGCCTGAAATAATCTCTTCTCCAATAAATGAATACAATACTGAAGGCCTCTTTGATATGGCATTCACCACACTCTTTCTAGATGGAAAAGCACTACAAATGCAAGCACGAATTAGAGAAGTACACATGCATGAATATACATTACATCTAATGAGATTAGATGACCAAGGATTTGGAAGGCATCCAAGGTTTCGATATTTTATCTCCAACCTTATGAGGTGCCATCGTAGCCAAGGACTCACAACAGTTTTCCTAAAAAAATGCAAAAGAAAACATACCACATACTATTGAAAACCTTCATACACACTTGAAAAATCTTTCTAACGAACAGTTAGCTAAGCATCTTATGCACTTTGGAGCTACCATGAGAGGGATAGGACCATATTGGAACAAGTGTCATGTTGAGCTAACAAATATGATCAATCAAATAGGCTCACCCACTCTATTCTTCACATTAAGTGTAACAGATACAAAATGGCTAGATTTACAATGACTACTCTCAAATGACATAAGATTTACAATGAAATCAAATAAAATTTGTGTAGATAACATAATCAATAACCCCCATACCACATCCCTATATCTACATCAATGATTCATGATATTTTGTGAGGAGGTCATTGAGATGTTCCTCCATGCAAAACAATATTACTATAGGTACAAAAGGCAACATTGAGGGACTACAAATGTTCATGGATTCCTTTGCCTTGTAAATGCTCCAGACATGGACAAACTTGATTGGAAAGAGAAAGAAAATTATTTGACACATATGTCACTACTTGGAACCCTCGTACTATATCTCATGGCAACAACACAACACATTGGTCTCCACTTGATGATCCATGTTTTTTAAACACAGATGAGATCTTTATTACAAATCCCTCTGATGACTACAAGGAGTTAATTAATCATTTCCAAAGGAACACAAAATTCATCGAGAGAAGATGCCTACGTAAGAAGGGGAAAAAATAGAATGTCAATATAAAGATCCATGGAAAGAACAAATTATCTCTACATTATCATGTGACAATGATGGTAAAAAAAAAAGAAACAACGGGAAATGATGATAGATTAAACATACATAACCGAGAAATAATTTCAATATGGAGATAAAATATAGATTGCCAACCTATCATCTCACAAACACTTGTTCTCAAATACATTGCCAAGTATGCATCAAAATTAGAGGAAAAAATAGAGAGTTGTGTTAATATGCTTACAAGAATAGCTACAAATGAAAAAATTGAAGATGAAGCTTTAACAACATACCCAAAATTCATGATAGAACTTGTGGTTGAACATGATATTGGAGCACAAGAAACATGCCATATGCTCCAAAAATTTCCCCTCGTCATTTGTAACCGATCATTTATGTCATTGAATGTTGGCTGAAAAGTGTTCCATTGCTTTACAAGAACAACAAATGACAACAAAATCCAATCAAGCTACTTACATTCTTATATGCAATACCCACCACAACTAGAAGCAATAGCGCTGCTTGAATCTGCAAGATCCTTCTCCTATTCTTCATGTTGCAAAGGATGTAAATGGAAAGAGAGGAAACAAAAATAAATTGTCAATGTTTTCCCAAAGTTCTATACTATACCAAAGCAAGATTTAAACTTTTTTGAAACATTTTGTTGGAGTGAATTACTCTTATATAAGACTTTTCGTAACGTACAAAATGGAATTTTGACCTTACTAAAGAAATAATAATAGTAAACTGGACCCAAATGAATACAAACACATATGATGTATGACACGTTAATCACACAACTGATATGGAAGCAAATAGTGAAGATGAAGAAGATAGTAGTAATGAGGCAAACACAATAGATACATTAGAATTGAATGAATGGAAATTGTTGTCACAAACGGGAATTACTAATAATGTTAATCTAGATGAGCTCCAAATACTCGGTAGGTGTGATTTTGATAACAATGATGAATGGGATCAACATAGTGTACACCAATATTTACAATCCACTACAATTGACTTTATAAAGATGAATAAAATTTGCATCCGAATTGAAAAAATGGCCACTAGCTTCGATGTCCCAAATTACACATTATCACCAAAACAAAAAGTAGCACTCACAATAATTACAAACCACTACAAAGATCAATCCTTTAAAAAAACATTGCATATGATCATTCAAGGAACTGCAGGAACTAGAAAATCATACCTTATTTCTTGCATAAGAAATGCACTTCAAAGTAAGCTACCACAACAAAAGAGCCAATTTCTCGCTTTAGCTCCCAGAAGAATTGTTGAGTTCAATATGCTTGCATCAACCATACATTCAATTCTTAGGATTCCAATAAAATTAATGAAACCATTGCAAGGACAAACACTAACAACATTTCAAGAAGAAATGAAACACATCAAGTACATCCTCATAGATGAAACAAGTTTCATAGGCCCAAAGCTACTATTAAAGATAGATAGTAGACTACGTGAAGCATTTCCTTGAACACAAAATCTCAGCTTTCGTGGTGTATCTATAATTCTAATAGGTGGCCTAGCACAGCTACCACCTATCATAGACAAACCCATCTATGCATCACACTCCAATGCCAAGCTGCTATGGGAACAATTTACTACAGTTGTTACATTACAAAGAATGTTTCATCAACAAGGTGACTATCCAACTCAAACACACTTTTGTGAAACATTAAAAAAATTAGGCAATGCATAACCAACACACCAATATTGGGAGATGTTAATGACTTGCACAAACAAAGTACTTACAAATACTGAAAAACAAGAATTTGACAAATCCATTCACCTTTTTGCAACAATAGACTTAATCTGACTACACAATAGAAAAATGGTAAAATAAATAAACCTTCCAATTGTAATAAGTATTGCAACAAACACAAGAAAAAAATCAAACATCGATGCTCAAGAAAACTAGCTTGAAAAAGAGCTCATATCATGCAAAGGCCAACAAATCATGCTAACAACAAACTTATGGACTCAAGTAGGACTTGGAAATGGATCCCTTAGCGAAGTTGTTCATATTGTTTACAATCTAGGCTCAAAACAATTAGATATTCAAATGTACGTTGTAGTAAGAATCAATAACTGCACTGGGCCACCATGGAACCAAAATGATCCAAAGGCTATAGCTATAATGCCTATATCACTAGGTAATCATAGGAAAATTCCATTAACAATGGCATGGGAAATTACTATACATAAATCGCAAGGCCTCACCTTACAAAGAGCAACAATTGATATTGGTAAAATAGAAAGACAAGGACTAAAATTTATAGCTATATCAAGATTAAAATAATTAAATGGACTTTCTATTTAACCAATGCTCTCTTTTGAGCAGTAATATAGAGTGCAAAACAATCCATACACAATTATTGGAAAAAAAGAGGAGGTTCATTTACAATTACTCTCACTAAGACAAAATAAGGTGTACACTTGCCAATCCAATCTCTCTCACATTAAATTTCAAATTACTTTACAATACTATGTCCTTACAAAATATTTTCCCCTTCACTAACTCATTCAAACCTTTTTGATATGTAAGTGGACACTAAGAAAAATAAAACATATTCTCTAAACAACATTTCCAACATCTTTGTCCAATACAAGTTGCAATGGGAAAAGATAAGGCGATACATGGAAGGTGCAAGATTGGTTCCTCCTCAAAATCAACCACATGTATGTATAATATTTCCTTCTCTACTCAAACTCTATATTACTTATTATTTGACAACCAATTATATTCCCAAAAAACAAAAAACATCAATTGTAAATTTAATTACTTTTTTCATAGAATATCTTCATAAAAATGATGAATAAATCAATCAACCAAACCTCTATTGATGTTGGATGTGTTTGTTGAAAAGGGTTTGTCTTTGCTTCAAGAATAAGTATATTTTCAAACACTAATTTGAATTGGTTGTAGAGGCGACAATATGTGACTTTTTGATGTTCCCTTTGTAGTTATTAACCTTGTAGGAATTTTTATGGGATGCTGACAACAACATTTTTTTGGCTGTTGTAGTATTTTTTGAAAATCAACACACAAAATTTTTCCACAAAATCTTTACTCAACGTTTATGAAAAACATGCATTCTAGAGAAAGCCAAGAAATTCTCGAACTGGCTTCACTATTGCTCATTATGTTGTTGATGTAAGTTTAATGTTGCCTTCAACCCTTACCATTTTATTAAATCATTTTGTGCTTTCTATCATTTCTAGTTATTAAAGTATCTACTTTTAATGTTGGAACAAGTTATATATTAGGAAATTCAATTCCTTCATAAGAACAATGATTACATGGTATCAAAGCATCAACACTTCTTGAATGCTTCAAAATTCCTTTTTCTTGCATGACTTTTTTCTCCACTACCTGAGGAGTCTTCAAAGTCTTCATATGTTTCTTACAAAGATTGAATTTACAATCAATAAATGGGACCTCTTCTCATGTTGGATGTGTTTGATAAACAGGTTCGATCTTTGCTTCAAGAATAAGTATCTTTTCCAAAACACTAATTTGAATTGGTTGTGGAGGTGACTGTATGTGACTTTTTGATGTTCCTTTTGTAGTTAATAAACTTGCAAGAATTTTTATGGGATGTTGACTACAAAATATTTTCTTCTTTTGTAGTATGTTCCCATAATCAACTCACAAAAAATTTCCACAAAAACTTTACTCTACATTTGTGAAAAACAAGCATTTTATCTGTAGACACCACAAATTGGTCTAGGCCCGTGAACAACACTTTCGACATAATTTTCTATTATCCATGGTCATGATAAAATATAATGTTGATTATTTAATTACCTTTCTAACACATATTTCCTCTATTAATTAAATGCCCCTTTTTAATTAATTCATTAATTCATTACAACCCTTTATTCAACTTGTTAATTAAATAAATCATATTTGTTTAATTATGTCCCTAACTAATTAATTCTTCCTTCTTAATTAAATAATTTATTATTTAATTCCCACTCTGTCATATTTCAACTATAATTAAATATTTATTATTTAATTATTCATTTATCCCCCTTTATCTATAGTTAAATATTTATTATTTAATTCATTCAATTCCACCTTTACAATAATCAAATTAAATAAATGATCTCTATTTGTTTAATTAAATATTTTATTTTCGAATGTTGAATTAAATTAACATTTAATTTATATTTATTCTTTATGTCACATTATTTTTTTAATCAGTTTTCTAATCTTTCACTCACCTTCTGACTCGAGATCTATTTTCAGTTCTCGAGTTATCTTCGGATTCAACATCTGATTGTCTCTACGAGAGGACTCTCTATCGCAACTAGTCAGTTAAATAGTTCCAACTCATATGAATGATGTGTTTATTAATTAAATATCTTTATTTAATTAATTCATTCATTCTTTCATTTGAATGCATTATTCTTCAACTTCTAACTTTGTCTTTGACATTCAACGTCTATTTCTTCTATTTTCGAAGACTCTTAACTGAAGATTAAAATGTTGAACTCATGTTCTAACTCACATTCTAACTTAATCTTTATCTTGCAATATTTTCTGATTCATGTTCTAACTTACATCGCATGAAATTCAACAATCTCATATGTCGATCTCTCTTTCAATCTGAGCCGATCTATCGAAAACCCAAAATCTATAAAATGCTATGTCATTATCATTATTCCTCCTCTCGAAATCATACACTTTTGAGAAGAGACTTATCTTCGATATTTTTCTTAGACACTAGACGAAGTTATTCTTGCATCAATAGTGAAAAATTTGAGGGCAAGAATATTGAAACAACAAAATGGAGAAGAGCAGTCGAGATAATTCGAAGGAGTGGACACATATTTAGTGAGATCTTTTTCAATTAATTTTTTTAGTTATTCATTATGTTTACTTATTCGTTCTTTGTTGTTTTTGATTTAGATTGTTTGTTAGTTTAGAATTAATCATTGTAATCTGTGCATCTATTAGCATTTAATCTCTCAAGCAGAAATATAGTTCATAAATTTGGTGAAATCAACGTGAACACGCTTCAAATTCACACATCTTTTCATCTTTCTATTTTTCCGTTTTTCATTTTTTTGCAAGTTATCATACGATACACCACATTTGTTCAAAAAAATGATGCATCTATCCTCGCGCACCGCATCTTTCATATTCCATGATGCATCTGCCATCTTGCACTGCATCCATGAACTTGTGCACCACATCTTCCTATCAACATCGAGCCACATTTGCCTGGTAATCATTTTTTTTTTCACTTTTTAGTCATTTTCATACATTCGTATTTTCATTTTCTTTGTTTAGGTTATTTTTATTTTCACTAATGTTTGGTTATAGTTGTGTTAAGGTGGATTAACTTAGTGTTTGTAGGACAAAGCATAGAAGACCATAAAAAACACAAACCATTATTTTATGTAGGACGAAATTCAAAGACACCAAAAACAAACTACTAATCATTTTTGCATGCAGGACCTAGTGAATTTATCATTTTTATTTTTGTAAGCTTTTTGTTTGGTAGTTAGAAAATTAGCATTCGGACTAAAAAGAACCACTGTTTTCCTTGAGTGGTGCAAAAGAGCATTTTTGTAACCCTTCACAATTTGGTATATCGGAGTATCGTCTCCCATTGTGCAGTCATGTGATCTTGGGTGTAAGAGAAATGGCTACTAAATCTAGAACTTGGGCCTATCTTGGTGGAAAAATGTACTCACCCCAAGACAACTCAGACCGGTAGCACGCTATATGCCAAGCGACTTCCAACTAGTATATAAAAGTAGATTCTTAGGGAAAGCCCAAGAAACATGCTCACTACTCCAACGAGAAGGGAATAAATGGTCTCTCACGGAAGTTGAATAGTGCCCCATGAATGGAATGCCCTTACTAAACACCTTATTGTAGATCTGCCAAAATCCTACCTATTTGCTGGCGCAACAAGTTCGGACCTGTGAAGCCATTTTACATTCTTACGGTTCATGTGTGGAGATGAGATGTATGCCATGGAAGTTTCATGCGTATAGGAGCTTGGCTTCCCCATATAAGTGAGTGTCGTGGAGGGGAGCCAGTGGGGTCAAGCTACTAGTCATCCACCTTGAATATGCGTAGCTGGAGAAATCCAAGTGAGAACTCAGCAAGTATTGTCCACAAAGCTTAGGTTGTAAATGTTTTTGGTCTTAACAGTCCTATCATCACAAACTGAAAATACATTGATTTTTGTGCTTGTTTTTTTGTTGTATTCATCAAAACACTTGATCAACAAAACAGATAAAGTCGAAAAAACTATCTTCAAAAAAATGCAACTATCATCGTAAGTTGTAACAGTCAATTTTAACACCACATCTATCCTAGCAAGTCACAATTGTTAGGGGAAACAACACATGTGTCTATTAAAAATTCCTCTTTTACAGTCAAGTATTACGAAATACAAGTGTCAAACTTTGAGTCGCATGTGTATAAAAAAGTTGCATCTGTCATAGAAAATGTTGCATGTGCCTTTCACAAAATTCCTTTGTTACAGTCCAAGTATTATGAGCCACAACTATCAAACTATGAGTCGCATGTGTATATGCAAGCCACATCTATCAAAATAAAAACCGCATGTGTCTGTCAATTGGGTTAAATTCATAGGATCATTATTTCGAGTCGTAACTATGATCGTGAGCCGCATCGCGAAAAGATAAACTCCATCTATCAAAAGTCAAAAATGCCTGTCAACATTCAAAACTAGGTTTTAATCAAATCCTTGCATGCACATTGGTAAACCACATCTATCAAATTTGGAACCGCATCTGATAGGTGAACCACATTTGACTGTCAATAGAAAACTTAGTAAACTAAAAATTGAGTCTAAAATATAACAATCATTTTAGTTTTTGTTTATCAACCTTGGACAAAAATTGGAAAAACTTTGCTTAAAAAACCTTGCATTATTAAGTTTCATATATGTCTTAGTCACAGTCAACATCAACGTCATAGTCATCCTAAGTTGCATGCATATAGAAACTTCCTAGGAAATTGCATATCATAGAAATAGGTAACTTTTCACTTCATTGGATACGTTCATGTTCTGATTTGTCACAAGTCATTGAACCTAGTCACTTTAGTCCTATTTGTGAATTTTTTGAGCTCAATAGTCTAGTTTGGGAAATTCATCTTGTCACTCTCTTTGTCTTACAATCAAGTTCCTTGGTCAAATTCAAATCCTTGCATGCATTTATTCCATAGGTGGTAGGTTATACCCATTTTAGAATCATTTACCATCATAGTCTACTCAAAATTTTGCATATTGTCCATCCTATCATACATCATCTTAGTATATGTCATTTTAGAAATCCTTTTTCGCAACATCCTTTATTGTTAGAAAATCCAAAACATAGACATCGAACATATTACTTTTTAGACTTAGTTTTCATTCCCCCATTTTGAGCAACTTCTGATGGTCAAAACAAGGTCTCAAAAGAAACAAAAAGCAATGTCAGATCCTAGCGAATTTGTCAATCCTTTCACAAATCAACCATTAGGGAAAGAAATACCACACAAACCTTTGCTTGAAAAACACATCACTAGGGACACACATGGACAAATTTACATTGAAGACATAGATGCAGCAGTACAAGATCTTGAATTCACATCCTTTATGGATGAATGTTTGGAAAATGATCCCCAATGATATCTAGCAAAGTTACTATCAAAAGGTGCAAAACTCTCAATAGGATTTGATGTTCCTACTTTTCAAACACCACTTATTCAACCAACACAAACTGTGACATCAAGTGTTTCAATTCCCTAAATCACCACAACAATACCAACTAGCATACCAACTCAAACATTGTCAATTATGAACACAACCCCTTTCAACATAACACAAGGTTTTCAATTTACTGCTGGAGCAACTTCATCAAACCCCTTTGGCACCAATATGACTGGTAAGAGATCCAAAGTTGGCATGAATATTCCTATACCAAATCAGAACATACAAACTGGAAATATTCCTATACCAAATCAAAACACACAGACAAGATATATTCCCAAACCAAATCATAACACAAAGGTAGGATATATTCCCAATCAAAATCAGAATATTCAAACAAGAAATATCCCCAATCCAAATCAGAACATTCTAATGGGATACATTCCCTCACCAAATCACAACCCGTCACAGAACATGGCATTTCAAAATATCTACATTGATCCAAACAATGCCAACAACATGTCCTTGACACAAGTAGATGTCCTTCAAAACCAAATACAAAATCTTCAACAAAAAATGGATAACATGTCTATGTTAGATAAATGAACTATCTCAGTGCAAGATCTATGTCCATGTCCATTCGAAAAAGCACTTTATATGAGACCTTTCCCCCATGGATACATTATACCGAATTTTCCAAAGTATAATGGGAGGAAGAATCCTTTGGAACACATTAGAGAATTCTCAACGACATGTATGGACATATCATATGACCCCACATACTTGATGCGACTATTTCCATGAACCCTCATAGGGATAGCATTGGAATGGTTTTCTAAATTACCATATGGCTATGATCTTGGGGTGAATTAGCTGAGAAGTTTGTTGAACACTTCACTTTTAACATAGAAAATGAAGTAACAATAGCAACCTTGTGCCACATGATACAAAAAGACAGCGAAATTTTCACCACTTTCTTCTAGAGATGGAGAAGTCTTGCTAGAAAATGTCTAGTTGAAATACCCAAAAAATAGAAGGTCACGATATTCCTTGAAAACATCAATCCAAAACTGAGAGGTGACTTACGGGTACATTTTTTTACTTCATTCCTAGACTTGGTACAAAAGGGCATCATCCTTGAAAAAGGCCTTATTGACAAAGGAGAAATAAAAGTACCAAGTAGAAACCCAGTTGTCCAACATCAAAAAGCACCAAATGATAGAAACAAATTCTGGTCTAGAAACAATTTTTTTACGAATGACGACATTGTTGATTCTAAAAAAATACATACGAGACCAATTGTCACACTTAGAGGATACAACCAAAATGGAGACATGACAAACAGTCTAGATCAAACAACCATTTATGTCCAAAATTCACAACAAAAAAGACCACAAAGGAGATTTCCCACATGTGAATTTACACCTTTAGGGCAACCAATCGAGATGATTTTCAAAGAATTGATTAAAAATAATATCATTAAAACTTTGGAACCAAGATCATATGATCCTGGACAATTTAAACCTTCATGGTGGGACAAGAATGCCTATTGTGACTATCATCGCACAAAGGGACACAACCTACAACAATGTTGACAGTTAAAGAATATTATAGAAGACTTTGTTGAAAATAGAACCATAGAGTTCAATGGGAAGAAAAATACCAAGAATTGTGATCATAAGGTCTTCACAGACCCAGTAAATGACCACATGAAAGGAAAAGCCTCCAGTTCGGGAACCAAGAATAATCCATCAGCCAATTATACCAATACCAACTATGACTATGGTAAAGGATCGATCGTAAATCACCTCTGAGCTGCAAATGAAAATGTCCACACCATCATCATTAAGAAGCACCCAGAATGTGTTGTGAACACATGCAGAACTAAGAAAACTATTCCAAGTGCTTCTTCAGAGCCACCTACGTAGAATTCCAAGTTTAGATACAATCTCCTCGATCAATTGAGCAAAATCCTTGACCAAATATCCATCTTGGAACTATTGACTTTGTCACTTGAGCATCGAGCCATTCTTGACAAAGCTTTGTAGAAAATGACTATTCCTACAGACTTAGATGTCAATCATTTCAAAGAAATGGTGGGATATTTAACCAACTCGCATCATGCCACATTTTCCCAACAAGAATACTCAACCAAAAAGTTTGATCATAATGACCCATTACATCTTGAAGTCCTAGTCCATCAAACCAAAGTTAGACGATTCTTGGTAGATGGAGGAGCAGGTTTGAACCTATATACCCTAAAATTGGTTAAGGCATTAGGATTCTTAGAAGACTGCGTAGACACCTCTAAGAGTATAGTCATCAAGGTTTATGATGATGAGGAAATATCATGCAAAGGAGTTGTCACACTCCCTATCAAAATTGGCCCAACAATTATGAACACCAACTTCCAAGTCTTGGATCTCACCCTTCCATACAACTTGTTGTTTAGTAGACCTTGGATACACGCAATGAAAGTTGTACCTTCAACATATCACCAATGTCTTAAATTTCATTATAATGGCACCAAGATCACAATTGATGGTGATCCAACTCCTTTTCAAAATTGTACAAGCCTAAGGGAAATTCCACAACGACAAGTAACAGTTAACCAAGAAGCTTCATTATCCACTTTATCCCTATAAGTTGACCCATCACATCTTACCAAGTCCATGTCATTTAAACCACCATCAAACACTCCTAAGGTCAAGATCCAAGACAAGGGTTGTGGCGAATATTACATAAAGGCATCATATTGTGTCAGTCAACTGGTTCCACCTAAGGCATATGGCTTACCCATGGCAGATAGAAGACAGTCGGTAGTCACATTTTGTGTTCCCCCTACAATGACATTGACCAAATGGGGAGAGTTAAGTGAAGAGATAGTGGATCAAGGCGATATTACCTCCTGGTTGTATCAAGAAGACAATGAATACCCCTCGTCGTCTATTCAAATAGCTAAGGAAAAATATGGAAAAGGCTTTAAGATTATGCAAAATAAAGGCTATGATGGGCATAGTGGGTTAGGACTACATCAAAATGGAAGAATGAAACCGATCATTGTCTCACCACGATCGAAATACCTAGGGCTAGGGTTTCAGCCGCTTAGAATTGGGTTTTCTAGTACTTCGTCACCATTTCAAGAGGAAGATTGTGCTTGTATAAAAATCGAGACATCTCAGGAACCACTTCCCCTAGTCTACGATGAGTCTTAAAAATCACTTCCCCCAATTTATGATGAATCTCCCGACTGAAGCGATTGTGAATGGGATTATTTTTCCTCTACCAGTACCATGAACATATATGATCTCTTTGGAGAATTGGACCTAAAGTTAAAACATGTACCAAAACCATCTAGTCCCCGTCATAGGAAGAACTTTCTAAAGAAGAATGGCATAAACACTATTATTGGGAAACCCTTGATCATACATCTTGGGCACCTCCTGAACCATCTTCTGATGACTCAACCCCTACAATAGTCCCACAACAGAATATACCTACCTATAGGAAGAAGAACGAGAAGGAGTTAGTCCAAAACTTTTGTGATCATCTCAACCACTCTATATTCACCTTGGTAGCTACTATCTTTAATAACTCAAATGATGACATGCCTCTTATATATCCTGAACTTATCGACTGGGATCAACAAGGTACACCTATCATAGATGCATTTGAGAACGACAAAGCAATTGCTAAGTTCATGGGACTTCATGAAGGCATACCAAGAGGGGATCATAAAGTTGGTTTTACCATAGACTTGGATGACAAAGAATATTTTGGGGAGTCTATTTACACCTCTAGTCACAAAAATGAAAATAAAAAGAAAAATGAGAAAAATGAGAAAGATGATGAGCCCCTAGGTGAAAACCAAAAGGCTCCTTTGGACGAAGAAATAGTCAAAATAAAGGACGTATCTGAGGGTGAAAAACTCTCTGAGGAACCCAAGGATAGAGGTTTAAATATTTTCCCCATTGAACAAGAAAAGTCACAATGCTAGTAGAAGATTCTATTGCACTCAACATAAATACAAAAGAAAACCCTCGGCACATATACTTTGCAGCATCATTGACAGAGGCAGAACAACCCGAGTTTAAGGAATTCTTCGCAAAAAGATATATAAACTTTGCATGGTCATACGCTGACATGCCTGGGTTGGATCTAGACCTTATATTGCACCATCTACCGTTACAACCAAGTATTAAGCCAGTCAAATAGAAGCTAAGGAAAATTCATCCACAGATTGCTCTACTGGTGAAGGAAGAACTTAAGAAACTCTTGGATGTTGGATTTATAAGAACTATTTACTATGCAAACTAGATTTTGAATCTTGTGCTAGTGACTAAACCAACTAGGGGCATTCGCATTTGCATAGACTTTAGAGACATCAACAAGGCATGTCCTAAGGATGACTTCCCTTTGCTGAACATAGACATGATAGTATATCTTACAGCAGGATACGAGATGATATCCCTCATGGATGGTTTCTCTAGGTATAACCAAATCAAAATCATAGCTGAAGACCAACACAAGACAAATTTCACGTGTCCATGAGGCACATACTATTGGAATGTTATGCCATTTGGGCTTAAGAATGCAAGAGCTACCTATCAATGGGAAATGACTATGATTTTCCATGACTTTGTACACACTCTCATGGAATATTATGTAGATGACATTATAGCTAAATTACAAACAAGGGTAGATCATTTGAAGGTTCTAAACAAGATACTCCAGAGGCTAGAGAATTACAATGTCAAGATAAATTTGAAGAAGTGTGTATTTGGAGTGAAATCATGCAAATTGTTAGGGTATATCATTTCCCAAAGAGGAATTGAAGTAGATCCAAAGAAGGTAAGAGCTATCATAGAAATGCCTCCTCTTGTGAGCATTGGTCAGCTAAGAACACTACAAGGAAGATTACAGTCCATCAGGCATTTCATTATACAACTGGAAGACAAAATACACCCATTTAAACATTTACTCAAGAAAGGAGTACCATTTGTGTGGACACCTAAATGAAAGGAATCTTTCCAAAAAAATCAGGGATTACTTGCTTACTCCACCTATTTTAATGCCACATACAGATGGAAAACCATTGATACTATACATTTCTGCAACTCAGTCAGCATTAGGAGCTCTTCTCGTACAACATGATGATCAAGGTCATGAGAGAGCAGTCTACTACATCAGTCGTACCTTGGTAGGATATGAATTAAACTATATCAACATAGAATGTTCCTATCTTGCAGTAGTCTTTTCTACTCAAAAACTACGACACTATATGCTCAATCACCAAACAATGTTGGTCACAAAGATTTATCCCCTCAAATATCTCCTAAGTAAGGCAGCATTAATAGGATGATTGGCTAAATGGGTTATGATACTTAGTGACTATGACAACCAATATGCGGAGAGGAAGGCTATAAAAGGACAAGTGATTGCAGATCAGTTAGTAGATGCACCCATAAGACAGACCACCCTTTAGTGGTAGATTTTCCTGACAAATTTATCTTTAACATTGACACTAGAACATACTAGAAATTATACTTTGACGGGTCACATACACAACGTGGTTTAGGAGAAGGTATTATATTTGTTACACCTCAAGGTGAAACCATTCCTAAATCATTCAGGATTGGTTTCCCTTGCACCAAAAACATAGCAGAGTATGAAGCCTTAGTGACAAGATTAAAAATGGCAACACAGTGGAAAATTAAGAGTCTACATGTTTTTGGCGATTCTCAGCTATTAGTCCGGCAAGTAAATGATGATTATGAGACTAAGGATGAGAAACTTGCCCCCTACAAGCACATGGCTGACAGTTTCAAGCAGTAATTATATCATATTTCCTTTCAAAAAATACCACGTATTCATAATAGGATTGTAGATGCTATGGCAACCATGGGTTCCTTATTGGATATTCTGAGTAATGTGCCTAAGTTTGAGTTTTAGGTTGAACAACTATTTGACCCTTCCTATGATGTCCCTGATTCTATGATGGTGTATACAATTGTTGGTCCTACTTCCCCTTGGTATAAAGACATATTTGACTACCTAACTGACCAAACCTTACCTCTAGACCTATCAAATAACCAACTTCGAACCTTTATCCGTAAGTCAACTAAATACACCATCATCAAAGATACCCAGTATAGATGTACCTTAGATTATGTCCTAATGAGATGTCTCGATGTTGAAGAAGCACAAACAACTTTGTGAGTGGTGCATGAGGATATATGCGAGTCCCGTTCGAGTGGTCCTACTTTAGCCCATAAGATTATGAGATTAGGTTATTATTAGCCTACAATGGAGAAAGAATCATATATCTTTGTGAAGAAATATAGACAGTGTCAGATACATGGAGATTTGATAAGAGCACTAGCAAAGGAGCTTCATCCGATTACATCACCATGGCCTTTTTCCCAATGGGTAATTGACCTCATAGGTAAGATACACCCTCCATCATCCAACGTCCATAAATTTATCATAACTACCACTGAATACTTCACCAAATGGATCAAAGCTATTCCCATGACCTACATCACCGACACACAAATATCAAAGTTTATCTTAAACTATATCATTGTTTGGTATGGTGTACCCCAATCCATAATCACAGAAAATGGCCGTCTATTCAAAAACCAAGAAGTACGCCATCTATTTGAAGAGTTCCATATCAAACATCATTTTTTCACCCCATATTACCTACAAGATAATGGCAAAGCTGAGGCATCTAATAAAACCATTGTTAGAATCCTAAAGAAGACTGTCAATGACGTTGGTTGTGACTAGAACCTACAACTAAATATTTCCTTATGGGCTTACCATACAAGCATCTGTACCCCCACTAGCGCCACTCCATATTCCCTAGTATTTGGATCTGAAGCTATCTTACCTATTGAGGTTGAAATTCTTTCCCTGAGGGTACCCTTGAAAGGTCACATTGACGATGAAGAATACTGTGTATCTAGATTACAAGAGCTAGAATTACTAGATGAGTGAAGATAGAAAGCACTAGACCATTCGCAAGCATATTAGAATTGTCTTCCTCAAAGCTATAATAGGAAAGTTCTAACTAGACACTTTGACATTGGTGACCTGGTTTTAATGGAGAATCCCAAGAATCAAGCTAAACATGAAAAGCCAGAAAGTTTGAACCTAACTGGTTAGGACCTTATATTGTCACAAAATCTTTTGGATCGGGATCGTACCAAGTCTCTACTCATGAAGGAGAGCCACTTTTCTCACCAATAAACAACCTCCATCTGAAAAGGTTCTATGCTTAGCTTATGAGAGTTTCTTGTCTTAACTAGGAAAATACAAAAAAATGGTTACCTTGATGAAAACCTGGCAAACATGCATCTTTGTAACACCAAAAATAACAAAAAAGTAAAGAGAAATAATTTGTCCAATAGTGAAAACCACTTTCGTGGTGCTATGGATAATTACCATGGTGAAAACCTAGCAAACAGGCACCATGTGTAGTCAAACTCTCTCTTCCATCTACCATCATTCCAATTAGACTTTTCGCCATCCCTCATAATAAATGGTTGTCCTATCCATTTCTTGGAATGATTGATATCTAAACGTCCATTCTGTCACACTCTCCACTTCATCTCACATGTCTTATTCCCGACTGGGGGCAAATCATTGTTCTATTCCATGAAGACCTTGTACATAGAATTACACCATCGAAAAATGTCCCAAAAACATTAGAAAACTTCAAAAACACACAAAAAAATAAATCAAAACATGTTAGAAAATCCAAAAAAAAGAGTCAAGTCAGTCATGTCAAGTCAGTCATCTTAAGTCAGTCATAGACATAGTCAAATTGCACTACCTCTATGACTAGGACGTAGGAAAGGCCATCAATTGATGTGGCCCTGAGGCACAAGGTTTGTTTGTCTAGGTTTGTCATGTATCATCCACATTAAAATCATGACTCTTTGTACATTCAAATTCATTGGTCGTGTCGAACTATGAGGTTGATGCGCATACAATGTAGGCAAGGCTAATCAATTGATGAGCTGCTGAGACCACACTAGGTCAGTCCAATAGGGTTTATCACAATTAATTATTACACACATTGTAGATCATTCACTTAGATGCATGTCTTTAGCCACATTAGGTCAGTACTTTAGGGTATCGTCTCATGTCGTACACTATCAATACACACACACACACTTTTAATCAGTCAACAAATTAAAACAAGTTGTGCAACAACAAGGCAACATATCATATAGTCATCAAGTACAAATCAAACACATTGTCAAAACAATCAACTTATGTCTTAGCAAGGTATGTCTTTCTTGTCAATAGATGTCGTCAAATTGTCATAGCCTCATGTAGCTTGTCGCATCAACCTCATCAGGCTCCAACGTCTTATATGACACATCTCTTTTCGAAACCAAGCTTTGTCATGCCTTATAGAGATAGTAAACAAGTTGAAACTAGACTCAACGTCTTATTGTGGTATGTGTCATCCATCACATTACGCTATGTCAAACATCAAACAATCACACAATCTTACAAGATCAAGTTTTTGGCGAATACTTTTATTTGGCTTTATGACTTTATATCTTATTTTGTCTTATCTTTTTATCGATTTGTGAATTTAGTCTGATTACTAGCTTTCTCAAGGATGTCCCTTGAAGGATTTAGAGAATCAAGGATGTCTCAGGACTCTTTTTCTTTGGCTGGTGTCTGTCGACTGTTTGTTTAACATTGGTTTTTGAGTCATGTTACTAGTCTCCTCAAGGATGTCCTATCAAGGATTTTGAGGAGCAATGATGTCTCATCACCCGCCTTTTATTTGTTTGATGTTTGTGGTTTGGTAAGACAAAATGACTAGGGCAATCTTCTCCTTAGTATGAGTTAAGACACTCCTTGTCTACAACTGTCTGTTTTTCGCAAATGGATGACTTTGTACACTATGGTCTATCTCATATCATGGTGTGTACTATCCATTTGTGTCATGTCCCACCCAATCATGATAAAAAGAAAGCATAGCATATTTGGCACAATATCGAAGATCATATTTTTCTCAATCAATAACCATTCTTTTTTAATACTAACTTTTTGAATTATCCATGCTAACATTTCTTCTTCTATGCATCTTCACCACCATTATCTATCCATTTTGAGAGCACACTCATGTTCTTCAAACCTTCTTATCCTCTCGAGGGGGCATACCACTACCTCGTCGTCATTCTCCCTTTCACTGGGGCATACCCTAACTTGTTTCATGTTGGGGCACGATCGGGGCATATTTTCTTTGACACAATGCTGAAACAACATTATATAAAAGATGAGCAAATTGTAGACACCGAAAATTGGTCTAGGCCTACGAACACCACTTTCGGCACAATTTTCTATTATCCATGGTCATGATTAAATAATGTTGATTATTTAATTACCTTTCTAACACATATTTCCTCTATTAATTAAATACCCCTTTTTAATTAATTTATTAATTCATTACGACCTTTTATTCAACTTGATTAATTAAATAAATCATATTTGTTTAATTATGTCCCTAACTAATTAATCCTTCCTTCTTTATTAAATAATTTATTATTTAATTATTCATTTAACCCCCTTTATTTATAATTAAATATTTATTATTTAATTTATTCAATTCCACCTTTACAATAGTCAAATTAAATAAATGATCTTTATTTATTTAATTAAATCTTTTATTTTCGAATGTTGATTTAAATTAACATTTAATTTATATTTATTCTTTATGTCACATTCTTCTATTAATCAGTTGACTAATCATTCACTCGCCTTCTGACTCAAGATCTATTTTTAGTTTTCCAGTTATCTCCGGATTCAACATCTGATTGTCTCTACGAGAGAACTCTTTGTCGCAACTAGCCAGTTAACTAGTTCCAACTCAATTGCATGATGTGTTTATCAATTAAATATCTTAATTTAATTAATTAACTCATGTTTGCATTCGAATGCATTATTCTTCAACTTCTAACTTTGTTTTTGACATTCATAGTCTATTTCTTCTATTTCTAAAGACTCTTAACTGAAGATCAAAATCTTGAACTCGTGTTCTAACTCACATTCTAACTTAATATTTATCTTCTAGTCTTTTTTTACTCATGTTCTAACTCACGTTCTATCTGACACAGAACTCACATTGCACGACATTCATCAATCTCATATGTTAATCTCTCTTTCAATTTGGGTCGATCAGTTGAAAACCCAAAATCTATAAAATGGCCTGTCATTATCATTATTGATCCTCCTAAAATCATACACTTTTGAGAAGAAACTTATCTTCGATATTTTTCTTAGACACTCGACGAAGTTATGCTTGCATCAATACTGAAAATCTGAGGGCAAGAATAATGAAACAAAAAAATGGGAAAGAGCAATCAAAATAATTCAAAGGAGTGAATGCATATTCGGTGAAATCTTTTCAATTCATTTGTTTAGTTATTCGTTATTTTTAGTTATTCATTCTTTGTTGTTTTTGATTTAGATTGTTTGTTAGTTTAGAATTAATCATTGTAATCTATGCAACTATTAGCATTTAATCTCTCAAGCAGAAATCTAGGTCATACACTATCAACACTTCTTAAATGCTTCAAAATGCCCTTTTCTTTTAGGACTTTCTCCTCCAATCCCCTTCAAATTCTTCATAATTCTCTTCCATTGGTACAGGATTTAAAATATCCTTGCGCTTCACTTTTTGTAGATATATGATATATATTATGCTATGTTTGTAGCTTACTATTATGTTTCTTGTTTTTAACAACTTCAAATTTTCAAATATATTTTAACAACCACTCCAGTGGCCCTGTTCCAACATGAGGATCATTCTCAATATTCATATATGATAGGTATTTTTTTATTTTTTTCATTTCATTGCTTCTCGTAAAGTATGAAAAAACCTATCCATTGCTATCCACCTAACTTGGATTTGAATTTTTATTGTTGCATGTTATATTATGGGCTACAATTTTAAAGGAAATCCATGACTTTGCGATGGTGTAGTGCACAATCCATGTTAAAAAATGGAATGAAATGGAGAGAATTGCAACTTAAATGACTGTTCATAAAACAATAAGGTTTACCTTGCTAGCTATAACATGTTGTTTTTTTCTTTACATTCTTCTCAGGTTAACACCTACAAAGTATTTTCTTTACAATCATCCAATATATTATTACACTACAAACAACCATGTAGACTACCTAGATGATGATGAAGAAGTAAATGTTATTTTATATGCAAAAATCAAACTCTACTTTTGATAAATGCTTCATGAACATTGTTATGATTGCAATGACCTACCATGAAAGAGGATGGAGAATTAGTATAATTATTTAATGCCTCCATGAAAATCTAATTTATATTTTCATTTAATTGTCTCAAGTCACAAAAACATGGAAGAAATGAAGTCTAATTTAATCACTATTAAATTAAAAAGATTATTATTATTTTATTTTTTTGTGTTTTGAATTTAGTGTGCTAAGTATGCACAAATGTCATATGTAACATAGTTTGTAATACATGTGTGGAGATGAAATAGACAAATTAATTATCTCTAAAACGAATTTTCATATCAATTATTATCATGATTCACCAATTCATATCATAATAGATAGGAAACCATGTGTATTCCACAAAAGATAATAAACAACATCTATCATAAAATAATTTGAATGGTAATTTCAAACACAAATCTATGTTACACCTTACAAATTATAGACTTCAACTGAAACATAAACTATACAAAATATAATCGACGTAACCATTGCACCTCCTTTGATGCAACTGCTAATTAATTTAATGATTTATTTAACTACTAAAGACTAACATTTAATCTTCACATTTAAACTAATAATAACATACAATGGTATTTAGCATTTTATCATTAGATAATGCTAACATCCACTAACGTACTAAAGGTTATTTGAACAAAAAATAATAATAGAAGCATAAACGGCCGATTGTTATGGTTGACCCGGTCTAGAAAAGAAGAAATCATTAAGTGAATTGCCATGTGGAGGAATGACGACCGACCGTTACGCCAAGTTTAGCAGGTCGCACTAGATGTAGTTCAGGGGCCGAGGGGCACTATAAGGCTGCATATGAGAGAATGTGGCAGCAAAGCTACCTGTGGAGGAGGCCATTCACTATTGACCAAGTCGTGTTGGCCACACAGGTAAGTTGAGGACGCGTGGGGATGAATAGGGGCATTGTATAGAGACCCGATCTAGAGGAGTCTATTGGGGGAGCTGCGTCCTTGAGGTGAAGCCACGATGTGCAAGTTGGATTAATCGCCACGCCATCCTTCTAGCAACTCCCTGTATGACAGCCTCTACTGTGCATGCACTACACAATAAAGAGGCCGCAAGGCCACACTATTCGGGTCGGCCACCTACACGAAGAAAGACAATAGTTTGCAACGTAGGGAAAACACATAAGAACATGAAAACACCATGGAAAGGGTTCTTACGGGCACAGGAAGAAGCCACATCCTCACGCCGTGCTTTTGAGCCTCCTTCACACTCTTTGATCCGCCCTTGATACACTTGGTTCAACTGGCTATTTACAATGCAGATCATGGCATTTATGAGGATTTATGTGGTCTCTCATGCAGGCCTATGACCTTATAGAGGTTAAAGCTTGCAAAGAGCTGAAGGAAATGTAATAAGGCCAATTAAGGAAAAAAATCTAAGAAAAATCCTCTTTCAAATCCTATAAGAAGAACTCTTCAAATAGGTCAAACTAGGCTGATATCCTGCAAGATTGTAAATATACACAAAAATTCTGACAGATGGATAGAGTGCAGATTGGCCTTCTATTATTATTTTTAAATTTTATTTTTTATACTTTACAGATTTGTATAAGTACAGGAAATCAAAAAATTGCAAAAATATGAAAGTTATCAAAATTTACGAAATAAAAGGTAGTTTTCGTTTTTGGAGTCTTTCAATAGAATGGCATTGTTTGTTTGGCTTCATGATGTTTTGATGATAGAGCTATGTGTGAGAGTCATCTTGATGTGGGGAAGAACATGCTCTCATGACTCTGGTACCATGTTGGAGAATGTCAAGAGCAGAGAGCTCAAATTGATAACCTTCCACAAATAAAATGATAAACACAATATAATGTCTATCATACAATATGAAGAGTGTGTAAATATAATGAGGAACTTTGCATATATATGCATGGATGGGGAGGTAGCAAGATAAGACCGAATAATTGAGTAACCCTCCAAATGTGCAACATTTGTGAGCTCACTTGACAAGTGTGTAAGCAAGTTACAATAGTTGTCTCAAGTGATGAGGACACATGTCTCAACTATATGAAATGAGAGAAAAGCATTTAAAACCTAAGTAAACTTAAGCTATATGTGAATAAGTCAATTATAGAAAGGTGATTAGCTAACTAGATGGATAATTACTCTATTTACACTAAGAGATAATTATCTAGATTTGACAAACCAAAGAAAAAAACCACTAATTCTATTGAGACATGCCCTTATAATTATGTTGAAAGCGTTATACAGTGAAAGCAACAAAAGAATATTATGTAAACTTTTTGAAGCTTCATTGAAAATGATAGGCAGGTGGAAGTATGTGTTGTTTAAGAATAACAAGCACATAAAATGATTTTTTTTTTTTAAATTAAAAACATCCCAATAAATAGTTTTTAATTTAAATACTTTTCGACTAAAATTAAAAACTAATATATGTAGACTTAAATAGTTTTTTATGATAATATATGTATTCTTAAATAGTTATATATATATATATTAAAAATAGATTTTTATATATATTATTAATTTTTAATATATCTTATTAATTAATATTATAATAAACAATGTTAATTATTGATAACTTTCAGCGTTCTTTATATATATTATTAATTAATATATGTATACTAGTTTTATAACATATAAAAAAAGATCTACCTCTAAATATTTTTATTTCTTTTAATTGTTTTTAAGTATTCGAAACTAACAAGACACAAAAGATATTAGAAATGATAAATTTCTATGATATAAAAAAAATCAACAATACGAATCATTTAAAGTCTATCCCACAACATTTATAATTGAATAAACTATTTTTTTTATTGTATTGAAAATTTGAGAAAATAAAATATCATCTATACTTAAAAAATAAAAGCAAAAAAAATGATAAATATTTTGACTTAAACAACATATTTTAATTTTGATTTGTTTAGGTGACTCAATTGAAATCACACTAATTTTGACAATAGAATTCTAAACAAATCAAAATATACTATTTAAACTTGCTGATTGTAAATAAAATGAGGTAGCCCTCGAATCATTCAAGTTAGCCCTTAAATCTTAAAATCAGAACTCAACAAAAGAATGCTCGGAAAAATAATATTTAAGCAGCGACTTGACCTGACTTGAGATTTAAGCATAAGAACTTAGTTTATAGGAGAAGCTCTTGAAAAGTCCTATTGCATTATTGCATCTCCTATACATTCAACAATGGCGGGACACAAGTCCCATCTATCAAATTTTCTTTTAAACAGCAATGCAGTTATTGCTGAATATGTTCCATCAAGGCGGCGTAAGAATGGACGTCACTGTAAAGAAAATGCGACTAAAAATATCATAATGTACTATAAACGACAGAGATGGGGTTCTTTTTTCAACGACGGCCAAAATCGATATAATAACAAAAGCAAATGTGCTATCAATCAATACACACTTCATATCTCGCTAAAATGGGGAGATCAAAGAAGGCGAAGAAAGATGGGAACACAACCGCAATTCTTCTCACTGCAGAACCATCCAACTTCCGTTATATTGTACAGCAATTTACAGGAAGGCCAAAGGAAGATTCCATTGAAGGATCTCTGCTGTTGAAGCCTGTGGCCAAGAGACCAGAGGCTAAGCAATTATCTGCCAACACCTACCATTGGTTATCCTCACTCTCCTCTACTTCTTCTGTCTCTGAGTGTTTTTCTCCACAAGAAAGATCATGTTTGCCTTTGGAGTGTCCATTGAAGGATCTTGTGGAAGATGAAGAGCGGTCTGTTAGTAATTCTTCAATATTCAGAGATTTTCTGGATCTGCATAATGATATAGTTGTTAGTTTGGATTCGGGTGATCTGGAGAAGGAAATGGAAAGTTTGTTGGGGTAAATATATATTATACAAGGGCTACCGATCTACAGAATCTAAGAGCATGTCTTTGTTTCTATGTATTTATTCAGTACTATGTTTAAGATTGGACGCTATTTTACAGTATTCTAAGTGTAGAGAGGTGTATATAGGATTTAGTCTTAGTATGAAAATCTCATTCAGAGGACTGTGTTACTCTTGATCAGAAGAGACACTCCATTTTTAGGAGCTATACATCTGAATGTACCCTCTATTTATTTATAAAATTAAATGAAGTAATACATAGTTCATCTGTGGCATCTACTCAATTTTTAGTTGTAGTGCTATTTTTTACAGACAAAAGTAACGTTACTCTTCGTAGAGACGAGGTAGGTTGATAGCTGCTGCTAATCAGAATCAGAAATTTAGTAGGCTGTGATATTGATTATAGAGATAAGGTGGTTATTTGTTGAGATGAAGTAGGTTAATAGTGTTTATTAATCAGAATCAGAAATTTAGTAGGTTGTGATATTAAGAGTTATTTTTCTTGGATTCAACTGTGTGAATTTATTTGCATCAATGTTTCGGATCACACTTCGTGATCTATCATCAGAATGAAGAAAAGAACTGAGAGAGAAATGAATATGGACTGTGGAAATCTAATGTCTAAAGGCTGTGATATTGATTACAAAAATAAGTAAGCTAATTATTTGTTGAGATGAAGTAGGTTAATAGTGGCTATTGATCAGAATCAGAAATTTAGTAGGCTGTGATATTGATTATAGAGATAAGTAAGATGGTTATTTGTTGAGAGTCGAGACAAGGTAGGTTAATAGTGGCTATTAATCAGAATCAGAAACTTAATAGGTTGTGATACTGTTGGATGAATTAATGATGGCAATGAAAGATTGTAACCAATTTTCTTAGATAACAATAAAGATAATTTATATTGTATTAAAAGGACTGCTATTATTATTTGATCTGAAAAGACACCCCATTTTTCAGGAGTTATACATCTCAAAAGACACTCCATTTTTAGGAGTTATACATCTCAATGTAACCTTTTTTTAAAGATTAAAAGAAGTAATACATAGTTCATTTGTGTCATCTAGTCTATTGTTAGTTATAGTGCTATTTATTATTATAGAGATTTCAATTTTTAGAGAAGAGGTTCGTTAACAGTGGCCTGTACTTAGAATTAGAATTTTTGTAGGTTACAATACTATTAGATGAAGTCATGATGTTAAGTTTCAGAGATAATGAAAAATTGTCGAATTCTTAAAGTGGAGATAATGAAAATTTGTAACCAAATTTTTTTCCTAATAGAAAAACAATATCAAATCACTTTGGAAAACTGTCTGGAATATATTTAATTTAGAAAAACCAGTTTGTTATTGGGGCAAAAGAAACCCAGTTGCTTAAAACATATAAAAACTCAGCAGCAAGAACGAAGAGGTGATTCGTCATCATCAAGTTTAGATCCTAACTCATCTCAGAAGTCTAGTTATTTAAAACATGATATGAGTATTAATATTATTTTTTTCTGAAGAATCTAACTTATAAAATTGCTCTAACGCTATACTGAAAAGAATTGAACAGCAGAGTGAAACAGTGAACAGTAAACTGAAAAAAGAAGAAGATAGACTGTAATTGTATTCAGCTGTCTTTTAAAAACTGCTACAAAGATCTCTATATATAAGAGATTTGAGATAACCGATAAGGCAGTAAGGAAAAAACTAAAGAAAACAAAGCTAAGGAAAAAACTAGAAAACTTGCGCAGTATACAAACTGCAGTTTTATTAAAAAAATAGAAATAAAGAGAGAAAGCAGAAAACAGCAGATATGATCGTGAGAATTGATCATTCATGCATATCTTCACTTTCATTCTAGTCCTACTCAAACTGTTGACCACCATAAATATTCAGACACTACAAAGTAGCCAAAACTATTCAGAAAAGCTTGCCCTAATCACCACATTTTTTCCTTTACTTCCTAGGTCAAAGAAAAACTCATTCATGAAAATTTTAAAATAGGGTTTTATTTGTTTCTTTCTTGCTTTCATGTTTTCTTTCTTATAAAATATTGGTAGATATACGTGCGAAAATTTTATAAATGTCACAGTCATGCCAGAGGAGGCTGACTTGCAACCGTAATCTGTAAGTTCAATTCCTCACACCAATGTCACCATTGATTTTCCACGACCTTCTCAATTTTATTAGTCGAGGAGGTATATACTGCCAAAATTTTGGTCGTACTTGGTGTTCAAAAATAAGATGCTTATGAACATTTGATATGTTCATACAGATATTATTTTTTAAGATGAAAATATTAACGTATAATATATTAGTTTATATAAAGAAGCGTTGAATGGAATACATTTTAAGAGTTAATGCAAGTGTTTAAAGACAAAAGTGATTACATCGTATGTCATTAAGTCAATAATAGTAGTACGACTAATTTCAAAAGTTAATTCATCTTAAAACGTTAAGGTGGGCCACTTGTAGATTTTTCAGTATGACATTTTCTAGCATGTCATATGTATCACATGTTCGAATTGAAACATTGTTCGTTTGTTTGTTCAATTTTCTTAAGTTTAATACATTTAACTTTTTATTTTTAATTTCTTATTAGTGGTATTTTCAACGAGGATATATTTGGAGGGAAATAAAATGGAGTTGGTAAACATCTAAACTTGTTAAAAAAAGATTAAACATAAGTGATACATTAGATATATGAGTTGAATCTTATGAATTTAATGATTTAATATCACAAAGATTAAAGTTAAATATTTTTGAAATAGAAATAAAATAGATTCGAGTTGTATTTGAAGTAGGTTCATGGAAATAGGGAGTTAAAAGGGAGACTTAAATGGTCAATTTTATCTGTGAAATAGCAAAAACTGGATTTTGACAGTGATACATTAGATATATGAGTTGAATCTTATAAGTAGATTCATTTAATATTACAAAGACTAAAATTAAATATTTGTTGAAAATGAAATAAAATTCATTGGGGTTGCACTCTGGTAGAACCCCTAGAATTCTTTGTGTTGCACTAGATAAATTTAGCAAAATCTGGTTGTATTTCCTAGTTTGGAACTGGTCTTATGTCTTAGGGTTTGGTTTTGCTTCTATTCTAGGGTTTTAGTGCACTTTAAACCCTTAAAAATCCCTAAGTGTTTTAGTCCCTTTGCAAGCGTTCTAATTCATTATTGACTTGTTGTCGCCTCTTCCCAGTCACATTAGTTATGACTTATGTCATTAAGCTCATCCTCTTCACTAGCCCTTTGAACATAATGTTCCTGGTTGTCACCCATCAAAATATTCCAAATATTGCTTTATGTCATGTAGGTCATAAATCTTTTAAATATTTACCATGCTCCAAAGTCTAAAGGGATTTAATATTTCGGCATTGGTCTAAGGTCTGGGCCTAGGATTTATGTCCCCTATGTTGAAAGTATTGATGTGTTTGGTGGTGTTGTCATTAATATTGTCATTGATGTGAACACAGTTCAGTTTGATTGCAGATGGTACTTGTATAGTTGAGATACTGTAGAACTGTTTAGAGTATATGGAGCTATATTTATGAAGTTGAAGTTGTGTTTTTGTCAAGTGCTTTTGAGAAAATTTGAGAAATAATGAAGGTAGTGTTGAGTGTGTGTTCTAAGTGTTATCTGGTATTATGTTATGCATTTCTTATGTGTTGATCCTATGTCTATGCGGATCTATGGTATTGTTCATGAGCTTCAATGGATAATATATCCTAAGTTTTAGCTTCTGGATCAATGGAGAATGAAAGATGTGTTCACCAGTGTGTGAACTGGATTGACAGAACTATTTGTTTATGGGTTGGGAGAAATATTTTGGCTCCGTAGTCTTCTAATGTTTTGTTTCAAATCTAGGAGATGATTCATACTGTTGGTTTTTGTGTTCTGAAAAATGTGCTTATGATTGGGTGCTCTAGAAGACTTGCTCCAGAGCTCATGTGTGTTGCTGGTTGGTCTGGTTGGATTGTTGAAGAATATTTTGTGTATGAATATTGTTGCAGTTGCTGGGGATGTACATGAAGGTTTCTTAGAGATGGTGAAATTTCTGGTGAAGCATGTTGAAGTGATCCATGTGTGATTATCTCTTACACATCAAATTAGAGCGAATCAAGGCAGCAGTACTTTGATGTGTTAGATTCTTGAAAGTAGTGAGTTGATCATGTCTACAATCTTCTGATCAAGCTTCGAATGTGTGGAAACCTTTTTTGGTAGATCTTTATTTATCTTTTCATTTTTTTTGTAGGTAGTGAGCCTCCTTTTGGATAGTGAGTCCTATTGTAGGCAATGATCCTTTGTATTTGGGTAGTGAGCCCTCTGGCAGTGAACCTTTGTATCTGGTATTACATTATTACTATATTGTGAGCTAATCCTCACCATGGTTTTTCCCTCATTGGGTTTTCCATGTAAATCTGGTGGTTTTGGTGTTTGCTTTCTATTATTTGCATTTCATGTTTACACTTTATAACAGACTAAGTTAAAGTGGAATTGATTAAGGTTAGAAGTAAACAAATTTGATACAATTGATTCACTCCCCCTCTCAGTTGTCTTGTGCATTTCAACAATTGGTATCAGATCTTTGGTTCCTTGATGAAAAGCTTAACCACTTGAGGTAGATCAGATGGAACATAAGTTGCAAATCCCTATTTTTGATGGAGCTGATTACAGTGACTAGAAAGAACAAATGAGAGGTTATCTGGTTTCTCTTGGTTTCAAGACCTAGAAAGCTGTGGAGACAAAGTATGTTGCACCATTCGGTGGTCCTTCCTCTGTAAATGAGATGTCTTATGAGGAGAATGAAAAGGAAAGGTATGCTATCTTCAGTGCTCTATCTAAAACAGAAAGGACAAAAATTATTTCTTTAGGCACTGCTTATGAAGTATGGGAAAAATTGTAATACATTTATGAAGGAAATGATAGAGTAAAATTGTCAAGGAAGCTAATAGCTAAGCGAAAATTTGAGAACTTGAGAATGGAAGAGGATGAAGATATTGCAAGCTATTATTAGAGAGTTGAACTTGTAGCAAATGAGATCAAGAATCAAGGTGGTACCATGTTATATGAAGATATAATTGAGAAGATCTTGATGACCTTAACGGAAAATTATAGTGACAAAGTCTCTTCTATTGAAGAATCATATGATCCAAAGGTATTTACTAAGGAGCACCTATTTGGTATCTTGACTACATTCAAGATGAGAAAATTTGCAAGAGATAAGGAGAAAAATGAAACAACATTTAAAGCAATGAAGATAGGAGATGACTTAGATGATGATGGTTCAGAAGAGTTGGAAGCAAACTTCACAAGGAAATTGAAGAAAGGTACTGGTAAATACAAAGGTATGTTGCCCTTTAAGTGCTTCAGTTGTGGAAATATTTATCATTATGCCTCAAGATGTCCTAGTAGAGCTACACACAAGAAGAATAAAAATAATAATTATAATTATAGAGACAAGAAGGATAGGAAGTTCAAGAAATTGTATAGGTGCTGGCAAGAAGTTGAGTCCACTTTTTGGCCAAAAAGTGGAACTGCTTTCCCTGATTTTTAGAATTTGACACATTTGACCTTAAAATTTGAAGCACTTAGTGATAGAATCTTCAAAAATGTCACTAATCATAAAATGTAGTATTCGAAATCTAATTTCCAAATATGTAATTTATCTCAATACCCAGATGGTACAAATTGAGTTTCAATAGGCATTTCTAAAAACCACTATTTAAAAGTCACTTTTTTTACCAGACCATGCACATGTACATGATCCATATTTTGACCTAAAATATCATACTTTTCTAAATCCTTCTGGGAAAAGATTTGTAACTCACTGAAGAACATTTTTTGTAATTTTTTTGTAATTTTTTATTGAATACTATTTTGTTTGTTAATTTTTTACTGGCCATATTTGGTGTTTTGAAAAATCGTCATGTATGTCACGCACAGGATGACCTAAACTTATCATTTTAAAATATATATTTTTAAATTGAAAAGAATTTTCTAAAGTATGTTCTCATGCAATCCGTTCGTCAAAAAATTATGTTAATAAAAAGTTATCAAAATATTTAAAAACCATGATAATTCAAGTTTATGGCCCTGTTTCATCATAAATTAATTAAAAAATAGAAAAAAAATCCAATTGTAAAAAAAATTACATATTTGGAATCTACATTTTCTCATCTATAATGGGTTTTAATTTCGTTGAAAACTTCAGCAAAAAAGGTCGTCAGCCATATGTCCAAACTCACTATTTTTCTCTAACATTGTTAGGACCTTCAATTTGTAGGTCAAACCAATTTGAAGGCCTAGGTTCGGAATCCCAAAGCTTTTCTCGAAGAAAAATCCAAGCTAGAAACTCAACCACAATGCAAGGTGGATTTCATTTTTTTAGAAATGGGATCCCGTTTATAAAACGAGATCCCGTATTGTAAATCGAAATCCCATTTCCTAATATTGAATGCGGGGACCATTAACAGGGAAACGAGATCCTGTTTTATAAACGAGATCTTGTTGACAAGGAAACGAGATCCCATTTTATAAACGCGATCCTGATTCCCTGTCAACAGTCCGGACATTTAATATCGAGACACGGGATCCCGATTGTAAAACGAGATCCCATTTTAAATAAAATGGGACATGCGATCCCGATTATAAAACGAGATCCCATTTTATCCCATTTCCTTTTTAACCATTTTATTAAATTGCTGGCAAATTTTTACTAAGGAGTTTGCAATTTCACATGTACGGCTGAGTGCGACATATTGGGCTATTTTCTATCAAATTTTGTCTTAATAGGTGTTCAACTTGTATTTTGGATTGAATTTTTCAAAGGAGGCATCATGTGATCAGTTTTTGAAGTGGAGTTGTATTATTTTTCTATTAGTTTGGAGGAAAAAAAGAGGAAGAATTTTTTTTATAGGTCTTCAACTTGCAATTTGGATTAAATTTTTGAAATGAGGCATAATGTAAACAGTGTTGGATGTTGTGGTTGTGTTGTTGATATGTGGTTTTCATTGATGTCAACACTATTAACATTGATGATTCTGAAGGTTGTATATGTCGAGGGTATTGAGAAAATTAGAATAAATATGTTGTAGGCACTCTGTGAAGTTGTGATGATCAGAATGGTGGAAAGTTGTGTACTTTGATATTCAGAGGTCACGCACTAAAGGGTTTCTTTTTGAGTCTATCTAGTATGTTTTCTGGAATTTTCAGTGGTACGCATCAAGATTGGAGTGAGTTATGAGTTTCTGAGTTCATACAGTTATTTTTCTACTATAGTAGGTGTTTCTTGAAGTAGAGAATGCATTTATAGTAAATTAAGTTATTGCATATGCTACTGTGATTTTTAGTGATGTTTCTAGATCGTGCTCTATCATTGTGGTACATCTGTGCTGAATCAGTGTGCTCGTGATCAAAGATTTTCCTTTGTGTGTTCGAGGTTTTCATGTTCTTGGTTGACACAATGGTGGTAGTGTGTTGTAGATCCTTATGGATTAATCTTTTATTATTTGGTGTGTTCAAGGATGTTGATTTAGGTCTTCATTATGATGTGTCTGACTTAGGTTGGTACACATTAAGATTTGTTCATGAATTGGGCCAACAATTTGTAATTTATTCTTTGACTTGTGGTTGACAGAGTTGTTGATGTAAATTCATGTAGCAGATATATAAGAGCGATTGTTTCTTAATTTTGGTGTGTGTGTGGTGTGTATGCTCAGCGAATATATGCAAAATGTGTGAATAAAGATCAGATCATTTGATTTCAGAGAAGAGTGTGAAGAAGATTGAGAGAAGTGTGAAGAAGTGTTTTTGTGCCTAATCATAACTATCATTAGGCTTTTGTAGAAGCTAATTTCTTAGTTCAACCTCATCAGATGGATTTAATCTATTTTTTTTATGTAAGGTAGTGAGTCTTCCCTTTGAGTAGTGAGCTCTAGGTAGTGTGCCTGAATGCATGTGCATTCCTTATTCATTTTTCATTATACTTCTAACAGGGTATAATCATGTGGACTAACATCCACCATGGTTTTTTCCCTAACAGGGTTTCCATGTATAAAATCTTGGTGTTCATGTGTTTCTGATGTATTATTGATTGATGATTTCACTGTTAATTATTAGATATGAGATTAAAGGTTGATTAAGGTTGAATAAGTTGAAACTATGTAACAATTGATTCACCCCACCTCTTGGTTTTCTATCCTTTTTTTGCCAACAAATTGTTTTATAAGTGGAATTGTGTTAGTTTTCTAACTTATTTAGAGGAAAAAATGCAAAAGAATTTTCTCCTTACAGGTCTTCAACTTGCAATTTGGATTGAATTTTTTGAAGAATTTCACTATTGATATTCATTTGTGCTTGATAATTTTATAATAATGGGTTCACAAGCTCGTAATAAGACGAAAGATAGGAAGACATTGAATCCTAAAGAAATTCACGCAAAGAGAGATAAGGAGAAACAAAGACAAAAACAAAGAAGAATGAGAATTAAATCAATGAATGATGGTGGAGCATCCAATTCCAAAACTATTGAAGATGAAAACATTAAGGAGACCATGGTTGTAGACGAAGCTAATTTTCAAGAAGTCAATTTGGAAAATAATATGATTATACAAACAAGTCCTAGTATATCTTCAAATCCCTCTTTCAATGGTATGGAGAATGCTTCAATAGGCACAAATCTAGGTACGTCTTCAAATCCACATTTTAGTGAAATAAAAAATTCGTTTATATAATTTTTACGAGATGTTGGACTTAACAATGTTGATATTGATAATATTCAGAGAGATGAATTTTTTATAGAATTAGTCAAAAATACATTAGAAAATGAAAATGAAAATTGTTTAAATGTTGTTGAAAATGAAAATGAAAAATATTTTGTTGAAAATGAAAATGAGAATGATCCTTTTGTTGAGAATGAAAATGAAAAATCTTTTGTTGAAAATAAAAATGAGAATGATCCTTTTTGTTGAAAATGAAAACGAAAACCATTTTGTTGATGAAAATGAAAATGAAAACCATTTTGTTGATGTAAATGAAGATTAAAATGAAAATAAAAATCTAGAATGTGATGTTGAATTTAATGAAAATACTTTAAAAAAATTGAAAGTGATGTTTTAGATAATCTTCTTGGTAAGATTTCTTGGAGGCAAATAAGAACACATGTGAATAGAATATACAAAAAATTCTTTTATCGTAAAAAACTTGCATTTCAATGTCAACTAATGATGCAATTGATTAGAATTCTAAAAATGAGGAAAATAATGAAAAAGTTAGGCTTTTTTGTTAAACCAAGAAGAAAAGATGAATCATTAAAACATGCTATGTCTACTGTTGCTAGTGTCATTCAATCTATTGGGAAAAATAGTCGATCTAAAGATAAAAATGTAGCAAGAATAGCTATAACAACTTCTATAGTTAATAAAGCAACTTTGAATAAAATAATGGTAAGTAATATTAGTGAATTTCTACAAATACATCCTAAAACATTGCTAAGAGCAGAAAAAAGAAGAGAAAGTATATAAAATGATCCAATTAACCTATGTTGGAGTTTTAGTGGTTGACTCTTGTGGATTGACATGAAATTGAATGTTCAAATTAAATTTGTGATTGAAAAATATTGGCATGATAATACTAGGGTATCATCTAATGCTAGTAATGTTTTAAAACTAAGAGTGGGGTCCAAAGTTTGTGATCCTCATACAAAACACCTATTAGATACAAAACAAACTAAATTTTATAGAAAACTTTGTGGTGATTTAGTGTTACCTGGTAATATTAAAATAAGTCAAAGGTCTTTTGAAAAATGTAAACCCTGGTATGTAAAAACTAATAAGAAATGAATATATTGTTGTTGTAAAATGGATGTTCAATTTCATTATTTTTATGATATTTTTTGATATATACGTTGTAGTTTGCATACTAACAAGATTATATAGGAATGTGGTATTAATATGCCACCTGAAACAACAAGGGAGTTTATATCAGGTATGTTTTGTGAAATATCTCATGGTAAATTGTTTTATTTAAGTTCTTGTATTTCTGGACAATGCACTAGCTATGGAAATCTTTCATTCTTAAGAATTTGTATGCATGAAAGTGTTGATAATGAATTTAGACAACAAATAGTAGATGTTAAAAGATTTAAGAATGTTGACTATTCTTTAAAAGATGAAAAAATAGGAAAGCATTCTGATTTAGTTACAAAAAAAGTTAGTGTACATGCATTCATGAGTGAATTTAAGAATAAGATTGTACCAAAATATGTCATGCACTCTTAACATGCTCGATGGATTGATGGCCAATTTCGGGCATGTAGAAACACATTTCCAATTGGTATTTTACTTTCAGTGGTTGATTTTGCAGAATATTATACTCTAGCTCTGCAAGAGGAAATTCAATCAATATTATAATTCAATGCAAGTAGCTATGTTTGTCTATATTTTTTATAGACATGCAAATGATAGCACATAGGATGATAGAAAAGTTTTGAGGGAGTGCCATTTTTATTTGAGTGACAACCGGTTACACTCGTCAGAGTTTGTTCAATACTGTTTTGATATATTTTATAGAAATTTAAGAGAAAGAGGAATCTAGATGACAAAACACCTCATATGGTCAGATAATTGTACGGGGTAGTTCAAGAATTCTCGAATGTTCTATTGGTTAAGTAGGGTTCACAAGGAACTTAATTTCCAACATATATGGAGTTTTTTTGAAGCTAGGCATGGTAAAGGAGAACATGATGGAGCTGGTGTGTGTGTCAAAAGGATTCTTGCTAGAGAACAATTAAAATTCAAAGATGCAATAAAATTTAAAGATGCACGTGGGATTATGGATTGGTGCAATACAAGATTATCTACACCTGGTTCAAGTGAGTATTCTATAGTTTGTCGATTCTTTTGGTTTGTTGAAGAATAGAACATTTTACCTAGAGTTGACTATGAGACAATCAGTGGATCTACTAAATGGCATTCATTTAGGAGTTAGACAACAAGCACATGGACTATCTGCACAAGGGAGCTTGCATGTTTTTGCTTGTATTGTATCTCAAGAGATTGGGAAGCATGTGAAAATACAGAATGGGTTGAAGAGTGGGAGAAAAGAACATTGACACCTGCACAAGCACACAATCAATATGAAATAACTATTGAAGAAAATGATCAAGTGTTTGCATCTAAAGACTATGACCATGTTTCAGACCTTGTACAAGAAGGTAATTTAATTCAATTTATTTCATTTTATGTCACTTTATTAAGTTATTTTATAATACTAAATTATTTATATGGATATGTGCAAGTTAAATTAAATAAAAATTTGTTTGTAGGACATATGTATGTTGTTCTTGCACCTGAGGGGAATGAAGAGGAAACAAAATATTGGTTGGCTCATTGTGTGGAGACTAAACATAAGTTAATAGAACCTCGAGAATATGATGATGGCTATCATTATCCAATAGGTACGGTGATCCCCTTAAGACACCCCTTTAAGAAAATTTTGATAACAAGTATTTGATCGGGCCTTAAGAAAAAGTTTAGAACAAGTCTTTAATCCCCTTAAGAAAATTTTGAGAGCTTATTTGATTGTGGTTTTCATGTTTTCGAATAGGATCAATGGTGGTTGTTGGAACTTGGCTACGAAAATACCTGATAAGTAAGAATGGTCTACCTGCATTCGAAGATTATGAAACACATAAAAGGATTATACACTATTCACATTTGGTGGTGGTAACAAATATAAAACTAGATCGGTATCTTGGAAGACCTACAAATAAATTTCTATGGACAATTTATATGGAAGAGCATGAGACAATCATAGATGCATTGCAAAAGAGAGAGGATGCAAATGGTACAATGGAATAAGTAAATATAGGTAAATATAGTTTTAGTTTTATATCAAGTCCTTTTAAATAGATAAAAACATGTTTTCATATTGCTCAAGTGTGTTATTAGTTGAAATTGATTTAAATTTTCCTTTTATAGATCCTTAAGCCATAATAAAAAAAATGAGAGTCCATGCAGATTCAACCTAGACAACATGGAATACTTGGTAAAAATAGGTAATTATTAGTTAAATTATATTTAAATACATTTTTTTAATTTATATTGATAGTTCTTGTACATTAATAGTTAAAATTGAATTATTATCCATTTTTGTATCCTTAAGCCATCATCACATTGATCTCATACTTTGAAACAAAAAGGAGAGGATGCCTGGATTCAATCTACACACATGTGTGGAATAATTTTAAATACAGGTACTTGAGTTGTGTACATATAGATAGTTTTATATAAATTAAAATATGTATGTTTTGATGATTTCATTGATATTGCTTGTGCCCTTTTGATATCAGGTGGTGTGAAGACCTACTACATTTCAGACACAAGTTTCAGATGTTCTTGAGATGGCATAGCCAAATTTTGTAAACATTGTTTTGAGATGACATATATGTACATACATACTTACACAATTAAACATTTTGTACAAATTACAAATGCATGTACATGCACAATTCTCTATACTTTTATGTGTGAAAATAAATAGTCTATATATTTTGTTTGTTAAATGTGCATGTTTTCCTACTTTGAAACTTTATATTTGATTGTCTAATAACTAAATATCATGTATAAATTATTGTCAAATCAATTATATCCTTAAGAGGTCATACTAGGACCATTAATACATCCCCTTTATATGTGTCATAATTAGCACATATCCTAAATATTATACTTAATTATATCATTTATTATGATGACTCACCCTAAAGTATAATACTTGTTTATATCACTTAATATTTATACTTAATTATAATCTTCTTTGATCCCCTTAAGACGTCGTATTAGGACCCCTTAAGACAACTTATAAATTAGTGTTGGATGCTATTATTTGTTTTGACAACTTATAAATTAGTATTGGATGCTATTATTTGTTTTCACGGCTTATAAATTAGTGTTGGATGCTATTATTTGTTTTGACAACTTATAAATTAGTGTTGGATGCTATTATTTGTTTTGATAGCTTATGAATTAGTGTTTTTATATTCTTAAGTTTTCTCTAACACTTTTCATGATTTGTAAATATGGACCTAAAGCCTAGGAGGTGAGCTCTAAACCATAGGACCTAAAGCCAAGGAGATGAGCCCTAAAAATCCCTAGAAACCCTAAACCATAAACCATATGACCTATTAGAAGTTTTCTCATAGTACGTATGCATTGTCTTTGCTTCCTCACCTTGAAAATAGTTCATACGCCTTTCAACAGCATTGGGTTAAAAAGGTTTCAAATCCATTTTATAATGAATACATTCTATGAGGTCAAGAAAGGGGATTTGCATTCTATGAGGTCAACCTAAAGCTTAGGAGATGAGCTCTAAACCATAGGACCTAAAGCCAAGGAGGTGAGCCCTAAAAAGCCCTAGAAACCCTAAACCATAAACCATATGACCTATTAGAAGTTTTCTCACAGTACCTATACATTGTCTCTGATTCCTCACCTTGAAAATAGTTCATACGCCTTTTAGTGGAATTGGCTTAAAAAGGTTTTAAATCCCTTTTTATAATGAATGCATTATAAAACATTAACCCATATAGATTTTTTATTCTAAGCATCTCATGAACCCTACAAACCATAAACCATAAACCATAGTACCTAAAGCATAGGAGATGAACACTAAACCATTAACCCATATATATTTGTTATTCTAAGCATCTCATGAACCCTACAAAGCCTAAACCATAAACCGTGGGACCTAAAGCCTAGGAGATGAACCTTAAAATATTTTTTATTCTTAGCATGTTGATCTATTTGGGGAGGTTTTTAATACAAATGGATTGAACTTATGAATTTCCATAACAAATGTTCACTTAGATAAAGTTTTAATGTGGAAGAGTTTTAAACATATTTTTAGGTGTTTCATTTCATCATTTAATTGTTAGGATAAATCTAGAGCACTATTCATCATAGAAAGAACGGATAAATAATTAGTACCAAGTGAGAAATATCTACTACCCTATCTCTATGGACTTATTCTTCAACTAGATGTCCATGAACATAAACATATTTTATTACAATCCAACGAAATGGTTGATGGACTAATATATCTTTTAGTTTTTAAGGATATACCACATTGATTGTCCTATATTATACTCTTCTTTGATCCCCTTAAGACATCGTATTAGGACCCCTTAAGACATCCCCTTGAGACAACCTATAAATTATGTTTAGTTTATAGAATTTATTAAAGCTTTTGTTCTCTAATCTTGTATGGTATTGTTTATTTATTAAAATTTAATCCTTTGTGGTATATAAACGAATTGCTTTTGTTTGTAGATTATGATTTTTTTCTTATTTTATTAGATGTAACTTGTGGATTACGACCCCTTAAGACATCCTATTAGGACCCCTTAAGACATCCTATCAATACCCCTTACGACATCCCATTAGGATGTGAATTGAATAATTTCATTAACTAATTATCGCTAATTATTGAATGTACATATCATGTATATCATGTACATGGATCACTAAATTTGTAAAGTACAAATATTAAAATTTCCTATTAATGTCAACTTTAATTTCATACTTATATTTATTATTGAATTAATGTCTTATGTACTAATGTCTTGACTATGAACATAAATACTTAAATACATACATGTGTAAGCTAAAATTGAACAATAATAAATTCCATCATTTACAATATATTAAGTGCATGAAACCAATATATTAAGCGCATGAAATAAATTCCATTAGAGTACAACCCATGAAATAAAGTCCAACAAAGTACTCGTCCCATGAAAAAAATTCCAACATGGTACATGAGAAACCAAATATGTAGTCCATGAAATAATCAAATATAACCCATAAAATCATGTTTAGGTCATGTATCGTCTCTATAATCAAGAGACCTCTTCACACCGTCCAGACTACACATATGACCTAAATCACTCTATACAAGAGAAAGATGAAATCAAATGCAAGATGATGAAAAATGATTTAATGACAATTTAATTTATAATTCATCATAAAATTAAATTACCATCATATTTGGGTCTGGATGTTCTGGTGCACTTGAACCAACCTCTAAATTTGCTCAATCGATCTACATAAACAAGACAAAGAAAGTTGAAATTAGATGTAAGTCTACAATTAAAAATGATTTAATTCAATTTAATTTATAATTTATAAATTGTCATATTTTAATTGTATCGTATTTTGTGGTTGTGCACCCTCTAATCCAAGACCTATTTGTACACACTCAACTACGAGATGTGTCTCATGCTATAAAAGAAAAATAATTTAAAACATGTATTAGGTCATATTATATATATATATATATATATTCAATTTAAAATTTAAAATTAAAGTTATTAAGAATATATAATTTGTAATTGACTTTATAAATAATAATTTTTTTAAATTACCATGATATTTAGAGCCTACTCTGCATGTCCTCTTGGAGGTGTAACTATGACTGAGTCATGGCAGAAATTTGCAGTAACAAAATCCTAGAAGATCAAATTTAAAGCATGTATACTTGAATTAGGTTAAAATATATATATTGAAGTTTGCACATTTTGTGTAGAATTTTTTTTAAACAACCTGAAATTCAGAGTCCTCATGAGTAGCCACAATATATAATGTTTTCTCGATGCCCATTCTCATTGTCATATCAACCTAGACATACATGTAGACATTTAACGCTTATAATATTGACAAGTCTACATGCACATTTGATATATATTGAATTCAAAATTCATAATTGTAACTATACTAATGTAAGTTAAACAATTTACAATATAAATGTACCTGCCTCTGATCTACGACACTCAACAATGGAGGAGTGATCGACAACCCCTCAGGTGGAATTGACGTGGAAGTCAATTGACTCCCCTAAACCAACATAAATATTTAAAACATATGTTCATGATTCAATTATACAATTTAAAAATCAAGTTAAAAATTGTTTCATATATAATTTAAAAAATTGAAATCAAAATACCTCATAAGGGTTGCTGACTAGGATTGGTGTCGATGTATGTACTCGCATATAGTGGATGATTGCCCCATTGTTAGTGTCATCTGTACACCAAACAATTTGGTTGTTAAAATGTATTGCAAAATTTTCTTTGATATATACATTCATTAAAATTAGATTATAAATTCAACATGTAGATGCATATTTATACTTGTGTCATAGTGTCCTCAGGGTGTTGGTCGTCCACAAGAAATTCTACAAATGAATTGAGGCAACCAGATGAACCACCAAAATCTCGACGTCTACCTGAACTAGGTGTGGCTTGATCAGATCCATAGCATAACTAATGGAAACTAGTGCATACATGTGGTCTCGACACTCCTCCATCACCATCATCTCTATGCTCCCTACCCACTATTGCAGAAGCATGTTGATCAAGGTCTCATGCGAGCATACTAAGGGATCCTAATGTCAATATCATCACACGTTGATGCACAGGTGCAAGAATGGTAGGACCAAGAGGAGCAACAAGGGGTTTTGCATGTACAGGGCATTGGGGACAAACCCTTGCCCCTAATCTATGTTGTGGCATGCCACCACCAACACCCTGAAATTATTTAAAATCAAAATAATTAGGCTTTTGCCCAATAACAAACTCTACATATAGTTTCCTCAAAAAATACAATGGGACCTCCAAATTAGAGTGTGGTGGACTATCAAATACCATATACCATCAATACCAAAAATGTGCACTCATTTGTGGATGTATACACCACCTCATGGATATTCTAGATTTATTGGGATGAATGGGTTGTTGAGTAATAGGGTCGATAAAGTAAGGGGCTAGATGGGATTTTTTTATTTTAAGGTCTAAAATTTGTTTATAAGAGAGATTGTCTACATAAAATTGTCTCATATGCTCTCTTTCCCATCGATGCCTATCTAGATCAGAATCAATAGTCTTAATGGAATCCACAACGTTTTGCATCACAAATGAAAAACATCTCATGTGTGGCGGAATGAATGCTTGATGTTGCATAGCATTGATTTGATTTTGTATGGATTCCACTTGATCATTTATACATGATCTCAAGCGAGCCTCATCAGATCCAACGAGTGGTGGATGTGGGATATTAAGTGGAGGGGGTGGAGGGGGAGGTGGAGCCTAGTGTGGAGGTGGGATATTAAGTCGAGGGGATGGAGGGGGAGGTGGAGCCAAGGGTGGAGGTGGATGTGGTTGAGGTGCTAGATTGATGATATCATCAATGTTAAATTGATCCATGATATAAGATATAAGTGCACCTACATTAAATTATACAAGATTAACATACAAACTTACAAAATTACAAGAAATAGTTTAATTTGAAACGTACATGCAAATTTGTTTAAATAGGATGTGCATACATATACATACACATACATACATTTATTGAATTTGAGAATGTGCATACAAATTTTAAAATTTAACATGTACATACATTTTAAATAAAAAATACAATGCATAATTTGTATGCATACATCATTCAACTAAACTATGCACATACATACAAATTTCAAAATTTAAGATGTACATAAATTTAAAATAAAAAATACGACGCATAATTTGCATCCATACATCATTCAACTAAACTATTTACATACATACAAATTTCAAAATTTGACATGTTCATACATTTAAAATAAACAATATGATGCATAATTTGCATGCATACATCATTCAACTAGAAACTATGTACATACATACAAATTTCAAAATTTAACATGTATATACATTTAAAATAAAAAATATGATGCATAATTTGCATGCATACATCAATCAACTAAACTATGTATATACATACAAATTTCAAAATTTATCATGTGCATACATTTAAATTTAAAAATACAATGCATAATTTGCATGCATACATCATTCAACTAAACTATGTACATACATACAAATTTCAAAATTTAACATGTGCATACATTTAAAATAAAAAATACGATGCATAATTTGCATGCATACATCATTGAACTAGAAACTATACACATACATACAAATTTCAAAATTTAAGATCTAGAACTATGCAATTTTAATACATGTACATACTAAAAAATAAACTTGAAACATTCACAAAAAGCTCATTTTATGTCTAACGCATATATATATTATATTTTTTCAACATGAGAAATCACGATCTAGTAGATGGTCATAAAATATATACTATTATAAATTCATAAATTCCACCAAAATCATAAATTCACGTCACTATAACTATCCATCCAACCAAATTCATAAATTCATCACACAAAATATCCATCGAATCAAATTCATAAATTCATAACTATAATCTATCATTGTCTTAATTTATAAATCGTCGTGGTTCTCTACTACATCTCTTCATTTCTTTGTGTTTTCCTTTTTAGAATAAGAAGTTCTCCTCTCCTCTAGCCTTTTCTGATGCTCATCTAAGATCCCATCCATAGACCTAACAACATCAACAACAACTTGAATCCTAGATGCAATCATCCTCAAAGGTGGTGGGATACATTCTTGATTTTGAATAATGTTGATTTATCTTGGATGGTTCTAACATTGGCATTGATTCATGCTTGCAAGCGAGCACTATCAATTTCAGGTGGTGGAGGTGGGGGGTGATGAGGTGGAGCGGGTGGAGGTGGAGGTGAAGGTGGTGGAGATGGATGGCATGGAGGTGGATTACAAATATTATTGAATCGATCCATGTGATCTCTAAGATATAAGTGAACTTGCATTAGATTTGTAATTTCAAAATGTAAGATATAGTTTAGGAAATACCCTTAAACCATTCAATATAAATGGCCTAATTGAATACAAATGATAAAATTTGTAAGCCTCATTTACATCTAAGATATGTTACTTGAATGAAAAAAAAATTAACTAGCAATATATAAATGGCCAAATTTCATTAAGGTCTAAGGCAACTTAACCAAATATTATTCACTTGAGCCATGTCATTTTTTCCTAGGACCTTACTAGACATAGATCCCCTTAAGCCATCCTATCACCCTAAATTTTAAATCAATCAACCTAGATCATGAAATATCATTCATATTATAATCTTGCACGATATTATATTATTGTTAAATTTGGTTGCCTTGGGCAACTTGACCAAATTTTTAGAGCTTATTTGATCCCCCTTAAGAAATTTCATATTAGGACCCCTTAAGACATCCTGAAGTATGGCTTAAGGGGATCTATGTAGTAAGGTCCTAGTACAAAATGACATGGCTTAAGTGAATAAAATTTGGTGAAGATGCCCAAGATAACCAAATTTCATTAAGGTTTGAGGCAACTTCACCAAATTTTATTCATTTGAGCCATGCCATTTTTTCCTAGGACCTTACTAGACATAGATCCCCTTAAGCCATCCTATAAACCTAAACCATAAATCGATCAAACTAGATCATGAAATCTCATTCATATTATAATATTGAATGATCTTATATTATTGTTAAATTTGGTTTTTTTGGGAAATATCACCAAATTTTTAGATCTTATTTGATCCCCCTTAAGACATCCTGAAGTATGGCTTAAGGGGATCTATGTAGAAAGGTCCTAGTACAAAATGGCATGGATTAAGTGAATAATATTTGGTGAAGATTCCCAAGGAAACCAAATTTCATTAAGGTCCTAGGCAACTTCACCAAATTTTATTCACTTGAGCCATGTCATTTTGTCCTAGGCCCTTACTAGATATAGATCCCCTGAAGCCATCCTATCACCCTAAACTATAAATCGATCAACCTAGATCATGATTTATCTCATTCATATTATAATCTTGCACGATCTTATTAAATTGTTAAATTTGGTTTCCTTGGGCAACTTCAAATTTTTAGAACTTATTTGATTGCCTTAAAAAATGTCATATTAGGACCCCTTAAGACATCGGTTTATGGTTTAGGGTGATAGGATGGCTTAGGGGGATCTATGTCTAGTGAGGTCCTAGGAAAAAATAACATGGATCAAGTGAATAAAATTTTGTGAAGTTTCCCAAGGAAACCAAATTTTATTAACGGCCTAGGAACAAATGATGGCTTTAGGGTTTAGGGTTTATAGTTTAGAGTTTAGGGTTTATGGTAATAAGATGGCTTAAGGGGATCGATGTAGTAAGGTCCTAGGACAAAAGGAAATGTCTTAAGGAAATTAAATTTGGTGGAGTTGCTTAAGGCAACCAAATTTCACTATAAGGTCCTAAGATAAAATGAATTCTTTAGTGTTTAGTGTTTAGATTTTAGAGTTCAGGGTTTAGAGTTTAGGGAACTTAGGGTGAAGTTTGGGTGGCCCTTGGAATAATGGACTTGCAAGTTAGTGAAAAATTTTTTGTTGTGGAACAATTGATTGAGATAGCTCTTATTTCAAGTGACCAACCTAGATCATGAAATCTCATTCGTATTATAATCTTGCACGATCTTATTAAATTGTTAAATTTGGTTGCCTTGGGCAACTTCACCAAATTTTCAAAACTTATTTGATCCCCTTAAGAAATGTCATATTAGGAACCCTTAAGACATCAGTTTACAGTTTAGGGTGATAGGATGAATGAAGGAGATCTATGTATACTGAGGTCCTAGGTCAAAATGGCATGGCTTAAGTGAATAAAATTTGGTGAAGTTTCCCAAGGCAACCAAATTTCATTAAGGGTCTAGGAAAAATGATGGCTTTAGGGTGTAGAGTTAAGAGTTTAGAGTTTAGGGTTTAGGGTAATAGGATGGCTTAAGGGGATCTATGTAGTAAGGTCCTAGGATAAAATGACATGGCTTAAGGGAATAAAATTTGGTGGAGTTGCCTAAGGAAACCAAATTTCATTTTAAGGTCCTAGGATAAAATCAATTCTTTAGGGTTTAGGGTTTAGAGTTTAGAGTTTAGGGTTTAGGGTTTAGAGAACTTAGGGTGAATTTTGGGTGGCCCTTGGAATAATTGACTTGCAATTTAGTGAACAACATTTTTTTGTGGAACAGTTGATTGAGATAGCTCTTGTTTCGACTGACCAACCTAGATCATGAAATCTCATTCATATTATAATCTTGCATGATCTTATTAAATTTTTTAATTTGGTTGCGTTCTAAAACTTCACCAAATTTTCAGAAATTATTTGATCCCCTTAAGAAATATCATATTAACTGACCCCTTAAGACATCGGTTTACAGTTTAGGGTAATAGACTTACTAGTTTATGAATATTTTTGATTTTATGAATAGATTGACTATTTTCGTAATAGAAACACATAATTATATATTATTAAGATTGAGTTTGATGTATATTTTAACTTGGTATTTTATTAATTGAATATAAGATTGTTTTATTTAACATTTTTCTCATTAATATTTCTCACTTAAATGAATTTTATGATATAAAATGTATAATAAAATTAGTTAATGTTGAATTATCTTATTTTATTTTCGATTGTTTGAAATTGAAAGAAACTAGAAAAGAATTTAGAAAAGAAAAATATTTAGATTCTTTTAGTGTCTAGGTGACTAGTGCAAATTGAGATTTTAGACAAGAAACTAGAAGCCTAAATAACAATTAATTGATTAGAATGAGAGTTAATATTGTTGAAAGACAAGAGACAACACATGCATTCAAGAAATGGAAAAAAGGCATGACTAAGATAGATCAAGACATAAAATAGAAATGAATGCAAATATTTTCTAATTAAGTAACAATTGAAAATGGATTGAGTTTGGATTTATGAATTTGCTAGCTAATTTTGCAAACAAACATTGATAATTTATGAATTGTAACTTTCCTTTAACATATTGTTTTCTAATCTAATTATAATTTAACATTGAAAGTAAAGTTTAACAAATTGTAAATTCTCCATACAATGCAAATGAAATTTAAAATATTTAAGAAATGTAAATAATTTTTTTCCATTATCAAATATTCTTCAGCTCGAAATCAGGGTATTCAAATGCAAAATGATTTCTTTGATTTCAATTTAGGGTTTTAGAAAAAAAATTCTTTGAATTCAATATAGGGTTTCAATCTAAGCTATTAGGGTTTTTAATGCAATTTTTTTATTTCATTTGAAACTAAGGTTTTCAAATCCAATTTTTTTTGTTTGATTTGAAGTTAGGGTTTAAAAAAGCAATTAGGATTGAATTCAAATGCAATTTTTTCTATTTCATTTCAATTTAGGGTTTTTTCAATGCAATTTTTTTGGTTTCCAAGTTCAATTAGGGTTTTCAACAACAATTTTTTTGGTTTCCAAGTTCAACTAGGGTTTTCAATAGTGATTTTTTTTTGTTTCATTGAATAATTTAGGTTTCAAAAGAAAATTTTTGTTCATAACATACAATTTAAGGTTGATTTTTTGCATTCTATTCAATTTCTTCAGGGTTTCATTGCAATTTTTCAGCTAATTCTACAAATAATCATTTCTACTTTACAGGGAAATAAAATGCATAAAACGGTAAATAAATTCAATAAAAATAGGCTAACACAAATTATTGTATTAAAATTTGGGGTGGTGGCATACTTGGAGCTTGCTTCACTGTCGTTGTCATCCACCAGACGAATTTGGGATCTCGTACAAAATGAAATGAGTTTTGTTTTTTTTTTAAAAATAAAAACTATCTCAAAACGAGATCCTGATTATTAAAATATGGGATCATGTTTTGTAATAATCGGGATCTCATTTGTGTCCATCGGTTAGGGACCCTCTTACAAATGGGATCCAATTTTTAAAAAATGGGATCCCATTTTGAATTTAGGCTCGAGATCCTGAACCTAAACGAGATCCTTTTTTTTTTAAATCGGGATCCTATTTTTGCAATGCCAATTTCATTTTCTTGCCTAAGGCAAAAACTTCCACGTTTCGTGGACTCAAACTCTTGCACTTACCCATATTATGTCAAAGAAGATGCAGGAATTTATGATGATGAATTTGATTTTGAGGAGGATAAAGATGAATGCTTATTTCGAGCCCTGGAAAGTGCAAAGGAATCTGGTTTGGAGAGAAATAAGGATGAGATGGAAGGTACTCTGGTAACTAATTTTCATGCTAGACATGATCAAGATTTTTGGGTAATTGACAGTGGATGTTCAAATCATATGACTGGAGATAAGATTAAGTTCACTAAACTTGAAAATTATGATGGAGGAATAGTTATGTTTGGAGATGACTCTGGTGCTAAGATTGTTGGTAAAGGAACAATTATTTTTGATGGAAAACATAGTACTGAATTTTTTTATTATGTTAAGAGTTTAATGCATAGTATTTTAAGTGTTGGAAAAATATGTAGCAAAGGATTTACGCTTGTGTTTCAGGATAACACCTATGAGATCAAAAAATAAATCCAGAACTTTGGTAGAAGTAGGAAGGAGAACTCATGGAAATATCTATCAACTTAAGAGTGGTGATGGTCAGTGTTTTGTTTCATAGATTAATGAAAATTGGATGTGGAACCGAAGGATGGGACATTTAAATTTTGGCAATCTGATCAGGGTCAATTTTAAGGAAGTTGTCAAAGATCTACCTAGAATCACAAAGCCTTCAAATTCAATTTACAGAAGTTGTTAGTTGGGAAAACAAACAAGAAGCAGTTTTAAAGGAAAGGAAAAATCATCTACTGGAATGCTGGAATTAATTCATATAGACCTTTATGGTCCTACAAGAATATGAAGCCTTAATTGGGATAGGTTTTTCATGCTCTTGATTGATGATTACTCTAGGATGACATGTGTTACTTTTCTTAGAGAGAAATTTTAGGCTCTTGATAGATTCAAAGTATTCAAGGAAAGAGTAGAGAATGAGGTAAACTTGAGAATGAAATGTTTAAGGTCTGATAGAGGTGGATAATTCACTTCTGGTGATTTTAATGAATTCTATGAAAAACATGGTATAAAGAGATATTATTTGCCCCTAGAACCCCTCAGCAGAATGGAGTTGTGGAAAGGAAGAACCAGAATGTTCAAGAGGCTTCTAGAACTATGATGAAAGAAGAAAATATACCTAATGTGTAATGCAAAGAAGAAATCCATGCTGTTGGTTATATTATTAACATAGTTCAGATCAAAGGTAACAACACTGAGATTCCTAATGAGTTATGGACTAGTAAGACTCTTATTGTTAAATACTTTAAAGTGTTTGGAAGCAGATGTTACATTAAAAGATATGATGAGAATCTTGGAAATTTTGATGCTAGATGTGATGAAGGAATCTTTCTTGGATATTCAAATAACAAGGCATATAGATTCTTTAATAAAAGACTAAGGAAAATAGTTGAAAGTGCTAATGTAAAAGTTGATGAATCTATGTGTAGACTAGTAGAAATAAGTGAAGTTGAACCAGATGATCCTATCTATGGGAAAGTGCAAGAAGAAGAAAAAGAAGAGAAAGAACAAAGTGATGAATAGGAGATTCTAGAACCTAAACCTAAGACTCCTAAATATGTACAGAGAAATCATCTGGAGGAATAAATAATTTGAGACATAAGTGAGGGTGTAAAGACAAGAAGCAAAGTGGTTGAGGTAAACTTGTGTTTAATTTCTAAGATAGAACCTAAGACCGTGATTGAAGCATGTAATGATGAGAGTTGGGTTAGAGAAATGAAAAAGGAACTACAATAGATAGAGAAGAATGAGACATGGGAACTAGTCCCTAGACCTATAAACAAGAATGTAATTGGTTCAAAATGGGTATTCAGGAATAAGTTGAATGAAGATGGTGAAGTAGTAGGGAATAAAGCAAGACTTGTATACAAAGTTTATTCACAGGTTGAAGGAAAATATTATGAAGATAAATTTGCACCTGCAGCAAGAATGGAGGCCATTCAGATTATGGGCTATGGTATCCAAAGGATAATGATTTTACATTGAATTCCTACACTGATGTAGATTGGGCTGGCTGTGTAGATGACCGGAAGAGTACAAGTGGTGATGTATTCTTCCATGGAGGAAGATTGGTCTCATGGTTGAGTAAGAAATAGGATTCAATTTCTTTATCCATTGTAGAAGCTGAGTATATTTTGGCAACATCCTACTGTACACAGGTACTTTGGATGAAGAAAACCTTGAAGGACATAGGTGTGATGTTTGATGAGCCTATATCTAAATTTTGTGACAATACAAGTGCTATAAACATTTCAAAGAATCCAGTGATGCATTCTAGGACAAAGAACATATCTATCAGGCATCACTTCTTAAGGGAGAAGGTGTTGCAGAATGAAGTTAGACTTGAATATGTACCTACCAAGGAAAAAGTTGTTGGCATATTCACTAAGGCCCTTCTGAAGGATACTTTTGTGTATCTTAGGGGGAAGTTAGGGGTTTCTACCCCTCCTTCCTTGAACTAAGTGCACATGGAGGTGCATCAGTCCAGTGGATTCACAAATTATTTTGATCTAGACTGATGATTGTGGTCTACTCCTCGGGGGGAGTAGAGAGGTTCATTATTGTACAATGTGATGTGGGTGCACTCCTAAGGGGGAGTGATCAAAGATTTATATGGAAATATTTTTCATGAAACTTTTCCTTTGCCATTGATGTCAAAGGGGGAGAGAAAGTCATGTGAAAAAGATGAAAAGGGAGAGAGAGTCTTGTAAGGATAAGAGAGAAGAAGGAGATTGTGTATGTTGTCTTTGATGGTTTTTCACATCACATGTTGCCATCAATGACAAGGGGGAGATTGTTGCAAGTATGGATGTGTTTGGTGGTGTTGCCATTAATATTTCCATTGATGCCAACACAATTTAGTTTGATTGCAGGTGGTACTTGTATAGTTGAGATACTGTAGAAGTGCTTAGAGTACATGGAGCTATATTTATGAAGTTGTAGTTGTGTTTTTGCCAAGTGCTTTTGAGAAAATTTAAGAAATAATGAAGGCAATGTTGAGTGTGTGTTCTAAGTGTGCTCCAATATTGTGATTTGCAATTTTTATGTGTTGATCCTATGCCTGTGTAGATCTGTGGTATTTTTCATGAGCTTCAATGAATAATATATCCTAAGTTTTAGCTTCTAGATCGATGGAGAATGAAATATGTGTTCATTAGTGTGTGATATGGTTTGACAAAACTATTTGTTTGTTGGTTCAGAGAAATATTTTGGCTTCGTAGTCTTCTGATGTTTTGTTTCAGATCTTGTGGATCTGGGAGATGATTCATACTGCTGGTTTTTGTGTTCTGACAAACGTTCTTGTGATTGGGTGCTCTAGAAGACTTGCTCCAAAGCTCATGTGTGTTGTCAGTTGGTCTGGTTGGATTGTTGAAGAATATTTTATGTATGAAGATTGTTGCAGTTGCTATGAATGTGCCTGAAGGTTTCTTAGAGATGGTAAAATGTCTGGTGAAGCATGTTGAAGTGATCCATGTGTGATTATCTTGCTAGAGATGTGTGTACTTCAAAGATCATTAGTGTTTTCATTAGGTTTGGCCGACCTAGTGTCTACACATTACATAAAGATTTTACATCGAGTTAAGGAAGCCTTTGATTGATCCAAGATGTTGTTTTGGGTCCTAATTAAATGTGTAATTGGTCCTCTCTCTTTCTTATCCACTACAAAAATGTTGAATAGCCGACCTTGGAGAATGCTTGTAGGGTTGAAGATGGTATGAAAGAAAGTTAAGATATTGTGAATTATGTATGAATGCGAACAAGAAAGTAAAGTGTGTGAACAAGTACGAAAATAAAAGTGTGTAAGAGAGAATCAAGCCACCAATACTTTGATGTGTTAGATTCTTGAAAGCGGTGAGATGATGGTGTCTGCAATCTTCTGATCAAGCTACGAATGTATGGAACCCTTTTGTGGTGGATCTTTATTTTTCTTTTCTTTTTCTATAGCAAGTGAGCCTCCTTTGGGATAGGGAGTCATATTGTAGGCAGTGATCCTTTGTATCTGGACAGTGATCCCTCTGACAATGAACCTTTGTATCCAATATTACATTATTACTATATTGTGAGCTAATCCTCACCGTAGTTTTTCCCTTATTGGGTTTTCCACATAAATTTGGTGTCTCTGGTGTTTTTTTTTTGTTATTTACATTTCATGTTTACAATTTATAACATATTGAGTTAAAGTGGAATTGATTAAGGTTAGAAGTAAATAAATTTGATATAACTAATTCAATGGCCCCCTCTTAGTTTTCTTGTGCATTTAAACACCCTATCATTCGTCAACCTAGTCGGGCCCCCCTTTAAGTATTAACAATTATGTAGTATTAACAATTATGCACATGCAGATATAACCTTTTTATGTAGGTCATCAGATCTATGAGATTGCACCCTAACCACTCCCTGCACCCCTAGTTGGTTTTATTTTCCATAAAAATATTCAGGCGGGTAGGCAGGCGAGTGCCATGTATCCCATTTCTTAATAGGGTCCATTGTCTCATGAAGGCAGTGAGCATTAATTTTTAAGAGATCAACGGTTGAGATGAGAACACATGTTTTAACCATGATTGTCCCCCACTAGCCCATGGGGATGCACCTTCATCTCTTATCCCTAAATGCGGAAGTAGGGAGACGCCACCTTGCACAATTTGCACCATCGAAGGAACTATCTAGTAACGTGTGAATTATTGTGGAAATACTTTGGTGTAAGGGTGGAGGCATTAATGTTCACACTACTAAAAGGACCTTTTAAGAAAATCATTTAAAAGTGAGTGAGATCTTTTAATCTGATATGTTCATTGTCCAAGGATTATGCACATAGGCGGATGGTCTTAAAGGTAAAATAATCACAGATTGAAGGCTTTAGATTTAATCTGGGCCCTTCCTTGTCTCCCTTTTGTTGAAAGGTGCATGCAGGTTAAACTCAATAGGGAAGCAGGGAAGTTGACACGTCCGTTTTCTCAGCACTCATGAATATGGTGGAGCCTATGGGTGACTTGGAGGCAAAGTCCACATGGAATATTTCAGCTAGTTGATGGGAATGAAAGTCTATAGTGAAATTTTTCAAACTTCCTTGACTAAATTTAGACCATTTATCAAGCCATCTCATTGCATAATCAACAAATAACATTCAAAGTTGAGATTAAGGGCAAACGAGTCATTCTAGTTTGCACGATTTAACCATAATGGCAGATATGATGCATAACTACCAAATTGGTAAGCTTTAAAGCCATAAATTTTTTTCTTAAAGCACAATTGCAAATTGTTAAAGCATTCAACACATCTAAAGAATTCTTTCTATAATTTTCAAGCTTGTTTGATGATCAAAGTTAGGGTTTTAAAGTGTTCATTAAACCAGTAAGTGAAATCGCTATCCCGCTTCTTAATTGATTGAAAATTTGCTAAAAGTGCTCTCTTTATTATCTTGGCATTAGGGTTTTATTGTTTGTTGCATTTATTTTAAGGTTTGAAGTTCAATTCGAATGATAAGCCTATTGAGTCTTATTCCTTCTTCGCATCAAACCCATACCCTAGTTGCGAGCCTATAATTTGGTGAGAAGTAAACCCTACTTTGTGAAAACCCTATAATCATGGCACCAAAAGTTAAAGCGTTTGCGTGAAAAAAACAATCCTCTGGTTCAAAGCCTCCAGTTACACATTTGGTTCAAGACCTAACTGAATAAGTTAAACTCTCCACTTTTCAGAAACCGAAGGGTCAATTATTGTTTCAAGGCAAGAAAATTGTATAAGGGCTTATAGAAAAACAATGTACCATTAAGGATGTCACATTACCATACAATGGATGGGCACAATTTGAATGCTAGTTTGGTAACTAAAAATGTGGCATTCATGTTGGCAACCTCTAGAATTTAGACATGGGAAAGGTGGTAGTTCCAAATGTCTATATGGATGTTGACCTATTAAAGGAAATGGTTGCAAATTATGACCTAGTCACAAGGTCTGTAAGAACATTTGATGGAATTCAAATGGTTAAAATTACCAGACAAGAGATAGATGAGGTCTTGAAATTGACTAAGTGTAGTGAACATATGGTGAAAATTGATGAGAAGGCACTCAAGGAAAAATATGAGAGGGTGAGACATACCTTCAAAATTTTAGTGTTGCAGGAATCTAGAAAATGTTAAAGGTGAGAGAAGGATTGTTCTAGGCCAATCTAATAAGGAGCCTAAATTCCCCATCAATTATTTTTTTCTTATTTCTAGAGTACATTCTATTCTTTATGTTAAATCATAGGTTATGATCCAACTACAGACATGCCAATGGCTGAGATGTATATTGTTGCACACATCCAACACCCTACATGTTACACACTTTATGATTACGAAGGATACTTGGATAAAAAGATTCATGAGGGCCTGGTTACATTGAATAAAGGTGAATATGGGGTTAGATTCTATTGGTATTCATTATTAATGCACATGCTCCTGTTCAAGGGGGCTACATATTTTGATAAGGATATGACATTGGAGAAAAGGGAAGTTGATATGGATCTTCATGTCCAATGTTGTAACACACTCCTTGATAGGAATTGCAACAAGTCAAATTATGTGGTATTTGAAAATGTTTTTGCCTCCAATTTAAGAAGGGTATTGATTATGGACATGCCTAGAATCCCTACTACTTTGCATGAATTTTTGAGGCCTAAGAATAGAAGCCCACATTTTAATATTATGCACTATTGGGGGGATGTGATGCCTTACCTAGGTTACACAATCTTGAGGGTGTATGGAACAAGTGTCTCAACTCATATATTTCCAAGGGATGTGCCATAAAGAGTTGGTTTTCTAGAAGTTATGTGGCAATTAGGTGATGTGGTGAAAAACCATTTGAAGGATCCATGTAAGGGAAAATTTTGTGCATATTTTGCACACATGCCCCGCCAAAGGCAGGGACCCCCTCTTTTCGCTCCCAATAGGCTGCATTGCTCCCATCTCATTTTGTGTGCCCCTTTCTTCGAGCCTAGATCGGTCATGTGTCGTCAAATGATCAAATTCCGTTGACTATATTCACCTATCTAAGTTTTGCTAAGTATTTTTCTTTTGCAGAAGTGCCCCTATAGGTTTCCCTTCGCCCGTTGCATCGACGTCCTCCAGGCCTCATCCCTGCTCGCCCGGTTCACTTTTTCCTTCATTTTTGACTTTGGGGATAGGTTTCCTATGGATTTGGTATGTTTTGTGGTGCCTAAGTGAACTCTACCAAGGTTTCATTGAGATTTAGGAAGTTGCCAAAATTTCAAAACAACATTCCTACAACAACATTCTGGCCTCTGGGGCCCAGATTGTTCATCACCTTTTCAAAACAACATTTTGGCCTCTCGTTCCCGGAATGTCCAAACGCCCTCCCAATTTGGAAATAAACTTTGACCCGCATGCTCAAATTGGATCCTCTCCTACATGAAATTTTCAAATTCAAAATTTGAAGCCGAGAGATACCATCTGAGTCACCCTGCCTTGTTCGCCCTTTCAAAACAACATTCCTGCAACAACATTCTTAAAACAACATTTCAGCCTCTAGGGCCCAGACTCTCTATCGCCCTTTCAAAATAGCATTTAGGCCTCTCATTCTCGAAACATCCAAACACCCTCAAATTTGGAAACGGACTTTGACCCACATGCTCAAATTGGAACCTCTCCTGCATGAACTTTTCAAATTCCAAATTTAAAGCCGAGAGATACCATTTGGGTCGCCCTGCCCTGTTCGCCCTTTCAAAACAACATTCCTGCTATAAAATTCCTAAAACAACAATATTGCAACAACATTCCAACCTCTGGGGCTCAGACTATCTATCGCCCTTTCAAAACAACATTCCGGCCTCTCGTTCGAGGAACGTCCAAACGCCCTCCTAATTTAGAAATAGACTTTGACCCACATGCTCAAATTGGATCTTCTCTTGCATGAAATTTTCAAATTCCAAATTTGAAGCCGGGAGATACCATTCAATTCGCCTTGCCCTGTTTTCCCTTTCAAAATAGTATTCTTGCAACAACATTCCTAAAATAGCATTCCTGCAATAGCATTCTGGCCTCCGGGGCCCGGACCATCCAAACTCCCTCCAGTAAACTACTAATGGAAATTCACACTGAATATTATGATCTTTTGATAATGTATGGATGGATATAACAAGGATTTTGTAAGATTTGATTAACGTTTTCCTTGATTTGTGTATGAAAGCCATTCATGCATGTAGGTTTTGAGAAGCCTACCGTGGGTCTGTCGGGAGACCCATTGAGAAAGTTGAACAAGGAAAAGCACATAGCTCCCATCATCATTCATTTTATGCCCACCTCTCCTCTTGGCACCCATCAATAGAGCTAGCATTAGAAGAAGGCATGTGCCAAAGAAGTCAATGACAAAAAGCACAAGGGAGTTGTCCTACTTTTCACTAGATGATGGTGATCTTTAAGGGGTTGTCTGCCCAAATCAAGGGCAACCAATCCATTGATGCTAGTTGTTAATAGACCCATTTGATCCAATGAAGAATGCTGCAAATCCATCAGGAAGAAGGCAAATTTCAAGCAGTTTCAACTATAGTAAAAGGGAAATCAACTAGAAGACAAAACTGATACAACACCTAGGCACTAAAAGACAAAATAAGAAAAAGACAATAGATGTATTTTAAATTACTGAATATTGTGAGGTAGGTGAAGCCCTAATGTAATTCAATCATGGCCATTCATTCAAGCTTTGGAAAACTATAAATAAGGGTCTCCCTCTCATTTGTAAAGGGTTGGAGAGCTAGTGTAAAGGCATTCTGCAACAATAGAAAGAAAAATTACATGATTTATTTGTGTTTCCTTTTGATTTTTCTCATTATGTGTGCATGGTTCTACTTCCCTATTAGTTTAGTTGTTAGTTTCTTGAATAAAAGTGATGATGGTTTTTGCTATTATAGTATTTGATGAATTTCCAACCCATACTTTTGGCACTTGTTGATTACAAGCTACTGTTCAAAGCTAGGCTGGGCTTCCATATTTCATTGCTGCAACTTAAATCAATTGCATGTTCATGATGTGCATGTGCAATCTAAAAATCAGTATTCCTTGGAAGATTGCACTGGTTTTATGTAATTGTAGGTTTCTCTTGGCCAAGCAAAACCCAATATATGGAGTTTGTCTATTGTAGCAGCCTCCATGATCACTATTCATTCATAGTTTTAGATCCAAAAACCTTCTCTCTTCCTTGCCATTTTTCCTTTGTTTAAATAAATAACCTTAGGGAAGGTTCATTGCACATTATAAAGCTAAATCTGATGTTGAAATGGAGTTCTAGATTGTTGTTTGAACCTGCAACAAAAACTCAACAACTCTCCCATCTTAAGAACCCCATTTGCAGATCCAACTTCCCCACTTTGTGACTCATCTGTAAGACCGCCTTGTGATTCCAACAAATCACATGAAATAACTAAGATATTCCAAGCACTGTCAGGACCTAAGATTAGAGACCTTGGGATAGTGTTATGTAATTTGATTTTGGAAGACTGTCTTTCAAGAGAGGTGATGCACCTATGCATCACTTGTGTTGTGAAGTGCGTAAAAAACACATGAACAAAATTGACGCTAGAAGGAGGGAATAAAATGTTGAGGCTACAAAGCTGAATGTTGGATGTTGAAAAGAGAACTTTCAAGAAGAAATCTGAGATAAGGAGATATCTTTTAATGCTGAAACTTGAAATCAAAAAATTTTGAGGGCAAACAACAGCTGAGTTGAAATGGAGCAGCATGTGTAAATCAGCATCGCTCAGCTACATGCAGATTTAAATAGGAGATTTAAGAGACCATTTCAAAAAATTGCATTGGTAGATAAGTGTAGGATCCATTGCACTTGCAGGAACAATGAATTGGAGTCTAACCTTCTTGAGCAAAATTGAAAGAGTCTTGCAAGGAGAGATTCCCTTTTGGGAAATATATTAGTCTTTAGCCCTTGCAGGCCCGGAGGAAGAATTGACAACCATCGTAGCCAAGGCATTTAAAGAGCTGATCCAAGAATGTTTGGGAAGCAAGGATAGACCAAGATTGAAGGAAGCACTAATGTCAAGTTGGTGCAGATTTCACAATGCACCACATTCAGAATTTACTTGTCCATCATGTGCAAGCATCATCACCCAAGTCAAAGGAAATTTGGATAAGTTGGAGCAGCCAATTTAATGAGGATGAGTCATCCCATGAGGCAAAAAACATTTTAGCATCTAGAGGACAACACATTGCAAATAAACCAAGAAATCCGACACAAACTAGTGTTGGGACAATGAACGTTGAAGCTGAAAATGAAAAGGAAGGAGTTAATTTTTGTAGGACAACAAAAAGCTTTGATGAAAGTTAAGTCGGAAAGATGTTAGAAAGCCTTTCCTCTATCAGCAAAGAGCAACCCTCTAATCTAGAAGAGGAGCCATTGGAAGTTGAAGATGGGTCAACAAAGTTTGTAGCAACTCATGAGGATCCTAAATATCAGAAAGAGGAAAATCAGCAAGGGGAAATGGATGACAACCTTGCAAAAATAGAAAATGATGACGCAAGAATAAGTGAAATCAGTCTGTAAGACCTCTCCTTCATAAATGATAGTGATCGATAATATGAAAATGAAAGTTTGGAGGAGTGGGAACAACCACTCGCCATGGTTTTCTACCGTCAAGCTTCTTTTTCAAGTGATGATAAGGACCCCGTAGCAGAAAGATATGACCAGATCGTCTCTAGATTAGCAAAGGATTGGTCAGAGCTAAAATACCAAGTGGATTTGGAGGTGCTACTACTTCCAAATTGGTGCAGACTTCATAATTCATCACACTCGGAGTTCACATGCAGACTATGCCAAGAAGCCATAAAGAAAGTCAAAGAACAATCGAGGTAGCCGAGAACACCACTTCTTGCAGTTTCTTCAAGGATGAAATGTGAGGACCAAGAGCTTGAGCCAAGTGACAACTCAGCTGGGGGCAGTCCTCAAGAGGATGTTGGGACAACAATACAATCTTGAGCTTTTGAGCAATGAAGTAGATCAAACAAGAATGTTGTCCACCAGTCATCAAGAATTTCTCCCTCTTGCAGAGCATTTGTGCACCATGGCCGATAGGCTTTATGGTGATTCTTTGGAGGAAAATCACATAGTAAATTTTGGCCCCTTGATGAGGTACCATCAATTGGTGACTTCTTTCCATTGAGAGTTGTACTGCGGAGGTATGCTCATGCTGAGGAAGAGCACATCCTAGAAGATGGTAGTGATGAAGACATACTCCTTGAGCCTCTAAATGGTGATGCACTAGAGTTTCCAGATTGGGAGAGGGGTTCCTTCTCTGTCTATAGCGATATTTTACAAGGGGAAATGAGTGAAAATCATGATGAGATGTATGAACAACAAAGAGAAGAAGATAAATTCAGGGTGTTGAGATAGCTACCAATAGAGATGAGGCACCCAATCAACTACAAGATGCAACTTGGAGTCCTTCCGCCATGATCGTTGTTGATCCTCCTTCATATTCAGATGGCTACAATAGGACAAATTCATGCATGTAATTGTCCCGTGATATTGAACACCATATAAATAAGGAAAAGCCTTGGGAAAGGAAGTGGGACAGTGTGCTACCTTTTGAGGACAACAATCATGTGGATGCTTGGTTTGCAGAAGATCAATGAGATGAAGTCTATCTTATTGACGAATGACTGAAAGGGATTGTCGATCCCACGCAAGACGTGGAAGAAGTGTTTTCTGCCCTATTCTCCCTACCTTATATAGACTTGATGCCTAAAGTGTTGCACCATCTGGTGCCTCCATCTGAAGCTACCAATGCAAAGATCGACGATGCAGTGCTCGCTCTCGATTGTCAAATGCTGCCACCTCCATGTGAAGACACCCAAGTTCTATCCTTCCTTGCTCCTTTTAATTGTCATAGCTGCACTTATCATTTTGATTATGGGAATGAGGGGAGACAAACATGTCTATGGATTAACCATGGGTTTAGGGAACCTCCTCAGTTGTTGATTTTCCCTAACCGGGTGACTGAGCTTGAGTGCTACAACATTGAATTTATTTTCTCTAAACATAAGGATAATTTTGCATGGTTGAGAACTATAATGATTTCCTGTTTCCTTGTACATGCATTACGAAATCGAATGAGCATGAGTGTCGGATCACCTTACCCAAACATAGTTATTTGTAAATATCTTTGTACATAACTCATTGTGAGTAGTGTAGGTTTCCTGTAAATACTCTGTTTTCCTGCTTTTGTTAGGTTAGTTGGTTTGTTGTGGGTTTCTTTCTTTAGAGTAGTTTCTTTGCTGTTTTATTTCGTTGTCTCGCATTGGTTCATTTCGGTGTTTTCTTTTCATTTGCTTTTGTTTGCTCTCGCTTTGATGCTTCTTTTCTTGGGGTCCCTCTTCTTTTGGTTGGGCACATCTATGCACACAACAGTCATACTTATCACCTAGGGTTGTTCTATGTATTTCTTTGTCAAAATCTAATCAAGTTTTCAGAGTGGAGCATATTGTAGGTCCTTTGTGAATTCTAGTTAAGTGAAAAATCTAAAAGTATGCTCCAGCGCTAGTGTGATTCTCAGCCTTGAGTGTGAGCTTCATTTCTTGCAAGTTGAAATAAAAGAACTGAAAAGAGAAAAGAAACAAAAGAATGAAAGAAAAATATTGAAAATCAAAAGAAGAGAAATTCAACTTTTTATGGGTATACAAATAACTCTACTGGGGCTATGGATGCTTGACCATCAGTAGAGCAATGTTCGGGAGAATCATAATGACAACCTCATCGGGACTATGGATATCTAACTGGCAACAACGTAATGTCCTAGATGCTTTTGGAGTTAGAATAAACTACGTAGCTTAACTTAATGGAGCTTAGGTTCTTGCAGCAACTAAAGAATAAGAATTAACGCAATTGCACACACATGGATTTTTCAGCATACTAAAGGTTGGGTTAAATAGTGGTTTTGATTATTTGGTTGAGCGTGAAGATCGGAAACAAATATTCTTGGTTCGTGATTCCAGTTTGTCATCAAAATTCTCTAGAGAATTTCCCTAGCGAGTCACCATTTGCTGTGCATGTTTTGCACACATGCCCCGTCGTAGGCAAGGACCCCCTCTTTTCGCTCCCGATGGGCTTCTTTGCTCATGTCTCATTTTGCATGCCCCTTTATTGGAACCTAGATCAGTCATGTGTTGTCAAACAATCAAATTCCCCTGACTATATTCACCTACCTAAGTTTTGCTAAGTCTTTTGCTTTTGCGGAAGTGCCCCTATGGGTTTCCCTTCACCCATTGCCCCGATGTCCTCTAGGCCTCATCCCTGCTCGCCTAGTTCACTTTTTCCTTTATTTTTTATTTTGGGGATAGGTTTCCTATGGATTTGGGATTTTTTTTGGTGCCCAAGTGATCTCCCAAGGTTTCATTAAGTTTTAGGAAGTTGTGAAATTTTCAAAACAACATTCTTGCCTTCAGGGCCTGGACTGTCTGTCGCCCTTCCAAAACAACATTTCGGCCTCTCGTTCTTGGAACATCCAAACACCCTCCCAATTTGGAAATGGAATTTGAACCACATGCTCAAATTAGATCCTCTCTTGCATGAACTTTCCAAATTCCAAATTTGAAGCTAGGAGATACCATTTGGGTCGCCCTGCCTTGTTCACCCTTTCAAAGCAACATTCCTGCAACAACATTCCTAAAACACCATTCCTAAAACAACATTCATGCAACAACATTCTGGCCTCCAAGGCCCAGACTATCCATCGCCTTTCAAAACAACATTTCGGCCTCTCATTCTCGGAACGTCCAAACACCCTCCCAATTTGGAAATGGACTTTGACCCGCATGCTCAAATTGGATCCTCTCCTGAATGAACTTTTCAAATTCCAAATTTGAAGCCGAGAGATACCATCTAGGTCACCCTTCCTTGTTCGCCCTTTCAAAATAACATTCCTACAACAACATTCCAGCCTTTGGGGCCCGAACTATCCATCACCCTTTCAAAATAGCATTTCGGCTTTTCATTCCCATAACATCCAAACGCTCTCCCAATTTGAAAATGGACTTTGACCCACATGCTCAAATTGGATCCTCTCTTGCATGAAATTTTCAAATTCCAAATTTGAAGCCAACAAATACCATCTGGGTCGCCCTGCCCTATTCGCCCTTTCAAAACAACATTCCTACAACAACATTCTGGTGTTCGGGGCCTGAACCATCTAAAATCCCTCCAGTAAACTGCTAATGGCAATTCACACTAAATATTATGGTCTTTTGATGATTCATGGATGGATATAACAAGGATTTTTCCAAATTTGATTAACATTTTCCTTGATTTGTGTATGAAATCACTTACAACACTTCATGCATGTAGGTTTTGAGAAGCCTACCGTGGGTCTGTCAAGAGACCCATTGAGAAAGTTGAACAAGGAAAAGCACATAGCTCCCATCATCATTCATTTTATTCCCACCTCTCCTTGTGGCACCCATCAATAGAGCAAGCATTAGATGAAGGCATGTGCCAAAGAAGTCAATGACAAAAAGCACAGGGGAGTTGTCCTACTTTTCACCAGATGATGGTGATCTTTAAGGGGTTGTCCGCCCAAATCAAGGGCAACCAATCCATTGATGCCAGTTGTGAACATACCCATTTGATCCAATGAAGAATGTTGCAAATCCATCAGGAAGAAGGCAACTTTCAGGCAGTTTCAACTATAGTAAAAGGGAAATCAACTAGAAGACAAAACTGCTACAACACCTAGGCACTAAAAGACAAAATAGGAAAAAGACAATAGATGTATTTTAAATTGCTGAATATTGTGGGGTAGGTGAAGCCCTAATGTAATAGAATCTGGGCCACACAATGTAATTCAATCCTGGCCATTCATTCATGCTTTGGAAAACTATAAATAGGGGTCTCCCCCTCATTTTTAAAGGGTTGGAGAGCTAGTGTAAAGGCATTCTGCAGCAATAGAAAGCAACATTGCATGATTTATGGGTGTTTCCTTTTGATTTTTCTCATTATGTGTGCATGGTTCTACTTCCCTATTAGTTTAGTTGCTAGTTTCTTGAATGGAAGTGATGATGGTTTTTATTGTTACAGTATTTGATGAATTTCCAGCCCATACATTTGGCACTTGTTGATCACAAGTTGTTGTGCAAAGTTAGTCTAGACTTCCATATTTCATTTCTGCAACTTAGTTCAATTGCATGTTCATAATGTGCATGTGCAATCTGAAAATCAACTGTCCTTAGAAGATTGCACTGGTTTTGTGTAACTGTAGGTTTCTCTTGGCCAAGCAAAACCCAGTATATGGAGTTTTTCTATTGTAGCAGCCTCCATGATCACTGTTCATTCATAGTTTCAGATCCAAAAACCTTCTCTCTTCCCTACCCTTTTTCCTTTTTTTCAATAAATAACCTTAGGCAAGGTTCATTGCACATTATAAAGCTAAATTTGATGTTGAAATGGAGGTCTAGACTACTGTTTGAACTTGTAGCAAACACTCAACAACTCTCCCATCTTAAGAACCCCATTTGTAGATCCAACTTCCCCACTTTGTGACTCATCCGTAAGACTGCCTTGTGATTCCAGAAAATCACATGAAACAATTAAGATATTCCAAGCACTGTCAAGACCTGACATTAGAGACCTTGGGATAGTGTTTTTCAATTTGATTTTGGAAGATTGTCTTTCACGAGAGGTGATGCACCTATGCATCGCTTGTGTTGTGAAGTGCATAAAAAACACATCACCAGAACCTTTTTGCCTGCGTACACATATTTCTCTGATTTTATCATGATAAAAGGAGGATGGGATAAGATCAATGATGTACTCCAACCTTTTGAAATGAAGAGGGTGCGAGCAAGAAACCATGATCTAGAGGGATTTATGGCATGGTTGAAAGCAAGGATTAAAAGTTCAAAATTCACCCATAACTTCTACTTCCTAGAAGATTTAATAAGAAATTGTGAGTGTCCAATCTACAACTAACTAACAAGAAACATCAAACAAGTGTTAAAAATTTTATAAATCAAACAAAACACTCCCTATGAGATACTTTTATCAAGAAGACAAGAAAATATGGTAAAAACTTGAAATAAACAAAACAAAGTATGTAATCTAGTCTAACTTAAGAAAACTTTCATCCCGTAGGGGGAGTGGTGCTCCTTTGATGTGAAAAGGATGCCCTTTCCCAATCCCAATTATAAGCTCCAATGTTTAATGTGATTCCAAGTGTGAGATGGACTCCAAATGGTGAAACTATGCTTAAAAAGAGATGAAAATGATGAAATGCGAAGTATGAAAATGGCTGTAATGATAATGCTTGAAGTTGTGGATCCATATTTTGAAGAGAATACCTCTATTTATATAACTCAAGGGTTGAAGAATGAGAGGAATTGGTGAATGTGGGATAAAATGTGAGCTAATGAGAATGTGCCAAGTGTCACAATTCTATTAGACGAAGGTGGAGCACATTTTGGGAAATGTGTTGAGGAATGGGGTATGTAAGAGAAATAAATGAGAATGTAGGAGGAATAAATGAGAATGTAAGAGGAATTGAAAGGTTTTAAGAATAATTTATTGAATGTGGTTGAGGATTTGACAAGATGTAAGGGAAGTAAATGAAAATGTAAGAGGAGTTATTGGGGATGTGAGAGGTTTTTGAAATATTTGGAGGGAAATTGAATAAAGGGTAGTTGAGTGGAATATTCCTTTGTGAGGATAATAGAGGAATTATATAATTAAAATAAATGAATTTCATGTGCAACCTGGTTAGTTGACCATGGGTTGATTCAACTCTTGAGGAGTTAAAAGTTGGAGGATTTGTTAATGATGATTACAAAGTGATATAGGATTAATTAATTGGAATGGATTAGATGATTGTGACATTTGATTTGATTTGATTTATTTAATCAAATGAGAGGACTTAGGGGGATTTAATTAAATGATTTGATTTAATTAAATATGATGAATATTAGTCAGAAGAAAGATGAATTAATCAATAAAATCAATTATTTGATTGATAGTTGAATTTTCTAAATTTAACTAAATAATGCTAATTATTTACTTAATTGGTTAGTTTGATGTTATTTCATAAGAAGTGGTGTTAATTTATTAGAATCAGATGCATAGTATCAATCAAGACTTCTTTTTTTTACATGTCTATAGAAATTTTTTTGACTTTCAAAAATAAGATGAAATGGATTGCTTTTAATAAATTGGAAAGGGAAATGAAATCTAAGGACCCTCAATACCTAGTTCTAGCAAACATAAAAGATGAAATGCAAAGGATTGAGTATGTTTTCCAAAAACTTTATCAAGTAGTTGGGTAGCTAAAAGGTTAAAGGTTAATTCAAGACAAGGGGAAGGCTGTTGAAATAGAGGAACAAGGTGAGAGGGATACCCCTATTATGGAAGAATGACCGGCCTCTCAGCCCCCAAAGAAAGTAATTTTCTTCAAAAGGAGGAAAGACAGGGCAAAGGAGAAGAATGAAACTGTGCCAACATCTTCCCAACAAAAGGAACAAAGAGTCCCTTCACCTATGCATCAAATGACACCACCATATCCTCCTAGGTCAATTGGTCCTATAATTTTTGGCATTGATTCACCGCCAAGGAAAGCATCACTACCAAGGCAGCCACCTCTTAAAAGACAAAAGGTTGAATCAAGTGGCCTAGTGGATTATGGTGAAGATTCTGATGATGAGATACTGGTCAATAAAGAAGAGATGCAAAAAGGAATGCCTTCTCCACCTAGGGAGATGGTGCCACAACAAATTGGTCTTAGATTGAGTAAGGCTAACCTCACAGGCATGAACAATAGAGATTATATTAGAGAAGAGGCCTATACAAAGTTCATTGATGATGAATCATTTGTCAAGTCCTCAACATTTATGGAATTTGCGTGGAGAGCCAAAAAGGATGAATATGTTAAGACAATTAGATAGAAGAGGAGCCTCCACCTAGAGCTACCTGATAAGGTCATTCGGGCCCAAGTCACCAAGGGGATGAAAGAGATATTCCAAGAAATAATTGCACAAGATGGAAAAGAGCTAGTGAGAAAAAGGTATTCTTTTATTTCTAGAATGGGACCTAGCCTCTGCAATAGCCTTTGAAACAGTGAAGAGGTATGATATGCCTCTATACAATTCTGAGGAGGAAACGACCATTACATTACAAGGATCTGCATTTAGTGAGAAATGGAATACATTCGTTATCTAGTCCCTAGCCCCTAATACTAAAAATCTAGAAGTTGCAAAACCATCTACAAACTATAGATGGGGCTTTATCATAAAGAGGGTATCTGATACCTCTACTACTGAAGCTGCCACTATGTTAGTGAATTTTGCATAGTTTACAAAAGAAATGGTTGAATCAATGACAACAAAAAAATAAAAAATTAGAAAGATGTACAATGATTTATTGATTTAATATGGGAAGGGCCAACAAGAAATAATGGAGCTACAAACTAAATTGGCACTATTGAAAGAGAAGATGCAAAACATGCAACCCAGTGTGCCTATACAAAAGGATTCTACTTCTCTTGCCTCACCACAGACACAAACACCTCTTGCCCCTTCCATAGATGTTTCAACAGAGAGTGTGCCATACAACATGGGGAATGTGCCTATCTCTATTGAGGAACCAAGTACATCAAAGGCACAACAAGTAGAGGAATTCAACAAAGAAGAATTACTTGAAAAGATGAAGGAATATGAGGAGAAGTGTGACCAACATGATAGGATGATTTTTTAAGCAATTTGAAAATTGTGACTACAGTATTAGAGCATTTGAATAGAGGAGTTGATAAGAGATTAATTAGCATCCATGCTAATTATTCCTCCATCGTTGATCCTATAAAGAATTATGATAGAGAAAGAAGTGTCAATACCACTTATGGAGAAAAGGATCCCAAGAATCCAATATTTGAGGCTAATGGTTGTGGGATCCAAGCATGATTTGAATAAACCTAACAATATCCAACCCACCCTTAGAACTATGAATGGAATTCAAGAATTCCAAGGAAGGATTAAGCCTTTAAAGGCTAAAATAAGGGATTTGGTTAAAAATTTTGATGAAATGAATCATGGTCTCCTTCCTAATATATTGAAGGATAATGGTGAAATCAAATCTCTACAAGATTGGAGAAAGAAATAAAATGAGGTAATTTCAAAGCAAGCAGCCCTAATTTGTGAGGTGACTGCCATGAGCATGCTAAAGAAAAACATGGACATGCTTGCTCAAGTAGGAATTTCTCTAGAAGAATTTGATAAGGAAGCAAATCAATTTTTCACCAAATATGTTCTATATAGGTTAAAGGATGATAGCATTATTACATTCAATTTTCCCACAAAGGAAGAATTTCAAGCATGGAAAGATAAGTTCCTTGATGTCTTGGAGGATTGAGATGCTGCTATGGGAAGGTTACTACGTTTTTGGTTTTTTGGTCTACAACAATGGTGAATAATGGTTGGGAGAAAAATAGTACATGGCTTGGAACTAGTACAAATTAGGCCTTTGATTAAAGTATGGATAACATTTTTTTTTCTCCCCAATTTGAAATTGTTGACAAAGGTGCAAATGTGGAGGTAACTTTGACCTCTTTCCCTTTCTTCACTTTATGATTTTCTTTCATTCAATCTTAGTATACATGGAACAAATTTTGCAAGCACGTGGATATATTGCTACATCAAATAAATGGTTCCTTTTGGAAGGTGGGACAAAATATTCATCGACAAATATAAATGGTCTTTATCTCATGTGATATTTCCCTCTATTTGAATTAAAAATACATCTGCAAAAGGGAATATTCATTGTAACAGTACAATAAGAGTTTGACATGTGTACATTCTGGCCTGAAGTTTGTTTCCTCCTTCATTTCTATTAGAATAAATTCAAGGCCAGATATACGGGTTGGTTGCTAATTGATCATAGAGAGAACTCCTGTAAGAGAATACACAAAGCATTTTAGATTTTTGTCTTAGGCTTTGAGTCTTGTCAATATATATATATGTAATTTTTGATAACACTACTAGCAATTGAATAGAAAATGGTGCAAATTCAAAGCCATTTCTCTCTTGGTGTACTTAATTCATGAATTTTTAATGAAATGATCAAGGATTTTTTTTTCGTCTTCATTGTGTTTTCATGATGTATGGTTTTTTCCTTATTTTTAAATCAAAGAATTAATGAAATTGATTGGATGAAGCTATAGGTTCACGTAATTCAAGTGAAAGGATCTTTATAAGAAGTTATAGTTTAGGATAAAAAGTTCAAATGTTCTAATGCAGTGTTGTCAAAGCTTTATGAAGCTATGTATTATTATGTTATCCAGTTATGTTTGTGTTGAGATTGACTATGTGCCTAGGTTAAGGCACTAATCTGAGTTGTGTATTCATGATAAATCTTCTTGGTCATTCGACAACATATTAAATCTATAAAAAAAAATCCAAATGAGCTGCATTTTTTATTATTTTATGTTAAGTTCTTTCATTCTCAGCCTCTAAATGTTGAGCTTTGTAAGGGAGTAGCCAGCTTCTTGAAATATTTCATTTATTTGAGCTATTATATAGGAATGCATTTTTTATTTACAATGTATCTGGTCATGAAGCGCATAGTTATATAGGTACATTGTGGGATCACCATCCTGGGTCTTGTAGATCCCGAAGTGTAGGAGGAAAGCATTGATGTTTTCACTCATTCGTTGGCCAATCCCTTCAGGTTGCTAAGGATTGGAATTGGAAATTACATAGGCATATTTGAAGACCAGTTTGGTTCTTAAAAGACAACCAATAGATTGGTGACTCTTCTGGGGACTATTTGTGAAAATATTCATATCCTGGTATGCTTTTCCCAAGCATTGCAATTAGAGTCACATACATTCATAATGGGGTGTAAAGTCTTGGAAATATTTGTCACATCTTGCTAAAGCTTGTTAAATTATCCCACAATTTATCATTTTGAAGGTCATTTGCATAAGTTCATGTCAAGCCTTTGTGTGTCCATGAAAATATTCCACCTAGAGTGTTGAGGGTTGGCTTAGGATTTCTCTATGTATGAATATCTTGTTATTCTTTGAAGATCTGAATATTTGTCATCACTATTTTACAATTCCCAATCATTTTGGGTGGCAAATCTGAAGTCTCTACACCAATGTGCATTATTTGAAGAAATCAAGGTATTGAAGAACAAGAATTGCAGAAGAAAGATGAGGAAAACTAGAGCTCAAATGAAGCAACATCCAGAAGAAAAGTTGGAAGGTGAGCTTCAAAAGACTCGCAAGAAATCATGGGTACAAAAAGATTCAAATACAAGTGTAGTCCACATCCTTTCCCTGAAAATCAAATTCCTTCAAGAAATTCTAGCAGTCATGAAATCCAAAAGAATTTATTAGGGTTAGCTTATGAAGATGAAGAAGATTGTGAAAATAAGACTGTTACTAGTATCCATAGGTCTAGATCCAGACAAAGTAGAGGTAGAAGTAGGATCCATCATGGTAATGTTTCTACTACTAATGTTGTTGCTACTACTAGTGGAATTATCCCTCCAACATCTAACGGATATTCTTCTTTACCACTTGACTTGCTAACTAGATCTAATGATGATGCCCAAAAAATAATAGATCTGAAAGAGTCTTCTGGTTTAGAAATTACTCTCCCAAATCTTGAAGAAGGTTTTGGAGATATTAAATCTCTTAGAAGAGAGGTTCAGATTCAGGCTGAGATAAAGAGGAATATGGAGAAGGAAAGAGAGGAGAAGATCAAAAATTCCATACTTGAAAGAGAAACATTAATAAGGAAATTGGATCAGATGAGACTCTTAAACCAATTTGATCCTAAAAAAATTTCCACAAGTCTTGTTGCATATGAGATCCTTGACAAGAAGAGTTAGCCCGACCCTCTAAAAGATACCAGTACCAATACCCAAATTAAATCCAAAGTCACCAGTATCATTTCTCCACACCCTACTGCAAAAATTTTCAATTCACCAATTGATAAAGGAAAAAATCCTATGAAAACTTTGGCTATTAATGAAAATTTCACATCTAAGAAGCCTTCCCTATCCCCTAAATCTAAGTCTAAAGTAGATCAATTGAGGAAGGAAAATGAGGATCTACAAAATAAGTTAGAAAAGATGCAAATCATGGCCACTAACATTGAGATGAAGAGAAATATTTACTTCTTAAAAACTTCATGCTTAGCAGATGGTGTCATAGCATCTAGTTCACAAGATCCCTCTTAGTCCATAATAAAGCCTACACCCACAGTTGATGGGAAGACTTGTAGTCACATAGAGAAATCCACCCATAATTCCAAATCTTTGAACACAAATAATAATGATTGTACCTACAATCAATTTACCAATAGAAATATGGATAATAAGAGAGGAGGTGGAGAATCTAGTAGGGGTAATGAGGAAAAAGATAATCAATTTCATAGGTGACCTATGTATTTGGAGAGGTATAGGTAGTTGTGCTTTGATGGGATCCCTAGATGCCCAAATCCCATTGAAACTTATATCAGGGTTGTGTTGAGTAAGTTTATTGGAAATAATGCAATCTCAAGGGAGGATCACTTTAGGGTTTTTCTAAATATGTTGGATGATTATGAGGTAGAACTTGAGGTAGTGGTTATGAAATTTTTCATGCAGTCTTTGATAGAGGATGCCAGGGATTAGTATAGAGGTTTACTTGATGGTAGGATTGGCTCATAGGAGGAATTTAAGAGAGTTTTCAGAGAGTAATATGGAGATAAAACTAACCCCAATTTTATGCTCAATGATTTTAATAACATCACTAAAGGACAAAATGAGATGGTGTCTGATTTTAATATCAGATTCTAGAAGTCTATGAATAGATTGCCACCAAACTTGAGGATGAATGATCTAGTATGCTTGGTTACTTATTTTAATGCATATTGAAAGTAATAGAAGAGCTTCAAGTAAGGTGGGAAGAATAGATGATGTCAAAATAATGAAGAACCCCAAAGATAGACTTGAGAAAATGCATCTGGCTCAAATTCCACTTATGATGAGAGATGAGATAATGTGATGAATACCCTCAAGGATATCAAATATACTATATCCAAGAATGAAAAGGGGCTTGGAAATAATAAGCAATAGTTCCAAAAAAATGAAAATCTCCTAAGGATTCAAGATTACCCTTAAAAAACCAACTAGAAGAATGGAAAGCTAGTCCCAAATAATCAAAAAGGTAAACAAGACCAGGTCACACCTAATCCTTTGCAAAAAAAATCCACAAATTTCACTGATGAAACTACTTGGTGCATGGTTTGTTAGTTGCCACATTCTCCACACCACTGTGCAATTGCACAACTGGTGGAAGTTGATGAATATACAACCAAAGATTATGATCAGTCCCATAATGATGATGTTGAAGTAAATGTGATCATGAGAAAATTTGAATTTTTTGATAATGAATGTTCATTTGATGTGGAGTATCATGAACTTGATGTGGATGGCCAAAGGAAAAGAGAAAATGTATATCACCAGCAAGTTCTTTCTGATGAAGATAATTACAATGACCATCATGTGTGTGCATTGTAAACAATTGAAGATGATACATCTTTAAGGAGACCTTCAAAGGAGGAAATTGTAAGGTTAATAGTAGCCTTTTCTACATAAGCAAGAGGTTCCTATCATCTAAGAAACAAAATGTTGGGTGGTGACCATGGAAAGGCTGCTAGCCTCTTCATCAAAGAGAAGAATGTTAAAGGAAAGGAACCTAAAGCTGATAGTAAAGCGGATGGGGCTAAAGCCAAGGAAGGTAAGGGAGACAAAATCTAGGCAAAGAAGGTTGAGAAATCAAAGGTTGATGGAGAAGTCGCTTCTCTTGCTATGAAGGTGAAAAGACAAAAGAAAAATTTTGATCTTCAAAAGAAGGATGCTAAGGTTAAAGCTAAAACAAAGAATGAGCAACAAAAGGAGGGAAATACTAAACATGGTATGATTCCAATTGATTTTCCAAAATATACCTTTATTGATATGTTTTAGTTACTTAGTCAAGTCAAATTTTTTGTTCCTTTGCTTGAAATGATGAGAATTGATGAGCATAAAAAAAGGGCAGTAGCCCTCAAAAATGGTGCTACTACAACTTGTAATGAATTAGTGGTGTCTACTCCACCCAAAGTAAGTAAGAAAGAGAGAAAAAGAAAAGAAGCTTGAGGGAGTAATCACTGAAATCCCTCACATTTATCTAGGAAATTCAATAACTTCTTGTCCTAGAAATATAGATCCATTTTTTGTAACTTTGATTGTAGGTGGAAAATTCTTGAAGAATTGTATGATTGATTTAGGAGCTTCCAATAATATTATTGTTGGAAGAATGAAGAAGAACATATTTTTTGTTGTCATTGATGTCACCATGTTGGATAAGGTGCTAGTTTAGTTTGGTACTCTGAACTGGTATGAAAAACAACTGTACATCCTCTGGTATTTCTGGTCCGGTATTTTGGTCTGCATTTCCCCTCTTGTTTTCATTGTTGTTCATGTTTTTGGGAAATGGTTTATGAATGTTGGAAGCCTGTAAGTATAGAATTATGTGTGCTCATATGATCGTATGGCGATTTGGCTTTACTCCGGTGTTACATTTTGTTATTAGGTCTATCCATGGCTAACCTAATAAACAATTGGTGCTATAATGGTTTAATTTTTGTTGTGGATATATGAGTGACCTATCTTTGCTCCAAGCCAACATGATATAGCATGCTACATGCTTGAATTGTTTTTGGGAATATTTTGTATGTGCCTGAAGCCAATAGTTATCTCTTTGGTCAATATCTATTGCATCCAATTAGACTGACCTAATTGATGCTTGTGGATGTACCCGATATATATACAAGGTATTTTGGAGATTGAAGATGATAGATAGAGGTGTGTGTAGTGGTGTGGATTGGATGTGAATACGAATAAGAGTGAATATTATTATGCTAGCATGAAAACTCTCTGAACATCAAAGGAACTGAATTAGCACTTGTTAGGTGCACTCTTACCAGTTCATATTCGATATGTGAAGCCATTTATGTTCTATAATATTTTGTAGGCAGTGAGCCTCTCATTCTAGATAGCGAGTCCTTATTTGGATAATGATTCCTACCTATTAGTAGTGAGCTTTTGTATTTGGAAGTGAGCCTCTTTTGTATCCAGTTTTGTAACAAATTTATATAATGAGCTAATCCTCACTGTGGTTTTTCGCTCATTGGGTTTTCCATGTAAATTTTTGGTGTTCATGTATTGTGTGGTTTTATGTTCTGTTATTTCTCTTACTCATCTTTATTGGTATATGCATTAAATTAATTATATGATGTTTGTTCAATATTTTTTAGAAGATAATGATTCACCCCCACCTCTCAGTATCTTGGATATTCAACAATTGGTATTAGAGCACTGGTTCCTCTAGAGAAGCCTAATAGCTTTAGGAAGATTCTGTAGATTGAATAAATGAATAAAGAAGAGCTCTAGGGTGCTCTTGAAGATCTTGAAAAGGCTGAAAATTAAAATAGAGTTTTGAGAGAAAATCTTGATCAAGCAAATGAATGCATCCGAAAGTTGAAAGAGAAACTGAAGAAATTCAAGGAAAGACATAGAGAAGTGAGTGAACAATTAAAACAAGCGAATGAAGAGATTATCGGATTAAAGGTACAAGTGGAAGAAAAGAAGATAATTTAAGAATGTCTGAATATAGTGGTGCAAAGAAAGTTTGATGTATGCTCAAGGCTTGAACAAGAAATGGTGAACCCGAAAGAAGATCGAGAGAAAGAAAAACTCTGTGAAGATAATTTCAAGACAAGATCCGCCAAGCTTGTTGAATTGATTGTAGGATAAAGACCTTCTAAAGAAAAAGGTGGTTTGGGAAATGAAGCCAGTGAAAAATCTAAGAATGTGCAGAATTCAAATCCTATGGATGATCAAAAGACTCAAGATAAAGGGAAGAAAAAGAGAAAATTTTCTAGAAGACCACTTATCAGACAACTAAATGCTCAAAGGTATCCATCCTTCAATGGTGTCTTTTTTTCATACAATAATTTTTTTCATAGGGAAACTAAGTGCAAGAGTAGGATGAATCAATTTCCTGGTTCCTTCTCTGGACAATGTTATACATGCAAGAAAATTGGACATAGAGCTACTAAATGCAGATCTCAGGTGAGGATGATTAGTTGGGTGATGATGAATAGGTTTAATGGAGGTAGAATGAATAAATATTTTAATGGAAATTGCTATACCTATAACAAGTTTGGACACAAATCAAGGAAGTTTAGATCAGTTGTTAATGGAGGACAAAAAAATCAAATAAATGTTGTCTACTACAGTTGTAACAACCTAAGACATATTTCAAGAGTTTTAAGAAGTAAAAAGGGAAGGCGGTCTGCTTCATTCAAGGAGAATGAACCTATGAAGAATATTGAAAAAGATGAGGTTAAGAAAGAAATGAACAAGATATGGAAGAAGAAAGAAGAACCAGAGATGATAGATGTATTTGTGCCCTCATCTGATACAGACGATTCCTCCAGGAACTAGACCTAGCATGGTCTTAGGGGGAGCATTAACAAAAAATTATTCGCACCCCCTGGAAATATGGCATGTCAGATGTTGACATGAGGATATGTTGTAAGGAATGAATAGTCTAAGGTTATGTAGAAGAAACCAGAAGAAAAAGTGGAGGCAACCTTTTGCAGAGAAAATTAGGGTTTCTCAGTGCAGTGAAGAAAGGTTTTATCAGCTTTTTGAACCCTAGTGCATTTATTGTGAATTAGGATAGTGCGATGGTGTAAAAATAATATTTTATAAGTCATTTTTGATCACTTGTTCATTTGAAGAATTCAAAGAACAACTTAAAGCAATATTGAAGTGATTCTGAAGTGATTTCGAGTGATTCTGAGGTAATCTGGTGAAATCATCGTGAACAATCAAGAACAAGTGATGAAAGTTTTCTCTCGCGGTTAAAAAAGAAAGGTAAGAGAAGAATTTTTTTTAAAGGAAACAATTTGAAGAAGTTAAACTGAAAAAATCGAATCTATTCCATTAAGGCTGAAAGGAGCTGAATTGGAAGAATTTTATCATCAAAAAATAAAGGAAATGGAACTAGGGTTGACGACCAACGAATTGTAGAACGTAAAAAATCTAGGTTTGGATTTGTGGTTAGAATTTCCTTGGTTTGAAGATATAGAGTCCATTTTCTTCCTATTGAATCAAACTAAGAATAGAAGCATTGTTCTAGATAGACCCTACCCTATCACAAAGGAAGCAATTGAAGTTATTATAGGGTTGTGTAGTGTTGGTGACTTCCCCGGAAAGAAAATAGTGAAGTACAAAAAGGTGGATGAATTAACTGGAATCGACAAAGACCCTCGAGCCTTGCTGATAAACACTATTGTTGACCCTACCATAAGGTATGTTTCATATGGTATTTCTTACAAAATATATTTCAGAAATTGTGAAGGCGCCACTTTGGCTATCACCATATATCTTGCACACATGATGGTAAAGGAGAACAAGTAGTTTGACTTGTGTAGTCTCATTTTGGAAAATCTAATTGAGAATGTATGAATGTATTCGGTCGAGGGATATCCTTTTTTATTTGGATTTTTACTTATGTGCTTGGTATATTACTTTCTAAGTTTGCTACCGAGAAAAGAAAATGTTAAGTGTGAATCTGAGATCCATGTTGGAAAACAAGTTTTGAGACATTTGGAAAGTATGGAGGATAATGTAAGTGCTTGTAAATTCTTTTTCTTATCCTTGCAGAAGGATTTGTGCTCCGGTGTCTAGTCGGTTTGAGGAGGGCTCATCACCTAGGACAAAGGAAATGGAATTTGTGATTGGTGATTCCCCTCTAAAATCTAAAAAGAGGAAAGTTATCACATATGATATCATCATTATTCCTGAAGAGAAGGAGAATGAAGAAGACTCCCTGCCTAGATCTGAATCTTTTGATCCATATGATATTCAGACGATGTTGGATAGAGTTGAGATGAAGAAGATTGGTGAATTGTGGGGTACCCGCTCTTTGGTGGATAAAGCTAAAATAGATGATTCTTTGGTTAAGTACCTGCTCAAGAAAGGTATTGATATTTCAAGTGTTTCTGATTCTTTACCAAACAATCTAGTTGAAGTTTTTGAGAAGAGAATTCTATTGGAAGGTCTGGAAGGATGTAAGTTTTAAGCCATGGTTGAGAAAATATGTGTTAAAGCTAAGTAAAAGTTATTTGAACACATTAATGAGACAAGGAAGTACATTAAAGAACTATCGGACATCTACAAGTATTGTCTCCAATGGCCTGCTGTAGTTGACAATTTTAGAAGAAAAATTGAAGCCATTGAATCTTAAATAAATAGAATTGGAAATAATTTTGATTTCTTTAAGGAAAAAGAAGGAAAACAAATAAAAAGAGTTCGAGAATTGCAAGTGAAATTGCTAACTGTTTAGAGATAAAGAGAAGATTTGGTGAGAACTTTCAGGCTTGTGAAAGAAATTGTTGAGGTCTGGTTAGATCATCTCTCTAGAATACTCTATGATGTAGAAGATTATGAATGTCAGTGCTCGTCTATGGATTGGTCATCCTCATTCACCTTGTTAGCTCTATTTGACAACATGTGTACTTGAATGGATTTTGCAGTGCTTGCTTGGAAGCGGATTATTCCAACTGTGAGAGAGAGAGATACAAGAAAGTGTTTTAGGTGAAAGGTGTTATCTTTACTTGAGTTCTTGAATGTTAAATTTTATTTTATTTTACAAAAGGAGGAGAAAAAAGAAAGAAAAGGGACAAAAAATAAAATAAAATAAAAATTGAATTGTTGAATAAAGGGGGAGTTTTGGAAGCTATTTTGAAGTTTTGGAATTTTGAGAATGCAATTTCACCATGTACATACACTTATTTCCTATCTTTTTGGTCGCACTTTTCCATTGATGTCAAAGGGGGAGAGATTTGGAGAGATTTGGGGAGTTTTGGGGAGAGATTTGGAGTGAAAGGAATGAAGATCTGTGTGATGTTTTCTAGCACATGTTTCCATCAATGACAAAGGGGGAGATTGTTAGAACAATGAAGAATATCATAGTTTTTGTTTTCATTGATGTCACCATGTCGGATAAGGTGTCAATTTAGTCTGGTACTCTGAACCGGTATGAAGAACAAGTGTACATTCTCTGGTATTTCTGGTCTGGTATTTTGGTCTACATTTCCCCTCTAGTGTTCATGGTTGTTCATGTTTTTTGTAAATGGTTTATGAATGTTGGAATCCTGTAAGTATAGAATTTTGTGTGCTCATATGATCGTATGGCGAGTTGGCTTTGCTCTAGTGTTACATTTCATTATTAGGTCTATCCATGGTTGACCTAATAAACCGTTGGTGGTATAATGGTTTAATTTTTGTTGTGGATATATGAGTGACCTATCTTTGGTCCAAGCCAACATAATATAGCATGCTACACACTTGAATTGTTTTTGGGAAGATTTTTTATTTGCCTGAAGCCAACAGTTATCTCTTTGGTGAATATGTGTTGCATCCAATTAGGCTGACCTAATTGATGCTTGTGGATGTACCTGATGTATATACAAGGTAGTTTTGATATTGAAGATGATATATAGAGGTGTGTGTAGTGGTGTGGATTGGATGTGAATACGAATAAGAGCGAATATTAGTCTACTGGCATGCAAACTCCTTGAGCATCAAAGGAACTAAATTAACACTTGTTAGGTGAACTCTTATCAGTTCATATTCTGGCTGTGAAGCCATTTCTATTCTATAATCTTGTGTAGGTAGTGAGCCTGTCATTCTGGATAGTGAGTCCTTTTTTGGACAATGAGTCCTACTTGTAAGTAGTGAGCTCTTGTATCTATTAGTGAGCCTCTTTTGTATTTGGTTTTGGAACAACTATATATAGTGAGCTAATCCTCACCGTATTTTTTCCCCCATTGGGTTTTCCACATTAATCTATGGTATTCATGTGTTGTATGATTTTATGTTCTTTTATTGCTCTTCCTCATATTTATTGGTATATGTATTGAAGTAATTGTATGATTCTTTTTCAATAATTTTTAGAAGATTATGGAAGCAATGTGATTGAAAATTGATAGTACTCATGGAAAATGATATGCCATGGATTCTAGGGAAGTCCTTGTAATTGGTGTGATAAATGAACTCCCATATAAACTATCTACATTTCAAGAAAAGGAATTTAGAATGAGTGTGGTAGTGGTAGACATTTCACCAAATTATGGAATATTGATGTCTAGAAAATGGAGTGCTTCCATTGGGGGTAGTATCTAGTGTGATATGTCTTTTTCCACCTTCCCAATCGATGGAAAAGATGTCAATCTAGTTAGAGAAAAAAAGCACCACACATGATTGAACATGTTCCTAAAGATGATATAGTTCATTTTTTTGATATTGATCCTAGTGATTTCAAGGTCGAGGAATTACCAAGAGAAAGTGTCAGGAATCTTGCACCTATTGAAAAGGAGATGACCAAATTATCTGGTAATGATGATCTTTGGACAATGTAATTTTATGGTGCATGTTCCAAAGAAAGATCAGGTGCAGGAATATTATTAGTTTCACCCAATGGCAACACATTTAAATTTTATTTCACTTTGTCTTTTGCTTGCACAAACAATATGGTAGAGTATGTGGCCTTTCTACTAGGGTTGAGGCTAGGTGAAAAATATGGGATAAATAAGTTGAAAGTGATTGGTGATTCAGAGTTGGAAATATCTCAAGCTAGATACAAATATGCGTCAAAGAACAAAATATTGAAGAAATATAGGAATGCTATTTGGGATTCCATTGATTAGTTTGATGCATTTTGAATTTATTGGATGGAAAGAGGCTAGAATAGAGTGGCATATTTATTAGCAAGCATTGTACTTAGGCCTGATGACATAAATTTTTCTAGTATCTCTAATGTTGAAGTACAAATAAGGCCTTTGATCCTTGACAATATACAAAATTGGCAAGTCTTCAGTGATGACGAAGACATCTTGATATTTTAAAAGTGAGTGGATGAATATGATAGTCAGGAGATTGATTTTGGAGCCTTTGTTCAAACAATGGATGGAAAGGACACAGTCTTTGGTAATGAGGTCATTCCTAAAGGCCTTGTGGCCTTAGAAAGAGTTTTTTACAACCAAGACAAAATAAATCCCAACACATCTGTCACCCATCCATAGGATTTAGAGGAAGTAAACCTAGGAATTCAAAATTCTCCTAAGAAGGTTTATGTGGGCAAGGAAATGAAGCCCAGGATCAAGGAAATGTTGATTGCTTTACTAAGAAAGTATAGACATGTATTTGCATGGTCATATGATGACGTGAAAGCATACATGAAAGAATTGTTTCAGCATGAAATTACTCTTAAGTTTGATGCAAAGCCTTTTAGGAAAAAGAAAATACCCTTCAATCCCACCTTAGCTCCAAAAATACAAGAAGAACTTGTAAAGCTAAGGAATGTTGGCATAATTAAGCCAATTAGGAACTCATCTTGGGTGTCTAATCTAGTGCCAACAAGGAAAAATAATCAGGATATTAGATTATGTGTTGACTTCAAGAATCTCAATGTATCCTCATTAAAGGATAACTATTGATTACCTAACATGGAAGCCACGTTGTAGAAGGTTACTGGTTGTGAGTTATTATCCATGATGGATGTTTTTTCTAGATATAATCGAGTTAAAGTGAAGGAGTCTGAGTAGTATAATATTGTATTTACCACTCCATGGGGCACCTATTTCCACATTAGAATGCCTTTTGACTTAACTAATGCGGGTGCTACTTTTCGGAGGGCTATGGATGTAGCCTTCTCTAATTTTATTGATTTGATTTTGGAAATCTACTAGGATGACTTAACTACTTACTCCAAGAAAGAGGGAGATCATTGTGTGCACTTGGAGAAGAATTTTCATTAGGGCCCTGGAGTATGGAATCTCACTCAACCCAAATAAATGTGTCTTTTGGGTTACTGAAGGCAATATATTTGGACATGTTGGTGTTTTTTCTAGCAGAGCTTCAAAATCCTCCAAAGGTTAGCCAACCCTTATTCTTAAGCATCTTCAAAGCTTATGGGAAACAAACAAGAAAAGGATTCTGAGGTCTTTTCTCCTACATTTTAGGCTCTGTGGGACCAAGGAGGGTGTTCCTTATTGTGTTCATATGATATTTCATGCCTCAAGAACACTTCAACACACAAATATGTTCCTACTAAGTGCAAATAGATATTATTCACTAAAGCCTTGGCAGGGCTTTTGAGAAAATAATTACCTAATGCTAGAAATTGAATGATACTTTAAGCACATACATCATAGTTGAAAGATTTAATGATTTATAATTTTTGTTCTCATTTCAAATTCACAGTCAGGAATACAACCAATCCACTCAATCATAAGATAAATAGGCCAGTGCTTCATCAATTGGGCATACAAAGTCAAATATGCAATAACCAGTAGTACACAAACTATTTTGTTCTAAAATTGGTGTATTTTAATAATGCTTTGTAGTACAAAAACTCACAGTACCTAAGGCATAACTTCTTACCGAATCTGGTGCAATGTTTTACAGACCTATGACTCTCCTCAAGCATTTAATTAACTCTTTGAGCCAAAGAAAAGAAACAGATCCATACATTCAACTAAACTATTGACGATAAGTGTAAAGATCCTTGATATTTCCATTTATAATATGTAAAAAATGTACAAAGGAGAGTATATGCATCAAAATTAAGATTTGTTTCAATATCAGTAATTCATGCAAAACTAATTAAGACTATTACATATTAGACTTCTACCAGAGACAATTTAGTGTCCTATTTCTTGAGCTTTCCATAGTATCTTCTTTTTGGACTTAGCCTACAGCTAAAACTCTCTAAGATTCAAATTGAAAACCCTTTACAAGGAGAGAAGAAGAGAATAAGAAGAGGAAGGTTGAGTGAGTCCTAAAATTAATTTGATGATGACACTTGGAAGCTTCCTCCTTCAATCTAGAATCTAGAATCTTCATTTGTCTTCCCTCCTTATTTGCAATAGAAAAATCTCCTATTGATTGCAGCTGCAAATATATTTTCTTCTTTTGTATTTTGCTTGCAATAGAAAATTTACCCTTCTCTTGCAAATTTGCACCTCCATTTTACCTTACAGTGATAATGCTATGCTTTCCCATGAAAATCAATCACTTTGTCTTTTTCTTTGCTACACATTATAATTTAATTTTAACTTATGTGTCTAGCACATATTTTTGTTTTATAAAACTCCATTGTGCCCTTTACCTTTCACCTTATGTTTAACATAAAAAAAACTTTACATTTTAATGGTGAATACATTAATTTATTCACCGGGCATCAAATCCTTTTCTTGCTGCACTTCCAACACAATGATAGCCTCAAAAATAGTGAATATTTTATTCACTCCATAAAATTATCTCATCGTTCTTTCACTTTTCACCAAACATTTTAAATATTGACCTTTGAAAATGAAAATATTGAACAAACAAGGGATTTTACCGTGCACTTTAATATTTGTTGGGGTTGTATTAAAATACTTTTCTCGCACCTTTTATTTACTTTTACCTTGCATGCACAACAACATTTAAAACTTTACCTTTCAAAAACTTTGTGGAGGCCTTTTAATCGGGCCCATATTACCTTTAGCTCGTAAATTTTTTTCTCTTTAAAACTTTATTCGGGTGAAGTTTACATTTTTTAAATGTTTTCATTTTCTTTAAAAAAATGAAATCTCTCAAAAAAAACCCATCGAGCAAGCAAAACACTTCCCATGCCCTTTAACTATTCTTGGGCCCACCATTCTCTCTTCAATCCCGCACACCCCGTGGGCCTTCGATTGGCATCACCTTCTTGTGCGAGGGGTAGCAGGGTGGGGCTCAAATTGAGCCACATCGCTCATTCTATCTTGGCCATTCAATTTCATTGTTTTCCATAACTTCACTTTGTTCATGCTACAAGTCCTCTTTGGCATGGTGGTTGGTTTCCTTTCTCAAAGAATTTTGATACATTTTCGTTGCAAACACAAAATGCTCTATGCACGGGTTCTTGTAACTGTGTTGAAATTTCCTATGCAATATCAACAAACCACTCTCAACCAGTACAATGGCCACCCCTATTAGCAACATAGAATCCCCACATGCTTGTGCCAACACTGTAAAATATAGTTTTTGAGCTCTCCTTGATACATTGGCTCACTCTTTGAAACCCTTCTTTTGATGGTGCTAAGTTGCTTGTAATAAACTGCTAAGAACCTGCTCCACTTACATAGCCATGGGAAGACCATATGATGAGGATATCACTTGATACTGCTCATCTATTTTTGATTCCACGTTTTTGACAAGCACACAATGAAACACTCGACAAATTTTATCCATCTTAAGCTCATCCAAACAACTACAAACTTTGAGTCGATTCTCTATTTCCAATTCCACGTGTCCCAACATTCCTTTCAATTGATGCATTTTCAATGGCAGTATAATATGCCCCATAATGAGTTCTTTGATGCATTCTTACTGCAAGTGTGTACCATTTTGACTTCATTTTTACTGGAAGTGCAGAATACCCTTGCATAGTGCTTGATTTTCATCACACAAAATGTATGTTTCATGCAACTGCTTCATAAAATTGTGTAAAATTCTTGGAGATACCAAAAGGATCCCTTGAAACAAGCATGATGGCACCCCTTCTTGGTCAGTGCAGAGAAATCAAACTACATTCCTCCATTCTCAATGCTTCGACGGAGGGTCATTGATACTTGCTTCCCCCGCTGTAATCTTCCTCCCATTGCAAATGACTACAAGATGATTTCAACTTCCAAGTGGAAATTCAATGATGAAAATTCTTTGCATTAGGTTCACTTGGTGTAGTTGCACTAAAAATCCCTCATTCTGAAATCAAAATCCCCAAACAATGGTTGCAAAACATATCAACCCATATAATTGATTCACTCCAAATTTGGGTTCAATATAAACTCTTGGATATGATGTCTCCTCTCTTTAAGGTGGCTCCAAATTGAGTATTCAAATAATACCATTTTCTACTTTGTGGGAGCCGAATCAAGAATTCCAATATCTTGACATCTAGTTTTCCGATTATGAGTTTCCAAGAGACCTCGACCCTTCTGTTTACCCCATGTATCAACACTAGACTTGTTGATTGTGTAAATTTTACTTCTTGCAGAATACCTTCCAAATCACCAATACTATGACCATCAACTAGTCCTATATAATAAATCCCTAGCTCCTCAAAAAGAGTTGCACCTAATGGACCAATCATGCCACGTGCATATTCACCCACTTTAGTAGCCAATTCATGTATATTCCCACCAAGGTTCTTGGTCATACCCTTGGTAATTTCTCAAATCTCTTGAAATGTTTCACCCAATTTTAATTTGGTTAAAGTACTGGCAAGGGAACTGATTGGTATCTTAGGTGTTTCAAATGTTTTCATAAATAAGGAAAATCTACTATCATTAAGAATGACTATCATATTTGAATCTAAAAAAAACTTGCATTGGACATAGATTTATAAGCTAGGCTTGTTTTTGTACTCCCATTCCCACTCGCTGCTACAACATTATTTTTTACTTCAATCAGCTTCTCTTCTCGTCATATTGACTATCTTAAATTTGTGACTTGTGGACTAAAAATAATCCTTTGCCAATATGAGTGGTCACCATGATCATAATGAATCATTATCCTTCGAGCAAAGTTTAACATGATTATCTCTTACGAAATGTGTTCCATGATCACAACACTAGCGATTGTGTCACTTTACCAACATTACAACATTTACAATCTTCATAATTGTGTAAAGCATGTCGGTTCCCCATGTGGGCCTAGCTAAAAAGAAATTTCGTTTTCAAACAAATTTTTGTCCTGGAATGACCTTGAGGATTCTTCTGAATGATCCAATGGGCTCAGGAATTGCCCTGGGAAACTAGTCAAACAACCTCTTGAAGCTATGAAAACTTGTAGGAATGTAGAAATTTGACCTGAGAATGGAGTGAAACAAATGGCTTGGAAAAAAAGTTTCCACATGCAAGATATTATATGCCAAAGTTGCTTAGTTGGACTTTTCAATAGATCAGGGCTCACCAAATTTCCATCTCGAAAAAAAATCAAATCAACTCCTAGGGAGCTGCCACTGTAAACACAAGCTCATTTAGGATCATTGAGTACATGTGCAAGATTATTTTTCTTGGATCATCATTGATCATGAGATATGAAGGGTCAAAGTTGACCACTTTGAAATAGTTCAGGAAATGCAGATGCAAAACAAAGCAAAATGCATTTGCTTTTGATCTCAAAAAAATATCAAATCTGATCATCAAGCTCTAAAATCAGATAGGGGAGCATACGAATGTGGGGATAATAGATAGAAATAATCCTTTTGTCATGAAAATCACCCAGCTGTGAAATATCAGCTCAAACAAGGGCCACTTCGTAGAATTGAAAGTTCTCAAACAACATAACAGCACCAGAACCCTCCAACTTCGCTTTTGAAAACACTGTCAAAACTCATCACGAGGAGCTGAAAACTGACATGCACATTCACATATGTCACATGAGTAGGTCCACAAAGGGGTTTGGCTTGAAAATCAATAGGCTCTAAATTATGACCCTCCAAAGTGGGTCACCTAGGCAGATTTTTCAGGGGTGCCTCTGAATGTGCAAAGACAATTTTCAATATGGGCACTTCAAATTTGCAAAATTTGAAGGTGCCACCAGGACAAATTTTGTCAAAGGAAGGAGTGAGGATTGAACCTGAGAGGGTATCTACCATTGACAATATTCCACAACCAAAGAATGTGAAAGGAATTCAGTCATTCTTTGGTCAGATTAACTTCCTAAGAATGTTTGTTACAAATTTTGTAGAGATTACTTGCCCTATATCCAAGATGTTGAAAAAGGGTGAAAAGGTGGAGGTGAATGAAGAGCCAAGTAAGGATTTTCAAGAAATTAAGGAAGAAATTAAGGAGGCCCCAGTTCTAAGGACCCATGATTTTTCCAAGACATTGCAAATCTTCTCATTTGCATAATTCCATACCATTTTTGCAGTGTTGTTGCAAAAGAATCAACCCATCACATTTTTTAGCAAGTCACTTCAAGTTGTAGAATTAAAGTATAACTTGATTGATAAACAAGCATACACACTAGTTAAAACCATAAATAATTTTAGAACATATCTTATGGGAGCTATAGTTGTGGTGTATGTTCCTAATGCAGTTATTAAGGACATCTTTACCCGACAAGAAGTCACGGGTAGAAGGTAAAGATGGATAAAAAAAATACATGAATTTAATATTGACATCTAGATCACCAAATTGGTGAGAGATCAAGGGTTAGCCAAGCTAATGGATGAAGAAAATCTAGATGTCAATCAAATAAATATTGAGGATGACTTTGATAGGTCACATTTTTGTGATATGCAAGTCTGTGATTGGTACAAGAATTTTATCTATTATTTGCAGAAGATGCAATGCCCTGAAGGATTAACTGATAACAAAAAGAGGACTCTCAAGTTACATGACATTAGGTATGTGATTATCAATGGTGAACTACAGTGGAGAAATCTAGAAGGTGTTATGTTGAAATGTGTTGATAATGCCAAAGCTTCTGAGCTACTAAATGAGATGCATAGTGGAGTGTGTGGTGGATATTACATGGCTAAGACCACTTCTCACAAGGTTTTAAGAAATGGATTCTTGTGGCCTATAGTTTTCAAAGATGCTCACAAACTGGTAAGAACATGTCATGCATGTCAAAGATTTTTTTGGAGGTTGAAATTCTCAGGCAATCTGCCACTCAAACTAGTTGCAGTCCAAGCACCATTCCAACAATGGGGCATTGATTTCATTGGAGAGATATCTGAAAAGTCCAGTGGAGGTCACTCTTGGATCCTTTTTGCTACAAAATAATTTACAAAATGGGTGGAAGCAATTCCAACAAAAAGAGAAACAAGTAAAGTAGTCATTGATTTCTTGATGGATAATGTATTGATCAGGTTTGGAGTGCCTGAAAAAATTATTTCAGATAATGCAATGTGCTTTAGGTTTAAGGAATTTACTAACTTTTTTTCTAAGCATGGAATTCAAGCATATTATTCTTCACCATATCACCCACAAGGGAATGGTCAGGTAGATTCAAGCAACAAAATCTTGATAAAGATTATGAAGAGGATCATTCAGCAATGTATGGAAAGAACAGTGCATAAACACCTTCCAAATGCAAAATTCTAAGGAAAGAAGTGCAAAAAATTTCATTTAATTAGAATTAGAGTCATTAAGATGCACAACAATAGAACAAAAAATTTAATACACAAATAATTGAACACTAGATTTACTCGAGAAAATCCTTACAGGAAAAAAACCCACACACCAAGTAAAGCCACTTTTTATTATAGTAAATCAATTACATACAAAGTTATAGACTCCACTCCCAGGTGTTAATTCCCAACAACAAATAATTCCCTGATCAACCTCATACATAGATCCTAAATATAGTTTTGTTCTCTCACACTGTTATAATTCTTGTAAGCATATAATATAGAACAATAGTCAATCAAACCCAATCAACCAACAACCAACTCTTTTCAGAGTGTTACAATATATACCATTCAACCATTGTCACTTCAGTTCCAAGAAACCAACCATTCCAACTCTACACAAACCCTCAAAAACATGTAACTGTTGTAACCATTTCGGGCCATCGAAGAGACTCCTTTCATGCTCTCTTTCATAACACAAAGTGCCTCCGATGATTTTTCATTCACTAAAGCAAATGTCAATAGTTAGCAACCAACTATCACTTTCCATGTCATCCCCAAATGGTTCCCACCACGATATTCTCCACAAGTTACCAAGTCAACCTATTCATCCATCGCATACCGCTTAGTCAATACCTTCACACCTCATGGGAGTCACTCAGGACCCACCACAAAAGGCACGGGGTTAGCGGGCACTGTTGGATTGTTATAATCATAATCGTTGATCAAGTTATATGTCACATTGATGGTTTACTTATCACTATGGTCCCCATAACCATCAGCTTGTCAATGTGGTCGGTAAGTCAGAGGTTTCCAAAACCTCATAACTCTTGACTTGTGGTTCTAGAGTTCCAATTCTCCATGACCTTGCAATCAATAAATCAAAGGTTTCAAAAACTTCAAAACCAATGACCAGTGGTTCTAATGTTCCAATTCTCTGTGACCCTATGATCAGTTAGTCGGAGGTTTCTAAAACTTCACAACTCCCAGCCGATGGTTCCAAAGTTCCATTTTTCTATGATCTCGTGACATTGAGGCCGATAAAGAAAAAAGTACCAAGTTTTAAGGGAAATTCCAAGCCATCAAGTTGAGGAACGTTTTCCAACATGCTCCCACTTGACGAAGATTTATAGGCTTCTTCCAAACTTGAAGTTACTAAATATCATAGACCCCAAGGCCCATCAAACTGGCACACCACCTGTACTTGTCCATGCTTATAGTATTTGTCAACGTATCAATGGAATTATCCAAAGTATCCAATTTTTCAAGATTAACCTTTTTACATTCCACGATATCACAAATGAAATGATATTGAACATCAATATACTTCGTTCTAGCATGGAAAGTGGAATTTTTCACCAAATAGATAGCACTCTAACTATCACAACAAATATTAATCTACCTTACATTAAACCCAACATTAGAATGCAAATGTTTAATCCAAACGGATTCCTTACATGGATGTTTTTATGCCATGTACTCCACCTCAGTAGTAGATAAAGTGACTATAGTCTGTCACTTGCTCATCCAACTAACTGTACCATCGAATAACATGAAGATGTATCCACTGGTGGATCTTCTATTGTCAACATCCCTTTCCTAATCATAATCCACATACCCATGAATGCTAAGAGATATTTGTGATCCAACTGAGTTTCCATGATAAGACAAAGCATACTTCGAAGTACCCTTCATATACCTAAAAATTATTTTCACAACATCCCAATGTAGCCTTCCTAGATTAGCCATAAACAGAATAAGTACTCCCACTACTTGAGAAATTTCTGGCCTAGTAGAGACCATTGCATACATTAAAATTCCATCTACACTTGCATAAGAAACCCTGGTCATGTCCTCCATATCAGTAGGAGGCTTGAGGCAATCTTCAATAGATAGCTTCATTCCCTACAACACTGGAACAACTAACTGCTTGCAATCTATCATACTAAATCTCTCAAGGATAGTATTAATATAATTTCTTTGGCTAAGCCAAATATTTCTACTACCCCTATCCCTTCTGATTTCCATACCCAGAATATACCTTGTTTCACCTAAATATTTCATTTCAAACCCTACTGACAAATGAGATTTTAAAATAGAAATCATACCCTTATTATTCCCAAAGAATAACATATCATCCACATACAGGGAAATAATAAGTAAACTATCATTTTCAGTTTTATAGTACACACAATGATCTAATTTTGATCTCACAAATCCCAATGATGACACAAAAGTGTCAAACTTTTGGTACCACATTCTAGGTGATTTCTTTAAACCATACAAAGATTTCTTTAACTTGCAAACAAGACTTTCTTTACCTTTTTCAATGAAGTGCTTAGGTTGGAACACATAAATTTATTCTTCCAGATCTCCATGAAGAAACAATGTCTTCACATCCATCTACTCAACCTCTAAGTCATATGCAGCTGCAAATGACAAAAAAAATCCGATAGATGTCAGCTTAGAAACAAGAGAAAATATTTCACCATAATTAATTCCCTCCACCTAAGAATAACCTTTCACAACCAACCTAGCTTTATAATTCTCCACACTTGCATCAAGACCAATTTTCTTCTTAAATACCCATTTGCACCCAACATGCTTTTGACCTTCAAGAAAAGGTAGCAAATCCCAGGTTTCATTCTTTTTCAATGATGCCATTTCCTCATTCATGGCTTCCAACTAGGAATCTAAATTAGACATATTAATAGCCTCCTTTACAGTCGTAGGCTCATCAGTGATATTTATCAAAGCATAGGCACAGTTTGAATCCAACATAGAAAATCCATACCTACCAGGCTATCACTTTTCCTATGTAGACCTGCTCACAAGTTGAGGCTGAGGTTGTAGTTCTTCTTATTGTTCAAAACTCTCAAAGTTGCTAGAGCTCTCCTCAGTTTTAGGTACAATTTGGATTCATAGTTCCTCTTTATCTAGAGTTAGAGGAATTTAAACTACATCATCCTTCTTTTCTTTTTCTTCTATCTTCGACTGTAGATCAACTATAGAAGGTTTCATCTCTAGAAATATTACACTTCTATTATACACAACCTTCTTAGTAGCATGATTCCAAAGCTTCTATCCTTTCACACCAATGCCATAGTTGATGAAGATACATTTTACAACTTTGTTTTCCAACTTAGATATTTTCTCATTCAGAACATAAACATATGCTTCATAGCCAAAGACACGAATATGTCCTGGAGAGGGCTTCTTACCAGACCATTCTTCCATAGGTATTTTATCAACAAGAGCCAAATTAGGTGAATGATTAAAAAAGTAACATAATGTAGCCACAACCTCAGCCCATAAATTCTTCTCTAGACCAGCACTACTCAACATACTTCTTGCTCTTTCCATCAGTTTCCTATTTAACCTCTCAGCATCTCCATTTTGTTGTGGCGTGTAAGGCGTAGTTTTATGCCTTTTATTTCCATGGTCTTTGCAATACCTTTCAAAATCTGCAGAACCAAATTCACTGCCATTATTCATCCTTAGGCATTTAATTCTCCTTCCAATCTAATTTTCTACCAAGTTTTTAAACTCTTTAAACCAACTAAACACTTCTGATGTAATTTTAAGAAAGTACAAAAATGAACTTCTTGAATAATCATCAATAAAAGAAACATAATATTTAGACTTCAATAATGAAGGAACGTTTACTGGACCAAATACATCAGAGTGAACATAATCTAGTATGTCAGAAGATCTACGAGGACTAGAGTAAAATGAAACATGGTGTTGCTTTCCATAAATGCAATGTTCGCAAAAATTGAACTCAAGGTTACAATCATCAAGCCCTTCTACTAGGTTTTTATTTTTCAAGGATTTTAAGCCTTTTTCTCCTATGTGAGTGAGTCTATGATGCCACATCATGGTTTTTTCTACTAGGATATTCACCTCCAAATAATTTTCACCCAGAGGAACTTCATTATCCTTCTCTACATGAGAAGCCTTGCTTGAATTTGTAGAGGCACTGTTGCATTGAACAACTTGTGCGTCCAACTTGTATAGAGTTCCAATTCATGCACCCCTAGCCATCACCAATGAGCCTCTATTCATCTTACAATTGCCACTCGACAATGAGACTTGCATACCAACATCATTCAACTTGCTAACAAAAAGAAAATTACGAGCCAAACTTGGTATGTGCATTACACCATCAATTCATTTTATTCTTCCATCAAGAAATTGAATTTTGACTCTTCCACAACCAACAATTTCAAAAGATGAATCACTTTTCAGGTACACCTTTCCACCAACATACTTTTCATACTTCGTGAACCAATCTCTATGAGATGTCATGTGAAAAGATGCACCTGAGTCAATTAGCCTGACATCATCTGATGCTTGAGTTTCCAAGGATTCAATGAAGGCATTTGAATCACTCTAAGAAGAATCTTTATCAGAAGATTTGTACTTCTTCTTTTTCTCCTCTTTACAATCCTTCTGGATATGACCAGTCTACCCACAATTAAAACATTTCACCTTGGATTTATAGCCAAGAGAATTTGATCTCCCTTTATATTTGGATTTAGACTTCTTTTCTTTCTTCTTGCCCCTCTTCTTTGATCTACCCCAAATAGCAAGGGTCTCCTTGGATGTCTCAGAAGATTTCCTCCACTTTTTGGTTAGAGTAAAAGGCTTATTTCACTTAATTAGTTTAATTAAGTCACCTTTTATTCCTTTCTTAAGATTCACTTAGTTATGCATTGTAGGTATTTAATAATTATTTTAATTATTAAATACATTTTCCCTTTAGGGTTTCTTTAGGTTTGCACAATCTCCTTTTATAAGGATTGATCATTGTATTTTATTTTATTCCCACTCTGAATAATAATCTCTCAATTTTTAGATCCATTCTTTCTTTGCCTCCATTCTTCTCTTGTGATAGGTATTTTTGCATGCATGTGTTCTTGGGTTCTATGAAGTTGGATTTATCAACTTCTACAATTTCTTCTAATAGCAGCAAAGCAACCACATATTCTATCTTGAAAGTGGTTGTTTTCCTTCCAATGGCCATCACTAGATGATCCCATGTGTCAGGTAAGGAACATAATAAAAGCATACAATGATCCTCCTCCTCTATCTTCATACCCACAAAGGCCAACTGAGAAACAATCATATTAAATGAATTCAAATGGTCTACTACGGATGCTCATTCTTCCATCTTGAAGGAGTATAAATTCTTGCTCAAGAATAACTTATTCACTAGAGACATGCCCTGATAAATATCACCAAGTTTCTTCCATAAAGAACATATAGTCTTCCCCTCATCAACGTTTAGGAGAACAAAATCGGTCAAACAAAGTATTATCAACCCTCTAGCTTTTCTATTTGTGAGGTCCCAAACTTCTTGCTTCATACATGATGGTTTTTTCCCCATAACAACAATCCAAACATCTCTATCCACCAATAGGTCTTCCATTTTGAACTTCCACAACTCAAAATTTCTGCCATTCATTTTTTCAATTTCTATTCTTCCTGATGTGCTTGCCATCTCATTATGTAATCAAGACAATCAGTTTTCTCTACAAGACTCCCACTGAATAGAATTAGCACAAAAAACTAGCCCTTCCCACAAGGATAACACAACTGGCTAGGCTCTGATACCACTTGTAAGGAAATAACATTTTGAAAACACCTTCCAAATGAAAAATTCTCAGGAAAGAAGTGGAAAAAAATTCATTTAATTAGAATTATAGTCATTAAGATGTACAAAAATAGAACATACAATTTAACACAAATAATTGAACACTAGATTTACATGGGAAAAACCTTATGGGAGAAAAACCCATACACCAAGTAAATTCACTTTGTGTTATAGTAAATCAATTACATACAAAGTTACAGACTCCACTCCCAAGTGTTAATTCACAACAACAAATATTTCCCTGATCAACCTCGTACACAAATTATGAATATAGTTTTGTTCTCTCACACTTTTACAATACTCATAAGCATATAATCTAGAACAATAGTCAATCAAACCCAATCAACCAACAACCAACTCATTTCAAAGTGTTTCAGTATAACCATTCAACCATCATCACTTTAGTTCCAGGAAACCAACCATTCCAACTTTATGCAAACCGTCACAAACATGTAACTATTGCAACCATGTCAGGCCATCAAAGAGAATAATTTCATGCTCTCTCTAATAATACAAAGTCCCTTTGATGATTGGTCATTCGCTAAACCAAATGTCAACAGTCAGCAACCAACGATCGCTTTCCATCTCATCACCAAATGGGTCCCACAACAAAATTCTCCACAAGTTATTGCATCAACCTGTTCATCCACTGTACACCACTTAGCCAATTCCCACACACCCCATGAGAGTCACTTGGGACCCACCACAAAAGGCATGGGGCTTGCGAACACAGTTGGATTGTTTCAATCACAACCATTGATCAAGGTATATGTCATATTGATGGTTTACTTATCACTGTGGTCACCACAGCCATCGGCTTGTCATTTTGGTTGGTAAGTCAAAGGTTTCTAAAACCTCATAACTCTCAAATTGTGGTTCTAGAGTTCCAATTCTCCATGACCTTGTGATTGGTCAGTCGAAGGTTTCACAAACTTCAAAACCCATGTCTGGTGGTTCCAGTGTTCCAATTCTTCGTGATCTTGCGATCGGTTAGTCAAAGGTTTCTAAAACTTCACAACTACCAGCTGGTGGTTCCAAAGTTCTGGTTTTCGATGATCTAGTGACATTCAGGCCAATAATGGAAAAAATGCCAAGCTTTAAGGGAAATTCCAAGCCAGCAAGTTGAGGCACATTTTCCAACAAGAAAAACAAACGAGCTTGGGATTCCAAGTCTAAATTAGCTTTGTGGGTAGATAGAGTGACAGTAAAGAAAACCACTAGTTATCCTGCATTTTATTTATTTTATGGTATTGTAGCTAGGTTGCCTCAAAATAACCACATGAAGGTTTACAAGTTTATCTAGGAATATGATGAAGATATGTGTGATGAAATGCAACAAAATATTGATGCATTGATGGAAGTAGATGAGATGAAAAGAGATTCTCAAAAGAAGAATGCCAAGTTGCAATTACAGGTCAAGAACTTGTATGACAAGAAAACATCTCAAGGAAGTTCCAAGTGGGAGAAATGATGCTGATGTGGAATTCTAGATCTGAGGATAAGGGAAAACATAGAAAAATTGATGCATTATGGCTAGGCCCTTATCGTGTTAGTAACACTCACGGTGAGGACTACTACTTTCAACAGGATCTAGCTAGTGAACTTCTTGAACTTCTAGTAGATGGACCATTCTTGAGGCCATATTTATCCTCAAATATGTTTTATTCCATGTACATTGTAAGTTTTTTATATTTTATACATAGGTTTGGTTTGATTTGGTCACTTCTAGTCTGGGCCAACTACCTTGTCTAGGTAGTTTCCTAGTTTTGGTTCTTTGTATTGGTTTCCTTCAACCTAAGATTCTATAATCTCACTCTATTCTAGAGGAACATACATCTCCAATAGGAGCCACTAGTGGAACCCCTAAACTTCTTTGTGTTCCACTAAATAAATTTTACGAAATCTGGTTGTCTTTCCTACTTTGGAACTCATCTTATGTCTTAGGGTTTGGTTTTTCTTTTGCTCTAGGGTTTTAGCACACTTTTATCCTCAAAAATCTCTAAGTGTTTAGTCCCTTTATGAGCATTCTAATTATTTTTTGACTTGTCACCCGTTTTCGATCACATTAGTTATGACTTATATCATTAAGCTTGTCCTCTTCACCGAACCCTTGAACCTAATGCTCCTGGTTGTCACCTAGCGAAATATTCTAAATATTGATTTATGTCATGTGGGTAATAAATCTTTTAAATATTTACCATGCTCCAAATTGCAAATGGTTTTAATATTTCGGCGTTGGTCTAAGGTCTAGGCCTATGTTTCATGTCCCATATAATTTGTCAACCTAGTTGGTCCCCCTTTTAAGTATTAACAATTATGCACATGCAAATATAACCCTTTTATGTATGTCATTGAATCTATGAGATTGCATCCTGACAACTCCTTGCACCCCCATTAGGTTTTATTTTCCATTAAAATATTTAGGTAGGATGGTGGGCGAGTGCCACATATCCCATCTATTAGTGGGGCCCATCATCTCATGAAGGCATTGAGAAATAGTTTTTAAGAGATTGACAGTTGAGATGAGAAGACATGTTTTAATATTGATTGTCCCCTGCTAGCCCATGGGGGACCCACCTTCATCTCATATCCCTCAATGGGGAAGTGGGTAGATGCCACTTGACACAATCTTGCTATCAAAGGAAGTATAGTAAGGTGTGAATTATTCTGGAAAAAAATCATCATAAGGGTGGAGGCATTAATTTCACGCTACTAAAATATCCTCTTAATCACATGGTTTAAAAGTGAGCAAGATATTTTAATTTCACTAGTTTGTCAATTCCAAGGATTATGCACATAGGCAGATGGTCTTAAAGGTAAAGTTCTCACAGGTTGAAGGCTTTAGATTTAATCTGGGCCCTACCCTACCTACCCACTGCTAAAAGGTGCATGTGGGTTAAACCCAACGAGGAAGCGATGAAGTTGACATGTGGATTTTCTCAATTCTCATGAATATGGTGGAGCCCGTAGGTAACTTGGAAAAAAATTCCACAATGCATATTTCAGCATGTTGATGGGAATGGAAGTCTACAATTAGATTTTTGAAACTTCCTTGACTAAATCTAGACCATTTTTCAAGGCATCTCACTGCACAATCAACAGATAACATTAAAATTTGAGATCAAGGCCAAATGAGTCATTCTGGTTTGCATGAGTGAACCATAATGGCACATATGATGCAGAGCTACCAAATTGGTAAGCTTTAAAGCCATTAAAACTTTCCTTCAAGCACAATTGCAAATTTTTAAAGCATTCAACGCATCTAAATAATTATTGCTATAATTTTGAAGCTCGTTCAATGACTAAAATTAGGGTTTTAAAGCGTTCATTAAACTAGTAAGTGGAATCGCTATCCTACTTCTTAATTGATTGAATTTTTTTTTAAAGTGTTTGCTTTATTATCTGGACATTAGGGTTTTATGATTTGTTGCATTTATTTTAAGGTTTGAAGTTCATTTTGAACGATAAGCCTATTGAGTCATATTCTTTCTTTGCATCAAACCCATACCCTAGTTTATGAAAACCCTATAATCATGGCACCAAAAGTTAAAGCCTCCAATTAGACATTTGGTTCCACCTAACTAAACAATTAAAACCCTCCACTTCTAAGAAACCTAAGGGTCAATTTTTGTTTTGAGGCAAGAAAATTGTAGAAGGGCTTACAAAGAAACAATGTACCATTAAGGATGCCACATTACCATACATTGGATGGGAACAATTTAATTGCTAGTTTGGTAACCGCAACCATGGAATTACCATTGGAAACCCTTGGAATTTAGACATCAGAAAGGTGGTAGTGCCAAATGTCTATATGGATGTTGACCTATTAAAGGTAGTGGTTGAAAATTATGACCTAGTCACAAGGATTATAAGAACATTTGATGGAATTGAAATGGTTAAACTTACCAGATAAGAGAATGGTGAGGTCTTCAAGTAGATTGAGTGGAGTGAAGATATGTTGAAAATTGATGAGAAGGAACTCAAGGCAGAATATGAGAGGGTGATAAATACCTTCAAAATTTCAGTGTTTCAACACTATCTAGAAACTGTTAAAGGTCAGGGAAGGATTGTTTTAGGCCCATCTGATAAGGAGCCTTTCCCTATCAACTAATTTATTTCTTATTTCCAAGGGACATTCTATTCTTTATGTCAAATCATAGGTTTTGATCCACTTATAGGCATGCCAATGGTTGAGATGTATATGGCTGCACACATCCAACACCCTACATACTGTACACTCTATGATTATGGGGGATACTTGGCTGAAAAGATTCATGAAGGCCTAGTTGTATTGAAGAAGGTGAATATGGGGTTAGATTCTATTGGTATTCATTGTTCATTCACATTCTCCTATTCAAGGGGGCTACATATTTTGGTAAGGATATGACATTGGAGAAAGGGGAAGGTGATATGGATCTACCTGTCCAGTGTTGTACCACACTCGTTGATAGGAATTGCAACAATTCCAGTTATGTAGTATTTGAAAAAAAAAATTCCTCCAAGTTAAGAAGGGTATTGATTATGAACATGCCTAGAATCCTTGCTACTTTGCATAACTTTTTGAGGCCTAAGGACAGAAGGGAAAATTTAAATATTATGCATGATTGGGGGGATGTGATCCCTTACACAGGTTACACAATCTTGAGGGTGTATGGAACAAGTGTCTCACCTCATATATTTCCAAGGGATGTTCCAGAAAGAGTTGGTTTTCTAGAAGTTGTGGTAATTAGGTGATGTGGAGAACAACCATTTGAAGGATCAGGGTAAGGGAACCTTTTTCCCTACGTACACATGTTTCTCTGATTTTGTCATGATAAAAGGAGGATGGAATATAATCAATAATGTAATCACACCTTTGGAAATGAAGAGTGTAGGAGCAAGAAACCATGATCCCGAGGGATTGATGGCATGGCTGAAAGTAAGGATTAGAAGTTCAAAATTCACCCATAACTTCTACTTCCTAGAAGATGTAATAAGAAGCAATTTTTACTTTTAGAAACAAGATGACCAAAAGATGAAATTAATTTCTTTTAATAAGTTGGAAAGGGAAATGAAATCTAAGGACCCTCAATACTTGGCTCTAGCCAACATAAAAGATGAAATGCAAAGGATTGAGTATGTTTTCTAGAATTTAGACAAGTAGTTGGGCAAGTAAAAGGTGGAAGGTTAATTCAAGAAAAGGGGAAGGTTGTTCAAATAGAGGAACAAGGTGAGGGGCATACCCCTATGATGGAAGAAAGATTGGCCTCTCAGCCCCTAAAGAAAGTAATTTTCATCAAAAGAAGGAAATTTAGGGCGAAGGAGAAGAAGGTGTGAAAAACATATTATTATTGGCTGAATATGCTTGATCCATGGAGAATCGAAGCATAATGAAACAACTAATGTCAATATTAATAGGATAAATCAAATGTAAATTAAACCAAGAATTCATTAAAACCAAGCATACTAAACTATGAAAGCTTAAATATTCCTACTCTAATCCATTGAAACCTATCCCATTGTGGGAGTGGTGTCGCATTGATGTCGAACGATGACCCTTTCCCAATTCCATGGATAAATGAGCTTGTTCCAATCAATTTTATTGAAGAAAATTGATGGAACCACTATGAGATGTGTATGAAAACATGATTTTAATCTAAATGAGCATGATGCAAGCTAATTTAACATGATTTAATGCTAAAATGATCTAGATATGAAATTAAAAAACTAATCTAAATGGATTGTAAACTAAAAGAATCAAACCCTAATTAAAAAATAAGCTAAATAGATGCATTATGTGATCATGGAAGCCATTAATGGAAGCTAAATATATTTAATGAAAGTAATTAAACTAAAAAATGCTAAATATGAGTGTGAGTGTGAGTTATTTCAAAAGAATAAGTTTTATTTTGAAAGATGGATCCATTTGTCTCTAAATAGTGACCTATTTATAGCAGAAAAAATGAGAAATGGAGGGTTGAGGTTAAAAAAGGTTAATCAATGGTCAAGGATGAAAGAAGTTGGAGGCATGGATCATAGATTCTCATCAGTGGATGAGAATCAAAGATGAGATTTAATCAAGGGTTAACATTCCTTCAAACAAACACATTTTTGACCTGTACAAAAGGTCACAAGTTAACTTGCACAAGAATTTTTTAGTTAACTTGCATATGAAGCTTTGTAAGAATATTCCCTTTTTCAAATGAGTGGGGAGAGGGAATATTCTCATGGGTGAGGGAAAAAGGTTAATTTAGAAAATAAAAACAAAGTTTCATTATGCAAAAGGGGGAGGAATATTCCATGGGAATATTCCTTTTTGGAGGAATGTGCAAAGGGGGAATATTCCCTTGCAAGTGGGGGGAAATTAGATTAACGAATAATTGATAATTAAACAAATTTAATTATGCAATTAGGGGATTAGAAGAATTAAATGATATTCATTAAATAAAGTGATTTAATGAAAAGGGGAAAGGTGATGACATTTAATTCGATAACTTAGGGCTATTTAATTAAATAAGAGGATCTAGGGATTTAAATTAAATAGTTTGATTTATTTAATTTAATGAGATGAAATGTTAGTACGAAAAGGGGTGAATTAACCCAATTAAATTAATTAGATTAATAGATGAAAATGAGACAATTAATTAGATAGCTACAATAAATTTAATCAATTAACCGAAAAGAGGATGGGTTTTAGGAGGAAATGATGTTAGTATCCCTAATTCGAGTGCATGATATCATTTAGGACATTTTTCAGTGTTTACATTTTGCCCCTCTTTCAACCAAGGTACCTACTACTTTGATTCAAAGATCGACGCTCTTCGGATTAAAATTGCTGCTCAGGTTATTTTTTTAATGTTTTTTAGATGCTCCAGTGTTGCCCCAGTAGAAGGAATAAGTTGGTTCCCTACCCCCTCGAGAAATTAGGTAGAATTTTGAATTTTGGGTTGATTTATTGACAAAGGTAAAATTCTTCCCTAAGGGTCCATAAAGGTTCCAGGATGCAAGAAACATGCCAAAAATGAAAAAAATGATGCAAAATAAGCTCTAGCTTCGCAAGATTGGTGAAATTGATGAAAAACCCTAGCTTCATGGTTAAATTAGGGAAAAAAACCCTAATTTGGAGGCATAAATAGGTTAGGAAGGTCACTTTCAATTCATTTTTGCATTCACACCCTCAGGATTCTTGCAAATTATGCTCTGACCCTCTGATGAAATGACACAATGAGTCCTCCCATGACACATTTCCGATTGGGTTCACAAGTACTAGAGGCTTCCAGGTGCAAGACCACCGGTATGTGATTTGAAACTTGATTTGAATTTTGAATTTAAAGTGCATTTAATGCATTTTGAAATTTGAACTTTGGTAGCATCGCTATATAGTGACACTTTTTTTTAGAATCAACGATGCTATTTTGATTTATAGCGACACGTGTGTAAATAATGAAGCAGTTCATGATTTAAAATAAGGGTTTTAGATTTTAAATCATGACACATATGTAAGTAGCGACGCTACCTTTTGATTTAGAATTTAGGATTAAGGTTTTCCAAGGTTAAATAGTGAAGCATGTGTGTTTAGTGATGCATATCACAATTTATAATTTAAATACACTGATCATCACTATTCAGAATTTGAGATATAGCAATGTTATCATAAATAGCGATGATTTTGTCATTTTGGGGGATTAAAACTTCAAACTTAGCCAGTTTTTTCAAATTTTGACATCGTGTGCTTCATGGGTGCATGAGGTGATCCCACCTTTTATATCCCATGAGCATCGACCAACTATTTTATCCAGACTTGGTGATTTGTCTGAGTTGCAATAAGAGCACATGAGGGAGATCAGTGTGTGGTACGTTGCCTACATGCCTGTCATCCAGACTCATTTGGAAATGATGAAAGTGCTATGTGAGTGATGGCATAGCAAGACTTTATCATTCCATCTACCTACCGATGAGGCGATAGTGACATTGGAGGATTTATGGAGGATTTTTTATTTGTCGATAAATGGTGAGCATGTGATATATGAGTGCACGATAAATGAAACTGATGCCAACTATGATACCTTCCATGATGTGCTTGACCAAGAGGACAACATCCTGGTCAACTCCCAGAATGACCTTGAGATGTATAGAGGTCGATCGTCAAACTTCAGATTGATCATTGCAATAGTGATCTCAAGTTTTCTCACTCTAGATAGATGGAGCATGGAATTCAGTCTAGGATGGGGGCTTGTTTGGCACAAGATGTTGTTCTGGAGGACTTAGTTTGCATGGGGACTAATGATGTTGGCCTCCCTATACCATGATATGCATGAATTTATGTATTATGATGGAAGAGCCATTGGTATTGGAGTCACTCTTCTCCACATTTGGGCTTGGGAGCATATTTTTGTGCTCCAACCGATTGTTCAAATGGAAGATGTAGAGCCAGATGATCCCATTGTTTGGAGATACAAGGGTGCCATCAAATTGCAACACACAATGTAGCTTGAAACTCCTGACTAGCATCGAGTGGTCGATGAGATGACGGTATTCTAATGGCAACCATGGCTTTAGATGCCAATTTGGTATGATGATGTGCAACAATTTTTCTTTGCTCGAAAAACCCGCTTCATGCAGAGTCGGTAGCACACTACTATAGAGAGGTACCTTCCTAATAGAGTTTCCAGATAGTTTGATGAGAGGTAGGACATGCTCGATGATCAGTATACTATAACTTTTTCCAAGTCAGCCCAAGAGACAACATGGTGTCATACAATCCTAGCCCATGAGGCTATTGAGGTATTCAAACAATTGGTTTCTATGCCATGGGCATATGATCAAGGATAGGAAGATGCACTGACTGCACCTACTTATGTTTCATGGTTTGTACCTCCTCCCTAACTTATAGATCCAGTAGGTGTACCTCCATGAGGGAGGTCGAGAGGGAGTGGTATAGGAAGAGGAAGACAATGGGGTAGAGGTCTAGATGGCCAGGATAGCCAACATCAGTAGGATGGGACGGTTCCTAGTGTGCCACTAGTGCATCAATAGCCTCCTCAACAACCACCAATATAGAAATAGCCACCATCAGGGCCAGATCCTTGTGATGTACAGATACAATAGTTGCAGTAGTAGTTGTAGGTGGACATGGCTAAGTGAGATCAGACTTGTTAGCATATTTTACTTATTACTACTGAGAGAGATCAAGCTAGGTAGTAGGCACAAGAATTCATAGTAGAGAGAGACTAAGAGCGTTAGCTTAGGCAAACCACTGATATGTAGTTGGCATAAGAGGTCAGGCAGCACCAACAGTTGGAGACTATGATAGTCATAGCGTAAGGACATATAGTGTTTTCCCATTTATACATAGAGGACATGACTAAGGTGGCATATTATTGCATGCACTACCATCGAGATGTCCCCATGACAATTAGACAACTAGATTATTCATAGAGGAGTGGGGCACATCCCCGAGTTGAGGATCAACCAGAGAGACAACCTAGTGAGGGGAGCAACCACCAGGGCTAGCTCACTTGTACAAACACTTTTTGATTATTTCTTGATTCTTTATACAAATATACATTCATGGGATCCTTTTTGACAGCCTCGTGGATATTGTATTTTTGATTCGTATACATACATTGACTCGGATATTGTACCATGATAGTTATTTTTTTTATATATATATATAATATGATATAGTTTTATGATGTGATGTGTTCTTTTATTTCATGCCTTGAATGTATGGATGCATTATGATCATGTGTGGATGCAATGTAATGAATGTATGCATTTATTTTTTAGTATCTTTTCATGACATGGTATGGGATGGATGATATGATATGCAGATGTTATGCTTATGCAAATGATATGGATGCATTTCTTTTGGTGTATTTTCTTATGTAGTTTTATGAGATGATGATGTATGCATATATGGATGGATAATGCAGATGTTCATGGTTATGATATGATAATGTGATGTATTTTAATGATATGTGTACAATGATTTAAGATTCTTAGAATAAAAAATCTATATTATTCATCACAACTTAAATGATAATGATGGTGAAATGAAATATGATATGTTGTGATTATGCAAGATGTATGCATGTTGATGATTTGTGGATGTAGGATGGATGCATTGATCATGTTTTTTGTTGACTATCATGATATCAGGCTAGCACGGAGAGAAGATGGAAGAAACAAGATGAAAGATTTTGACCATTGATTTTGATGATTTCTTCAAAATATCCATCAAGTCTATGATCCACTAAGACTTTATTAGAGATGGTGATGAGAAATGCATGATAATGATGATGATGATGATTTTCTCATATCTTGGGATTGGGTTTTTCCGTTGTTCCTTATTGTTTAATATAAAACATAGACACGATGCATCAAGGCATTGAAAACTAGGATGGTGTTGTATCTAGTGTAATGGACTTTGACTCTACAAATAGATATGATAGTTCTTATTCACACCTTGACATACAGAAACCTCATTGGAATGTAAGTTAGAAGCTTAAAATATATTATACCAAAGCATATATATCGGACAAAAGCATATGCAATATTCAACAATGTACTCCAAATAACTTTCCTACACACAACTAAGTATGTGCCAAGATTGTTTTAGAAGAATACCCACAAGCACAACATACAAAAGATAATGATTGATGCCCCATTCCTTTCTCTCTAAATCATTTTGATAGACATCATCGAGAGGTCCTTGGAATGGGTCATTAAGATAAATCATAAGAAAATATCAAAGACAAACAATTAGTGTTATCTATATCTCTTGCTAGTTTATTTTAGCTAAGGTGATTTCTGATACTGATGTCCATCACAAGAGGGATACATCCTAGGACATATTGATCATGGGTTTTGATTAGGATGAGTTTTATGATAAGTCATTGATATAAAATTTACTAATGCATTTACCTATGATTTAGACTAGATTTTCACATTTAGGTTTTCTCTTTATGAATTGCTACAATTGTTTTCTACTTGTTTTGCCAAAGGTTGAAGATGATCAATTTATTATGGATGAAGGTTTATTACGGGTGAAAGGGTGATCCCACAATATTGATTTACAATTTTTGGCCAAACTAGACACTGAACTGATTTTTTCTAACTAAATCTTCACTTTCGGGCACCTATAGTGGCTAAACCGTTAGGAATTTGAAGATGATGCGAACTAGTGATTTGTGACATTTTGTTTGTAGATTCTAAATATATTTTTTTCAAAATTTTCAGAATCAATTTGCACTTATTTTTCCATCTCCTTCAAAAACTAGTTTTTCTCAGTAAACACCATTGTTAAGGAGTGATGCTCACCATATACAACATGATGTTTTTTCCATGAAGGATAAAATTATAATTTTTTCAAATTTAGATTTGTAACTATGATATCTAGCACTTTCATTTGGCTTCATAGTGTTTTATTGAATATTTTTTCCTCAATCAGGTTTTGAAGTCAAACTAATTACAATTCAGACAAAGGCGAAGTGTATACAACAAAATTTTTTTTGAATATATCAAAATTTTATTTTATTTTTTTTGTTGAATCAAGGATTTCAATATCTAGCGCACTAATATTTTTTAAAAAGATAAATTTGATAATCTGCTATTTTTCCACATGTATAGAACAGATAGCTTGATTTTTGGTGAAAACCTACATTCACAAGAAATAAAAAATAAATATAATAATTAAATTAAATTTATTTAAAATTATACTTTTTGGGAATCTTATAATAAGGACTACATACTTACAGAAAATAAATTTTAAATGAATTCATTTGATCCCCCAAAAGGTAAATCAAAAGTGATTTTTTATTAGCATTTTGATAGGTGTAAAGGAGACTCCATTATAGGTATGGTTTAATACTAGCGGGGTTCTATCCAAGGGGTTTGATCTAAGGTGGTTTGACCAAACCCTCTTCAATTGGAATCCTTAAAATGAAAATTTTTAAGGCTTAAATCATTATATTTTCTAAAAATATGTGATTTCAACAAAAATCAGAATCTCCCAGAAATTGTAAACTAGTATTGTGGGATCAAGCGAAATGGGATGGGTGGTTTTAGATTTTTTGGAATATTTCAATGGTTTTTCGTATTTTTAAAAATGTTTTGAGGCTATGTTTGGTCGTTTTTGAAATTTTATGCGAATATATATAATTTTTAGATTATTTTAGGCTGTTTAGGGTTTTCTCTAAGATATTTGATGTTGTTTAGTTTTTTTTAATGTTTTCCAATGTTTTGGTGTTTTTGAATTTTCAAATATTTAGGATTTTGAGTTTTACAAAAAAAATTATGTCTTTTGATATTTGAATGTTCAGGGTTTTTCTGATATTTGGATGTTTAGGGATTTAATGAGATTTCCGACCAAGAACCTAACCTAAAAGACATATCCTAGGGGCCTCGAGGGATGATCAAAGATTAGCCTTGCCTACGTTATGCATGAAGAGACCACGTATTTTGACTGACTTGACTTATTAAGAATGAGATCTGAATAGTTGATGGAATGCTATTTTATTATGACAAACTCCTAAAGGACTAACCTAGGGTGTCTTAGGGGCACATTAATGATGGCCTTGCCTATGTTCAAGCTCGAAGACTCGTAGTTCGGCAAGGGTATTATTATTATTTTTTTGATGCTTGACCTTTTCAGGGATTTTGACTTTAGAATTTTTTGAATGTTTTTGGGATTTTCGTTATACAGAATTTTGCAAATATTTTTAGATTTTCTGATGAATGTTTTACAAATGTTTCTAGGATTTTTGGTGAGATTTCCAATAACCTCAAGATATACAAGAACCTAATATGATCCAGACCAAACTGCCCCTAGTGTGATGCAATAGACTACCTTGATATAGGAAGGACAAAATGACTTAAGAATATGCCAAGTAGTACTAAAAGGGAATGTGATACTTCACAACATCAAGCTATGATACAAATGCGAATGGGTGATGGATGGATGGTGATGCAAATAATGATAGGATAAAGAGCCAAAGAATAGATGGAGGTTCTTTATTTATGTGAGGTGCCTATTTGCGAGGTTTTCACCAAGGTACTTGCCCAAAGTGCCACCTAAGTGGTTTTCACTAGAGGATGATTTCTTTTTTTTACTTCTTTCCAATCCTTTTTTCTTATTTTTTTGGATTTTGATCATTTTTTGTATTTTCAAATTTATACCCTTCAAGACTAGTCATAAAACTTTTTAAGATGCAAGCTATTGGTTGGTTCCTATAGGGGTTCACCTTCAGGTGTTGACAATTGATATGCTCCTGATCCATAGCTTGTTGTGACGAAAAAGGGACACAACCAGTTAGGGTTAAACTTTCCTTTACTATCCTGATGTGGAAGATTCTTTTGATTTTGTTCTAGGACAAGATCCCCTACCTAGAAAGATCGACATTTGATATTCTTGTTATAGCTCTATTTTAGTTGGTTTTGATACACTTGTAATTGATTAAAGGCATCAAGACTATTATAGCTCATTCAACCAGGTATGTGCAGGATCATGATGGGCCAAAACGTGGCGATATGTAAGTGATATGATGGTCCATGTGGCTGACGACCTTTTTTTAACCCAAATTTGATGAAACGAAAAGGGTTTTTAAAGGAGATTCTCAACTTTCCACCAATATAAATTATACTTTACTTTGAATTTAATAAATAATTATTATTCATTTTCTATTTGAATTATGACTAAAGTCTTGATCGATAGGCTAATTGAAAAACATCTATATCTTTCAAATGGTATCATATTTTTTGAATCTGAAACATGCGTCACATTCTATGCTTCACATACTATAGGATTAAAAACAATTAAATTTCATGAATTTTTTACCAAGTTAAGGTGGTTAGACATACAAGTTTTTATATTTTTAAAAGTTGTAATTTTTTTTTCATAATTAATTATTTACTTGGAAAAAAATTACAAAGAATGTGCATCACATCGAGACATGAGTCCTCTACTTATATCTAAAATATTATACAAAAATATTATCATTTTATTGTGGTTAGGGTGGTCAGGGAAACACCTACTTCTTATTTTTTCTCTAAAATTTAAGTACTACTGCATTGAAATTTTAGATTTTTACCAAATAGATTTTAAAAAATAAAAATAAACCTTGTAGTTTAGAAACTATATTCAATTTTATACAGATTCTATTCTTACATATTTGGAAATAATATAGATAACTTATTCAAATTTTTATGTCAAGTTGCCTAACTCTGATTTTTTGAATTTTCATTGCCACTTAAGGGCCTATATTTTCCATGATGATCCTACACATTCCCAACTGAGATATTCTATATTCTTCATCCATAGACCAAGGAGAATGGGTTTGTACTTGTTGGCGTGCAGATACTGGTTTGATAGGACCAAAGAGCAGGATTTATCTACAAATTTTAGTCGTGGCCAGCTTCATTGACTGGTTTCTTGAGGATTTTTAGAATGGTCTTGTTTGTAGCCTCAGCTTGACTATTTCCTTTGGGGTAATACGAGGTAGAGAATCGGTGTTGGATGTTGAATCTTTGACATAGCTCTTTAATATATTGATTCTTGAAGGGTGTTCCATTGTCTGAGATAAGGGTTTGTGGAAAATCGAAACAACAGATGAGGTAATTTAGGATAAACTTTGCAATTTTCTTCTCTGTTATGTAGGTCATAGGAATGACTTCAACCCACTTGGTAAAGTACTCGGTGGCTATTATGATAAACTTGTCATCATTGGATGAGGTTGGATTGATCTTTCCTATGAGGTCAAGCCCCCACTATGAGAAAGGTCAAGGTGTGATCATCAATTGTCACTTCTGAGTTGGAGCATGAATTAGATCTCAACACTATTGACACTAGACACACTTTTGCACATACTAATGGGCTTCTTTCTCCATAGCTGGCCAGTAGTACCCCGTCCTCAACAATTTTTTTACCTAAAGTCATACCAGTAGAATTGGAACCACACATGCCATCATGTAATTCTATTAAATTAATCAAAGCTTCCTCTTGCTTAAGACATCATAGTAATGTCCCTTTGCTGCTTCAGTGGTAAAGGGTATCACCTAGGATCATGAATTGGGATACCTTCTTTATAAAGATATTTTTAAGGTTGGAGGTGATATCGGATGGGAGGATTCCTCTACTAAGGTAGATGAATACATCATGATACCATGCGGGTCTAGGACCAACAATGACACACACAAATTTAGATTCATGGATTTTGAAAGTCTGTACAAGAAGTTGTTCTACCAAGAATTTACATTGGAGGACATTGTTTGAAATGTCTAACAATGATTTGATTGTTGCCATGGAATTTTTTGTTTGTTTGTTCATGTGAATATACCAGCCCCCCATCAGTCTAATAATACTATATGCTTCGAAGGACAATCTTTTGGCTTTATCACCTTCCATCGTTCTGACTAGCTTCATGGAGAACACATAATTAACTCTCCTATAATTCTCTTTATACCCATGGATAGTGATTTGGGGTAAATGAGCATAGTGTTGGATGTTGTGGTTGCATTCCTGATATGTGGTTCTCATTGATGTCAACACTATTAGCATTAATGTATTTAAGACTATATATATTGAGGATATTGAGAAAATTGTAATAAAATAAGTTACAGGTTGCCTGTGAAGTAGTGAAGTTCAATATGATGGAAAGTTTAGTATGTTGATGATAAGAAGTTGCATATTAAAGGATTTTTTGTTGAGCCTATCTAGTTTATTCTCTAAAAGATTTAGAGGTGTGCATGTAGAGTTAAGCAAGATATGAGTTTTTGTGTTCCCATAATTATTCAATTACTATAGTTGGTGTTCCTAGAAGAGGAGAATGTGATTCTAGTAATCTGAGTTGTTGTGTATGCTCTTGTGGTGTTTATTGATGTTTCTAGATCATGCTCTATCTATGTTACACATCTGCATTGATTTTTGTGCTCATGATTAAATATTCTCTCTTACGTGTTCATGTTTTTCATGTTCATGACCGACAGGGTAATTGAAGCATGTTGTGGATATTCAAGGAAAAATGTTTGAAGGTGTTTTGTGTTCAAGTATGTTATTTTGGGTCTCTATTATGTTGTGGCTGAATTTGGTTGGTGTGCATTAACAATTGATTATGAATTGAGCCGATAGTTTGTATTAATATTATTATTTTATTGAAGCCAACACGAAGCGATGTAATTACTTGTTGCAGATATATATAAGAGATTATTTATCTCATTTAATGTATGTATGAAGAGAAGAGTGCAATTTCTATGTGTGAATAAAGATCGGATCATTCAAAGGCAAAGGAGAGTGTGAAGAAGAGTGAAGAAGAGTGAAGAAGTGTTCATGAGCTTAATCAGAACTGTAATCAGGTATTAGCAGATGCTACTTTCTCAGTTCAAATTCTTCAGATGGATTTAATCTAAATTTTTCTATAAGACAGTGAGTCTTCCTTTATATTTGAGCAGTATGCTTGAATGCAAGTGCATTCCCCATTTATTCTTTGTATACTTCTAATAGAGTATAAAATTGTGGATTAACCTCCACCATGGTTTTTACCATAATAGGGTTTCCACGCAAAAATCTTGGTGTCATGTGTGTTTCTAATATGTTGTTGATTCATTCTATCATGGTTATTAATCAGATCTGAGAATAAGGGTTAATAAATTTAATAAGTTTGAAATTATGTGACAACTAATTCAACCCCCCTCTCAATTGTCTACCCTTGTGGTGCCAACAATTGGTATGAGAGAAAGTTCCTTGGAAGAAGTTTAACAACTTGAGGTGATCTGGGATGGTGATATATAAGAAGGATAGTCTGAGATTTGATGGAACAAACTATTCTCTATGGAAAAATCGAATGGAGTGTCATCTAGGATGCTTTGGTGAATCCTACTGGAACATTACAAGTAATAGATATGTTATTCCTCAAAGTGGTCCTACTACTACTGTTGAGATCAGGGATGTTGAATACAATATTAAGGCTAAGGAAGCATTGTTGAGTGCTTTGACTAATTTTGAGTTGACAAATGTTATGGAGCTGAAGACTGATATGAGATCTAGAAAAAGTTGGAAACTTTATATGAAGGTGATGCTAATGTGAAGATGGCTAATCTATAGAGTCTGAAAGGGAAATGTGAATTGTTGAAAATGGGTAATGATGAGAATATTACTACTTTCATGAAAAGAGTGAATGAACTTGTGTGTGGTATCAGATGTGTTGGTGGACAAGTGGATGAATCAGAGATTGTTGCTAAAGTGCTTAGATCCTTTCCTGATGCATACAAAATCAAAGCTGCAGCCATTGAGGAGCTCTAAACTGTGACAAATATAACCTGAGATATGTTGATTGGTAAAATTACTGCCTTTGAGTTGAGTGAATTCAGTGATTCCATTCCTAAGATAGAATCTGCATTTAAAGCTACTCCTTCTGAGAGAGGCAAACAAAGACATGATCCGAGTGAAATTTCTTCTAGAAAGGTATCTAGGTATGAGGAATAATTGAGACAAATTGAAGAAGAAGAAAGAGAATTGAATGACCTTGAAGCACTTATTGTTAAAAGGGAAGCTAGAGGAAAAGGTAAATATAAAGGGAAATTTCCTATTAATGTTTTTCTTACAATAAGATGGGTCATATCGCATCAAGGTGTTCAAAAAGAGTTCCTAAGTCAAGACCGTACAAGCCTAAATTTCAAAAGAAGTGTTATTGTACTACTGATGAAGGAGTGAAAAATGATGAATCTAATAAATGGAATGCAAGTGAAGATGAGTTTGTGTTAATTACTATCAAGGAAAGTAATCTTGTGTCTACTGAATCTGCTAGTTGTACAAATGTGGAGAAATCCCTAGCTACTCGAGTTGAAGAGAACGATGAATGGGTAATTGATAGTGGTTGTTCACATCACATGATAGGTGATAAAAGTAAATTTGTGAGCCTAGAAAAATATGATGGTGGTGTTGTAAGATTTGGCGATAACAATGGTGGTATAATCCATGGTAGAGGATGTATTTCTTTTGATGATAAGCATAATATTGATGATTTCCTATATGATGAAGGTTTGAAGCATAATCTTATAAGTGTTGGATAGATGGTTGATAAGGGATACAATCTTCAATTCAAGGATGGAAAGTGTAGAATATTGGGAAGTTCTAGAAATGTGATTGCTTCAGGTATAGAAACAAAAAGTTACATTTTTCACCTGAATGCTGCTAGTAAAAGTTGGTTGTGGCATAGTAGAATGTGTCATGTAAACTTTGAAAATATTATCAAGATAAGTTCTACTCAGGTGGTGAGAGATATTCCTAGGTTGGTAAAGCCTACTAATGTCATATGCAAGGAATGTCAATTGGGTAAGAAAACTAGAGTTTCATTCAGAAGAAAACAACATTGTTCAAAGGGAATATTGGAGCTTGTGCATACTGATCTATGTGTTCCAACTATAATTAGAAGTCTATAAGGAGACATGTATTTCATGTTGGTAATTGATGATCATTCTAGATTGATGTGGGTTTCTTTCTTAAGGGAGAAATCTAAAGCACTAGAGAAATTCAATATTTTCAAAGCTAAGGTTGAGATAGAGAAAATTTTGAAGATTAAATGTTCGAGATCAGATAGAGGTGGTGAATTTAGTTTTGGTGAGTTTAATTATTTTTGTGAAGTGCATGGAATGAAGAGACAATTATCTGCACCGTGGATCCCTCAACAAAATGGAGTTGTGGAAAGAAAGAATAGAACAATTTGGATGCTACTAGAACCATGATGTTAGAAGGACATGTCCCTCGTATCTATTAGAGAGAAGCTGTGAAACTATTTCTTTCTTATGTTGCTTACAAAAACTACATTTTTTATCAAATGGATGTCAAGTCAGCATTTCTAAATGGTGAGCTGAACGAAGAAGTATATGTTGAACAACCTAATGGATTTCAATTGATTGATTAGGGAGACATGGTTTGTTGGTTAAAGAAAGCATTGTATGGACTCAAGAAATCCCCTAGAGCTTGGTATGCTAGATTGGACAATTATTTGTTGAAGCTTGGATTTAACAAAGGTACTGTTGATAGTAATTTGTATTTCAAAATTGATCATGATAAAGATTTGATTGTGGAAGTCTTTGTTGATGATATCGTTTTTGGAGGAGATGATGGCTTGTGAATGAATTTTTCTAATGAGATGCAAATTGAATTTGAGATTTCAATGATTAGAGAGATGAAATTATTTTTGGGATTGCAAATTACTCAGTTAGATAAAGGGATTTTTATATCTCAGTCCAAGTATGTGAGAGAATTGCTAAAGAAGTTTGGTATGGAAGATGCAAAGCCAGTTGGTACACCTATGGTGACCAGATGTAAGTTGATAATAGATGATGATTCTGCAAAGGAAAATCAGACTAGATACATATCAATGATTGGTGGATTAATTTATTTGACTCAAACTAGACCTGATGTCATGAATGTTGTATGTATTGTTGCAATATTTCAAGCCAATCCTAAGGAATTTAATGTGACTGTTGTGAAGAGAATTTTCAGATACTTGAAGGGAACAGTTGATTTTGGCCTATGGTATCCTAAAGATGGTGATCTTACCATGAGTGCCTTTACTAATGCTGATTGGGCAGGAGATGTGAATGATAGGAAAAGTACTATTGGTGGTGCATTTTCTTGGGAATGAATTTGATTTCATGGTTAAGTAAAAAGAAAAATGCCATTTCTTTATCTAATACAAAGGCATAATACATTGTTGCTGCTAAAAATTGTACTCAAGTAGTGTGGATTAAGTAGATGTTGAAAGATATCAGAGTTGTGTATGATGAACCTATTGCTATGTTATATGATAATTCAAGTGTATTTAAAATTTCTAAGAATCTGGTGTTGCATTCAAAGACCAAGCATATATCTATCAAATATCACTTTTTGAGAGACAAAGTGAGTGATAAGGAAGTCAGACTGGAGTATGTGCCTACTAAGGAACAAATTGCAGACATCTTCACCAAGTTGTTGGCTAAGGATACTTTTGAGTATCTCAAAGGGAAGTTAGGGGTGATTTCCCCTCCTAATCAGAACTAAGATGCATTGTTTTGCATCAGTTTGTGCATTCAACAAGTCATATCTTGTTTAAGATTGATGTTCTGGCTGCTACTCAGGGGGAGTAGTCAGATGGTTCAGATATGTGGTTCAGAGATTGTGTGTACCCTTGCCATTGATGTCAAAGGGGGAGAAGAATAATGTGAAAAAGTATAAGTCATGAGAGAAGAGTCAAAACCTAAGGGGGAGTAAGTGCTAGATTTAGTTGTGTTGATGGTAGTTTTCACATCATGTGTTGCCATCAATACCAAAGGGGGATATTTTTGGATTTTTGGTTGCATTTATGATATGTTGTTGTCATTGATGTCAACACTATTAGCATTAATGTCTTTAATATTGTATATGTTGAGGATATTGAGAAAATTGTAATAAAATAAGTTGCAAGCTGCCTGTGAAGTAGTGAAGTTCAATATGATGGAAATTTTAGTATGTTGATGATCAAAATTTGTGGATTAAAGGGTTTGTTTTCAAGCCTATCTAGTGTATTCTCTAAAATTTTTAGAGGTGCGCATGAAGATTTAAGCAAGTTATGAGTTTTTGTGTTCCTCCAGTTATTCTGTTACTATAGCTGGTGTTCCTAGAAGAAGAGAATGTGATTCTAGTAATTTGAGTTGTTGCATATGCTCAAGTGTTGTTTATTGATGTTTCTAAATCATTCTATATCTATTTTGTACGTTTGCATTGAATTTTGTGCTCACGATTGAATATTTTCTCTTACGTATTCATGTTTTTCATGTTCATGACCAACACGGTAATTGAAGCGTGTTGTGGATCTTCGAGGAAAAATGTTTGAAGGTTTTTTGTGTTCGAGGATGTTTTTTTGGGTCTCTATTATGTTGTGGCCGACTTTGGTTGGTGCACATTAAGAATTGATTATGAATTGAGCCAACAATTTGTATTCATCTTATTGTTTTGTTGAAGCTGAAATGAAGCGATGTAATTACTTGTTACATATATATATATAAGTGATTTTTTATCTCATATAATGTATGTACGAAGCAAAGAGCGCAAGTGCTATGTGTGAATAAAGATCATATCATTCGAAGGAAAAGCAGAGCGTGAAGAAGAGTAAAGAAGATTGAAGAAGTGTTCATGAGCTTAACCAGAATTGTAATTAGGCGTTAGTAGATGCTACTTTCTGAGTTCAAATTCTTCAGATGGATTTAATCTGAATGTCTCTATAAGATAGTGAGTCTTCCTTTGTATTTGAGTAGTAAGCTCTAGGCAGTATGCCTAAATGCAAGTGCATTCCCCATGTATTCTTCTTATACTTCTAACAAAGTATAAACTTGTGGATTAACCTCCACCGTGGTTTTTACCATAATAGGGTTTCCACACAAAAATATTTGTCTCATGTGTGTTTATGATGTGTTGTTGATTCATTCTTTCATTGTTATTAATCAAATCTGAGAAAAAGGGTTAATAAGTTTAATAATTTTGAGATTCTATGAAAATTTATTCACCCCCCCTCTCAGTTGTCTACCCTTGTGTTTCCAACACATATATGAAACTATTTCCAACCTCCCTTCCTAGAGTACCAACCCTTTTAAACCCTTATTTACTTGCTATCATGGCGTAGGAATAAATCACATATGAAGACAAATAAAAACACCTAGTTTTGGGAAATTCCTTTATTTGTTCACACAATTTGTCACTAATAAAATTTCCTGAGTGCATGTTCACGAGACTTTCCATCAATCTAGATATTATCACAAACATCGAGGGTTCAAATTTATTGACATCTCTTAAACCAGCCATCCTGCTTAATAGATTAATAATGTCTTGAATTTATTCATTGAACATGGACCTTCAGAGTACTTTGGTTTGTGGTGTGATTCGTTCATGGCACCATTGGGTACTCATAATTTCTCTATTGTGAGATTCATCATTTTGATAGGTCCTGGCTATGGCTTTCATATCAATGTTATACATTTGAGTGAAAATAGGAAGCACAAATGTATATGTAGTTCCTTTTGGTGTGATATTAGCATAAATTCTTCCTTCCTTCTCAGCGATTCTTTTATCAGGGTCATAATAATTCATACACTGTGCAAACAATTCAGGGGCCTCCATTGCTAGTGGAAAGCCTTCTACTAAAAATAAACCCCTCTTTATAACATTTCCAATACATTGAGAAGCATTCTCTTGTCGTATCTGAGTGGGAATTTCGATATCAGAAGATCACCCCATATGAGTGTTTGTCACTACCATATTTATTGGTATGGCGTGTGAATTGAAATACTTGAATTCATCTTCTACTCTTGCTCAGAAGTTCTCATTTTTATTGGTATTTTTTGCAATTTTAAAATGTGTGCCTTGTGTGTGAGTTAGGGTTAAATTTAACTAGAAAGTTCTTACAATTTCATAAAAATTTCATTCATTTTTCAATTAAATTCAAAATTAGAGAATAAAAATATTTCAATTTCCAACATTTTAATGAAAAAACATCTTTCGATATCTTTGAATATAAAAACAACTAATGCAAAATCAATTATTCAAAACATACCTGGTTCTAGTTGATAATAATAAATGGGACTCCAAAACCCTTGGTAACTGTGTTTTTTTCTTTGGTTTCTCAAAATTTACCTTTCCTTTTGCACCAAAATTATTTTGTTCTTTCAATGTCCTTTGCAAAGTTGCAACATAACGCGAAGTAGGGTGTTACAAAAGAAACTCTATTCTTATTGTGGTGCCAAGTGCATGAGTAGTTTGCCACCTTCATTAATAACCTCTTACAATGCATTGATTTTCTCGAATAAAGGTGCAATAATTACAAATTAGGGTTCAAATCATGAACACCTAGATTTTTGCTTGGGCTCACTACTAGAGGGAAAAGATGGTGCGGTGATCATACATGGCACACTAGTGTCACTTCGATCATCGATTAGGCATGGACCATTAAAGATACGTGACCAATTTATGATCACCAGGATTAATGCTTTCTGATATCAACTTCTGAAAGAAATACCGAGGTTCAGTAAATTACCTCCTAGCTTTAGAGAGAACAAAGACCAAAACAAAAGAAAGTACTAAAAACCAAGCTTCAAGAAAAATTAAAGTGCTTCAAAATAGACCGTTCGATTTCCAGGTTATGAATAAAATTAACGGGTTCCGATACAAGAATAAAAGATATCACCAGGATTAACAGTTCCAATCGGTGACTTACCTGGTGGAATTAAATTCAATTGAAGATACAGTCACTTCGATATAATCACAAGACTCTGGGATTCCAGTTTCCAGTTAAAATATCAAGCTTCATAAAAAGAATCAGAAACCAAGTTCAGGAAATAAACATAGGTCAAATATAAAAGGCCAACAGGACCAAGAGAGAGAGTCGAAAGAAAGCAAACCATAGAACAATGCCAAAGCAAGAAAAATAAAATAGGAACAAAGGAAAAAAAAAAGGGGGGGTTCACATTTTGCCAAAGAGAAAAATGGGGCGTGTTGTGAAAATACACAACAGCTAGCAACCAACAAAACTAAAAAAAATAATAGAAATTCAATTCTGGACCTAACATCAGTGCATCAACTTTTTTTAGTCTTCTAATTATAAATCACTAAATCATTATTCCACATTCAAATTCCACTTTAGGTAGCATCCAAAATTAATTATCACTGAGCTCACGTGTGTACAATTGGTTATTTCCGCTACAAAAATTTAAAAATAACAATTGTTTTCATTAATCTACATAATATGAAAATTCCTTTTAAGCCAACTAGGGATAGAGCCTTGTTTCTAGTCAGGCGTTCATAGCCCTGACAAGGTTATCTTTGTAATTCCCCCAAACATGGCTCTACTGCTAGCCAGATGTCTATAGCCCTGGTAGAGTTATTTGGATAGCCTAAAGAGTTGATTTTTTTTAATTGATATTTCAATAATAGCTCATTTTCAACTTCTAGGAAATGAAGCCCGCTATTAGGTTGCGAGTTATAGTGGTAGAAAGCTAGTCTTTTAATTTTTCAATTAATGCAAACAACTACTATACCAAATTTCAATAGAATTATTCAAATGTGTGAATTTGTAACTCAATATCCACTGCATGATTTATTCTAACTAGAGTACAAATATTGAAATAATTTTCCAATAATCCATAATTAGAAAACTACTTCCGGTCAAAGCATAGATCAAATTTATAGAATTGATGTTCTATTAACTTTTTCACCTTCAAAATTTTCTAATCATTGAAAATTCGAACAACACAACACCAAAAGGAAAGAAAAACAAAGCAACAAAACTATTTACAAAACACGCCAAAAAAAATTATTTACAAGAAACTTATTTACTTATGACTGGAAATAATGCTTTAGGAACTACCCATTAAAAGGTAATGGGATGTCTTCACTAGTCAAAGAATTTAATCTATAAGTGCTATCACCCAAAATTTCAAAAACTTTATATGGGCCTATCCACATCTTATCAAATTTACGATGATCACATTTTCTTTCATGAGCCTTATCCCAATACAAGACCAAATCAAATATTTTAAAAGTATTTAATCTAGCCCTTTTATCAAACCATCTTTTAACTACAGATTGATGCCTAGAAAAACGATCTATAGCTTGAGTACACTTTTCATCTAAATGCATCAATGGTAATAATTGGGCCTCAGTTTGGTCATCTAATCCTATATATTCTTGGGCAAACTTCCAGGTAGGGATCTTAAGATTTATTAGCAGTATAGAATCAACTCCGTAGACTAAGTGGTAAGGGGAATTCCCTAATGCAAATTTCATCCTAGTGCGGTCTACCCAAAGGGGGAATTTTAATAAATCATTCCATTCCTTAGGATTCTTTTCAATCAAAATATTTATTATATCCAACAAATTCTTATTTGATGACTCAGCTAATCCATTTCCCTATGGATAATAGTTAGATGAAAATTTTAGTGTTATACCATATTCAAATGCCCAATTGGAAAATTTTAACGAACAAAAGGTAGGGCCATTATCACATACTAGTGCGTAAGGTGTTCCAAACCTAGCAATAAGATTTTCTTTTAAAAATTTCATTACCACCTTTGTAGTGCATTGTTTATTGGGACAAGCTTATGTCCACCTAGTATGGTAATCCGTAGCAGTTAATATAAATCGATGGCAAGTAGATGATGGAGGATTGATGGTTCCAATAAAATCAAGTGCCCATTGTGAAAAGGGATGCATTTCCATCACTGGTTGTAATGGTTGAGCATTAAATTTTCCTTTTTCTGATGTAGTTTGACATGTATGATAATGTTTCACACGCTCAAATGTGTCTTTAAAAATCATTAGCTAGTAGTAAACAACTCTTAAAATGAGGTGTGCAGTAGCTAATGGTGATCCATGAGCTGTTCCAAATTTATCATGTAATTCCAGAACATTTTTTTTGCTTCTATCCTATTCAAGCATCTCAAATAGACTCCTTCATGATTTCTTTTGAATAGAGCGCCTCATTTGATCTTATAACTTTCTGAATTTATCTTGAGGACTCTTCTTTGATTTCTTTGCATATGATCAAACCAAGTATGTCTAACCAAATAATGCCATACATCAGCATACTAGTCATCTTGATCTTTCACATCCAAAATATATTGTTGACTTGAAGTTTGTGGATCTATTTCTGCAATAGACTTGAGCAAGGCTTGTCCTTTGACTAATTTAATGGGTATGATTTTTGTATCAAATTCTTATAAGATAGTAACCATTTGGATGTTTTTTCTCTGAGCTCACTCTGTGTTAACAACATTTTAATTGTAGCATCTGGAACAATAGCCTTAACCATACTCCTGAGGACATAATGTTTGAATTTGTGTACTGCTTTAACCAAAGAAAATTCTTGTTTTTCAACATCTGTATATCTCAACTCCGCTTCTTTGAATGGAGCGCTCATAAAATAAATAAAATTTTCTTCTTTGTTCTCACCCTTCTATGTTAATACTGATGCACAAGTATGACCAGAGGCAAAAATGTAAATATAAAAAGGTTTTGTATAATCTAGACTTACCAATACCATAGCCTCCGTGATAGCAGTCTTTATATTTTCAAAGGTGATTTTAGCTTATTTTTTTATTCTATTTTGGCATCTTTCTTCAACATATCATTGAGTGATTTTACTATTTATGTGAATCTGGTAATAAAATTCCAAACAAAATTAATTTTACCAAAATAGGACTTCAATTTTTTCTTGCTTCTCGGGGTTGTAACTTGAGAAATGTGATTACTCTGTCTGGGTCTATCAAAATACCTTGTTCATAAATAATATGCCCTAGTAACTTAACTTTTGTTACCCCAAAAATACACATTTTAGGATTCAGTGAAACTCTGTACGTTTCAGACTTCTGCAATATTGCTCTGAGATCTCGAACATGCTCTCTCCTGTCTTTTGAAAATATTGTGAGGTCATCCATATAAATGATAATGCACTTACCTATCAGTCCACGAAAAGAATAATCCATTTCTCTTTGAAATGTCGCTTTGACATTTATCAATCCGAATGGAATTCTTTGATAAGAAAAAGTTCCCCACGTTGTGGTAAATGTTGTATTCATTTGATATTCCCTTGCTACAATCACTTGATTATATCTAGAGAATCAATCTAAAAAGGACATCATCTACAAACTAGTAACTATTTGTAATAGTTCTTTCAATAAGGGTAAGGGATAACTATCTTTCTCAGATGCCTTATTGAGATTTCAAAAATCTACGCACAACTTGATATCTCCATTCTTATTTCTCATGAGAACCAGATTTTCCACCCAAGTAGAATGTTTGATAGGAAAGATTATTTCAGCTAATAAAAGCTTCTGGACTTCCTTTTGAATTAATAGTTCTAAGAGTGTGTTTAATGACCTTTGTTTCTGTCGGAATGACTTCACACTAGGCTTCAATGGTATCATATGAGTAATAATGGAAGTATCATATGTCTTCAAATCTTCATATGTTCAAGCTATAACATTCCAATAATATTTAAGTGCTTGAGCAATATTTATCTTTTCTTCTTCATTACAAACCTTTCCAATTAGCACATTCTTAGGATCTACTTTAGTGTGTAAATTGCATAATTTAGATTACCCTCCATCGCTTTGAGGTAAATATTTCTATCTAATTATCTGATCAATGTCAAATATCCTTTCTAACTCAATTATTCCTTTTGGAATGTTATTATCTCTTAATTGAGGTAATTCTTCATGTTGAATTTAACCGTGAGGACAATGTATTTCTTCAATTATTTGCACTTCAAAAATACCAAAATTAGTGATGAAATCCAATATATGTCGATCATCTTCGAACACTTGAAAATTGGTAACATTATTAGGAACTGAAGGTAATTGTACCAGCTCAACTATAAATCTTTTCAAATTAGAAGCATCTAAAGGTTCTAGAGTACTGGTAGTAGTAGCCAAAGCATCGACTCTTTTGTTAAATCTTCTTGATATATGAGTAATATTGAATGCATTGATACTTTCTATCAAATGGACATACTTTGTGTCAGTAACTAGATAAATGCTTGTAGTGAAAAATGTATTTCTTTCCAACTTGTCTCACTACCAACTCTAAATCACCAAATACCTTGAGGATTCTAACTTTCTTTTTAATTGCAAGGATCAGGCCATGTATAAAGGCTTCATACTCTTCCACATTGTTAGTACATTGAAATTGTAACTGATATGCATGATCAAGAAAACGTTTACCTTGTGGATCAATGAGATTGACTCCAAATCCAATCCCTTGCTTCGATTTAGATCTGTTGAATTTAAGAATCCAAGCTTGATCATTTAAAACTTGTAACTTACCATCCTTTGATGATGGCCAATTAGTCCTTTTAGTCTAAGTGACATGAATTTTGTCTATGCGCATTTCTAATTTGATTCCTTTGACCTTATTGTGTTCTAGAAAATACTGATTTTTGATTCAGTGAACTATCTCTAGACACATCATGTAGCTATTTTCTTAGTTTGTAACATCATGTAACCTGCACCAACCATGCAATAATAGATTTTTTAGTGAAACTTTAGATTTGTCACTCTTCTAAGCTTCTATAATAATATTCTTCTAAAATCTATCATAGGTACTATTTTCTTCAGAAGAAGAATCACAATCTGATTCAATTAAAACATTTGTTCCTGGAGTTAAATAATTGATTCTTTTAGTATCGGATGTAAATATTTCTTCGATTTTGACTCCAAAATTTTGCATTTTGTAAACTCCTGGTTCTACATCAATGTATATAACTTCATTCTTCTGGTTATATTTGGTGATCATATACTTCATGCGTGGTTCTCTTTCAAACCTGATTTGATTAGGAACTCCTTTCCATGGTAACCAAATATGTGAGAAGTCAATAGCCATGTATCCATTCAAGACCTTAGACCAATCCCTGCTCAATAACATACCATAAGTGTCAGGAATCTCAATGACTTGAATTTCTATGTAATATTGAATTCTAGATTGCAATGCTAATTGCATATGAATGTCAGTCAACTCTCCAACTACATTTACTTTTGTTTTATCAATCTGAGTAACCTTCTTTAAAGAAATTTTCGGAGTTAATCCTAGTGTTTGACATGTAGACAAAGGCATCACATTAGTAGAAGCTCCAGAATACACTAAACAGTTATGAATACTTTTACCAAATATTCTCAGAGTAAGCATAAATGGTGGAGACTCTAGTTTTCCTTTGTAAACAACTACTTGCGCATCTACTATAGGAACAATGTTTTTATATATTATTTTATCCTAACTGTCTCTTGATTAAGTATCTTTGAGCTTACCTTCTTTTGAAAAATATTCTAGAGAATTAAGGAAAGCTTTCTTAATTAAAGGCGTTTTGAGTAATTCTAATAAAGAAAGACCGATATTTACCTTTTTTATTTCTTCAACTAAATAGGTAGTCAAATTGTCTTGATCAACGAAACCTATCTTTTAATTTTTTTAAACATTTGAAAAATTATGATGAGAGGTCACTTTGGGCAACCCTAGGTTATTACTTGATTTGTCATCAGGTGGAGTATTCCATTTATTTTGTGGAATCGACGTCATTAATGGCCCATTGACTCTATTTCCACTATTTGCGTTGCTTCTCAAATTATGAGTATGTCCCTTTCGATACTGTTGAAAAGCATGAATTTCATCAATTTCTTCATGAGGCTCATTTTCATCTTGATGAGGGAATGTGTATGTTTTTAGAGTCATGGCTGAATTATCTCCCTCACACTCATGTGTGTAACTTGTAAATATGCTAGGTAATTTAACATGTTCATAACTTTCAAAGACTAGAGTAGAATCATATCCCACTGGGACTAATTCATTTCCCTTAGGAGGATGAGAATCACACTATTCATTATAATGTGTAGCAGCTAGGAAAACATCTGAAGTGATTTTGAACTATGAACAGTCTACTTCAACATGAGAATTTGTGTTATGGATTCTACACCAATTATTCATCGCAAGATCAGCTAAATTCACCTTTGATGTGGATCTTTCATCTTGAGGGTCATGATTATCTAAAGGTGTGGATACTCTTCCATTACTTGGTCATGTATTCCAAGGTCTAGGTGGTCTAGGTGTATTATACATCCGATTTTGTGAATTATTATTGTTATTTTGTGCATAAAAGTTTTGATTTCTTGATTGTGTAACCTCTATGGTTAATCTTTTGAGTTGAGCTATAATTTCTTTTATGTCTTCCTTTTCCTCTAAAATTTTAACATTTTGATTTTCGCGAGTCTTTGAGAAAAAGGAATTTTCATTAGGACACAACTCTATATTAGTTGGACCGAGGTGAGGAACTAAAGCTTGACTATTTCTTGACTGAAAGAAAGTATTTTGAGGAAATGTCCCATTTTGGACCACTGAAGGATAAACATTAGGAGTTATAGGATGACTCAAAGGAACTCCATTTTAACTTGGGGTAGGGTAATTATTTAATCCATTTCTGCCATTTGTGAATGATCTATTTCCAAGGTGTTTCATTTCAAAATTCACATTGACAGCTTCAGTATAGGCTTCGGGTAAAGTAGCAAGAGGATTTTCCTTCCGCTTCACAAACATTGTAGTCAAAGGATCTATTTCTATATAATAAACTGTGATATCTGAAAAATTATCTACTATATAAGGTGCTTGCAATCTAGAATAAGCCTTTTGAAACCTATCATTAAAAGTAGTTATAGGTTTACTTCAAACCTATTGATTTTAGCAAACTAATGATATAACAAAGTAGGATCTGTAGGTGTCCTGAATCTGGCTAAAAATTAACTTTCCATATATGGCCAAGATCTAATAGAATTGCGAGGCAGGTTGATATACCATTGATAAACTTCATCACTTAATGTGTATGGGAACAATCTACATACAACATCCTCATGATGAATCCTCACTCTAAAACACGTATCCATAAAGATACTGATATGTTCTTCTATGTCTTTGTAAAGATAATATTGGGACACAACTTATCAAGATTTTTAGGTAAATCATTGTATACAACAAATTGGATTGATGACTCTACATTAAAGAATGCCATCACTATGGAAGGCTGTGGTGTCACAAAAGCGAGATTTTCTAGAATCGCACTTACACTTCTAGATTTTTGAGGTCTAGATGAGATTCAACCACTAAGTTCGACTAGAGTGACATGAGGATCACCAAATTGAGATCTAGTGACTTTATGGAAATCCAGCTTAAAGACTTAACAAAATCAAAAAGGACAACAAAAGGCCATTCTTCTAGCACCAATTCTTGTTGGCAATGATTTCACTCACATTAGTAGTGTCGAATAAAACATTCCATAGATAGACCATGAAGAAGCCTATTCTTCTCCAAAGATATGGAACAAGAAAATATTGAAGGGAAAATTTTCCTAAACAGAACAACAAGATTAACTCAGTTCAATCTCCAATCTCTAGTAATTAGGTCATGATCATACTAGGTTTGCTTCAGGGTATGATGTGAGTTTTTTGTTAATCTCAAAGGGAATATGTTCATTAATTCTAATTTTATCAAGGATCTCAAGGTATTTGCAAAATATTTCCAATTCATTCATAAAAATAACATCATGAAATCGAAAGATTTGAGATAATATTTCATGAACATCAACAATTTCATTTGCTATCACTTAAGTATATTTAGCTTTAAGCATTCAACAATTTCATGTAAAATGAACGATTTTCAATAAATTTCCATCTATTCATCTATTTTTTGGAAACATTTTCAAAGAACTTAAACATCTATTCTAAAATAAAGCATAAAAAATATTGAAATAAAAAGGTTCTCCCAGTTATTCTCCATGCATGCACCAAAGAATTAATTAAATCAAAGAAAATCTGCTTTATACTTTACCAGATTGTTTCACAGCTACATACAAAATGGTGCGAGCTTTTAAAGAGAGGGTTTCATTTGGACACCAAGTAGTTTCCGTATACACCCTTAAACGACTTAGTATATATGCTTGTTCAACAGAACTAACAAAACTAGCTACAAAAGATTCATGAGATAGGTAGCTATCAAATTGGCTATGATATTAATGAATGTCTACATGCATACAAGTTTTTAGTCTGGACTGATTGAAAAAATAGGAAAAAATAACAAAACTTAAAATAAGTTTGGCTCTTCCAACATCAACAAATTTTGAGCTTAAAATGAAAATAAAGCAATAAATGGCCTTTTAAGAGACAAGACCCCAAAATTTTAAACTTAAAGTCTTTTAGAGAATCAAAAATAATGAATCAAAAGGTAGGATGTGGAAAACACCAGCTATCATTTATAACATTCCAAGTGAAGTCAAAGGTTTGACTTTGTCAGTAGTAACACTCTTCACTCCTTATTCTGGTACACAATATTCCGCATAAACCAAGGCTATCGGCATTCTTTTGAATACCGAACAAGATACATCCATTGGAACCAGGATCAACCTACAAAATTAAAAAACAAATGTTATCACAACAAATTTTAGTATCTTATATCCTTTATCATTCAAGACTTGGGCTTAGACTCTTTTCTCTATCTTTCTTTTCATGATACTTTCAGAAAGCTCCCAATACTTGATGCATATGATCTTTTAAAATTCCTTGTATAGCCTTCCAAGTGAATTAAGCTGGGTATATTCTTTGAATACGCGAAGTATTATATCATTTCTCTATACTTTGTCTGTTGCATATTTATCTATGGTGTTCCTGCACTATATAATCTCATCAATAACCTCCTGAGTTAATAACTGAATAGGATCTATGTTTATTCTTTCAATCCATTCCTTGAAAGCTTTGGATTCCTTACCCTCCTGCACTAAATTTTTAGGATCGCACCTTTGACATGCTAACAATTCAATAAAACCTTGATATTCATCAAGCAATCCTTTACTTTCCATGGTGACTTTCTCAAATCCTTCAATACATTGCATTAACATGTCACCTTCCCACTTTAATTTTTTCTTCCATTTTTCTGGCAATAGAGCTTCTTACTCTGTCATTACATTTTCTTGCATCAAATCTTTGAAATTAGTGTGTATGAGAATTTCAACATTTTTCTTCTCCATATTAACTTTTTCTTGATGAACCTTTCATTCACTTTCGAAGATTTTGTACTTTTCAAACTTTTTGTATGCTTCCTTATATTTCCCTATTGCATCTATAATGAACTATTCTCCCTGTTTTACCTAGTATCCAATCCATTCTTAAAATAAATTCAATTTGTGGTGAACTGTTGCAATTGTATCCACCTGCTCTTGTGACATTATTATTGGATGTTCGGGCAATTCCTCTTGTGCTTGACTTGATAGGGTCAAATATTTTATAAAATTTTCTAGGGTAGCAACCCTTTCTTTCAATTCTCTTTTCTTGTTTTTGTATTTCTATACTCTAGCAATAGTGGCATCTAAATTCACTTTTATTTCATCAAAATCTTGATTCTAGGATGAGTGTTCAGGATTTATACGTGGTATATTATACTTTCTAGGCATTATTTCATGTTTTCCTTTCTCAACTATTGGAGTAGCTATGTGGATGGTTCTATCACCATCTACATTCTTTTGTATGACATGCTTTGTTTTAGCTTTGTTCCTAGGCTTTGGAGTATCTGTTTCCTATACAAAACTACTAAGATCCATAGGAAATACTTCTACTTCCATTGGGGAAGCTAGCTCCCTGATCAACCAATCAGGTGCATCATTATCTAACTCTTCCTCTGTAACATTCCTTTGTTCCTGATGTCCACTTGATTTAGGAATTTCTTCTCTTATTTCTTTATCTTTATTTGTTGTTTCCTCTGAAATAAGAACCTCTTCGAGAATTTATGGAATAGAGTCGAGATTATTAGGATTTGACACTATCTCTTCTATTTGAAGACTTATATTCTCTTGTCTATCCAGATGTTCAATATTAGTTTCCTAAGGATTAGCTTCTCCATTATCTACTACACTAGGGTTTTCTTTGTTTTCAACTTCTTCACTCTGAATCTGTGTAGTTTTCTTTTCAACTTCATCTTCGGCTAAATATTTGTCTGATTTCTCCAAAATTTGTGATTGTTCATTATCATTCAATACATTCCCAAATGAAGGTTAGGAATTAAAAATATCTTCAACAATTGTTTCATCAATAGAATCCTACTCTGCAATCTCATATGTTTCCATCTCAAGAATATCAAGGTTCCCCACTTATGAGGCGAGCGTTCCTTGTAGGAATTCTTCTTCTTCAATATTTATAGGGGCATACCCTATATCAATAATTTCCTCCACCACTACTTGTACCATGGTATTATCTTTAGACTTCTTTTATTTTACTTTCTCCCACATAGCACCCTATTTATCCATTTGTTCTTTAATTATGGCCTCATCTGTCTAAGAAATTTCATCTAAGGCCATAGGAGTTCCTCCTAGTGCTTGTTTCACATTATCCATGTTAACTAAGGGAGGATAAGTAAATAACGTTGCAGCTCGATGAGATGGAGACCTTGTCTGTTTACCAACTTTTTTTGTTACTCCTGCTTCTTCTTCAACAACCACATCATTTCTTGGTTTCACTATGGAGGAGGATGCACCTTTAGTTTTTAATTTTTTTTTATCCTTATTTGATTATTCATCCCTTCATTTAACAGATGGTTTCATTGGAATTTCAAGATTTAAAATCTTAGGAGTTTTCTCTTCAATTCTTATACCGGGAGCTACTTTACTAGTTCTCCTTTTCTTTCTAGTAGATTCCCCATTCTCAAATGTAGCTTCGTTTCTTTGTTTTCTATTCTTATCTTCTTATAACATGGGTTTGATTCCTCTTTCCCTCAAATCTTTACAAAAATCATTAATCTAGTGTTGAGTATGCAACAAAACTGGTGTAAAGAACTCATCAATTGACATCATTTCTTCACCCTCATAATTTGGGTCTAGAATTGGTTCATCATACACCCTATTTTCATTATAGGCCTTATTCAACACTTCTCCATTGTCCTTTTCCAGTTGATCTAGAACATCATGAAACATTAGAATCTGGGCAAACTCTAAAGACAGTCTTTCATATTTTCTTAATCTTACTCTATGCTCATCCTCACAATTAAGCCAATAATCTTCCAAATGTTGGACATGAGCACATTACTAGCAATAGTCTTGGAAATATTCCCTTCATGATCATAGTACATTCTCTGGAGAAAAACTAATTCAAAATTATATGTTTTAGATTCTTCCTCACACAATTCTAACAACCTTATTGCATTGCATTTTTAATTCCCTAATACTATAGGAAACCTATAGGAGGCCTTCTTGTGGGATTTTTCATAAAGGGCATGACATGGCTTCAACTGTCTCACCAATTATAATAAAACAATCTTATATGTTGGGTACCTGGGCAACATAAATGGATGTCCATCAAATCCTTCCATCCCGATGTAGGAAAATGTAGGGAACTAAATATACCAGCCTCCCATTGGTCTAATAACCCTTTGTTATTCCAAGGAAATTATTTTGTCTTTATCACCTTCCATCGTTTTGACCAACTTCATGGATAACACATCATTACCTCTCTTGTAATTCTATTTATACCCATGGATAGTGATTTGGGATAAATGAGCAAATATCAAACTATTCCCAACCTCCCTACCCAAAGTACCAACCCTTTTCAACCCTTGTTTACTTGCTCTCATGGTACAGGAATAAATCATATATGAAGACAAATAAAAACACCTAGTTTTGGGAAATTCCTTTATTTGTTCACACAATCTATCACTCATCAACTTTCTGTAGTGCATCTACACGGGGCTTTCCATCAATCTGGATATTATCATGAACATCTAGTGTTCAAATTTACTGGCATCTTTTAAACCAGCCATCCTGCTTATAAGAGTAATAATGTCTTGAATTGCTTGGTTGAACATGGACCTTTGGAGTACTTTCTTTTGTGGTGTGATTCATTAATGGCACCATTGGGTATTCATAATTTATCTATTGTGAGCTTCAACATTTTGATAGGTCCTAGCTATGGCTTTCATATTAATGTTATACATCTGAGTGAAAAAAGGAAGCCAAAATGTATATGTAATTCCTTTAAGTGTGAGATCAGTATAAATTATTCCTTATTTCTCAATGATTCTTTATCAGGGTCATAATAATTCATACATTGTGCAACCAATTCAGGAGCCTCCATTGCTCGCAGAAACCCCGCTATTTAAAATAACCCACTTTCTATAACATTTCCATTACATTGAGAAGCATTATCGTTCCATATTTGAGTGCGGATTTCAATATCAGAAGACCACCCCATATGAGTGTCTATCACTACCATATTGATTGGTATGGCGTGTGAATTTCAAATCTTGAATTCATCTTCTACTCTTTCATTAGAAGTACTCATTTTTATTGGTATTTTCTGCAATTTTCAAATATGTGCCTTGTGTGTGAGTTAGGGTTAAATTTAACCAGAAATTTCTTACAATTTCATAAAAATTTCATTGATTTTTTGGCTAAATTCAAAATTAGAGAATAAACATTATTTCAATTTTGAATATTTTAAGGGAAAAACATCTTTCAATATCTTTGAATATAAAAATAGCTATTGCAAAATCAATTATTCAAAACATACCTGGTTCTGGATGATAATAATCTCTTGAAATGGGACTCCAAAACCCTTGGTAACCTTGTTTTGTTTTCTTTGGTTTCTCAAAATTTACCTTTCCTTGCACGCCAGAATTATTTTTTTCTTTCAATGTCATTTACAAAGTTGTAGCATGATGTGAAGTAGGGTGTTACAAAAGCAACTCTATGCTTATTGTAGTGCCAAGTACGCGAGTAGTTAACCACCTTCATTAATAACCTGTTACAATGCATTAATTTTCTCGAATAAAGGTGCAATCAATATGGATTAGGGTTCAAATCATGAACACCTAGATTTCTATGCGGGATCACTACTAGAGGGATAAGATGGCGCGATAATCATATGTGGCATGCTGGTGTCACTTTGATCACCGATTAGGCATGGACCATTAAAGATACGTGAAAAATTTATGATCACCATGATTAGTGCTTTCTAGTATCAACTTTTGAAAGAAATATGTGGGTCAAGTAAATTACCTCCTAGCTTCAGAGAGAACAAAGACTGGAATGAAAGAAAAGACCGAAAACCGGGCTTCAAGAAAAATTAGAGCACTTCAAAACCGACCATCCAGTTTCCCGGTTACGAGTAAAATTATCGGGTTCTAATACAAGAATAAAAGATATCACTGGGATTAACAATTTTGGTCGGTGGCTTACCAGGTGGAATTAAAATCAATTGAAGATACAATCACTTCAATATAATCACAAGACTCTGGGATTCTAGTTTCATGTTAAAATATCAAGCTTCATAAAAAGAACCAAAAACCAAGTCTAGGAAATAAATGTAGCTCAAATATAAAAGGCCAACAGGACCAAGAGAGAGATTTAGAAGCAACCAAAGCACAAAAGAACACCAAAGCAAGGAAAAGCAAAGAGGAACAAAGGAAAAAAAAAGGGGGTCCACATTTTTCCAAAGAGAAAAATAGGGCGTGTTCTGAAATTGATCTATATGAATATCCTCAGGGATAGATGATTCTAACAAATATTTCTCTAGGATTTTCCTATGCACGGGGGATAGCTTTAATAGTTCTAAGATTTATATATGTGTAGGGGTCTTCTTAAGCTGATCTAGGAGATTATACTTGTTGGGATTTGGAAAAATAGGCTATGCCCTAGATTGAGACGGGACTCCTTGGATGGTGATTTTTCCATGTTGTGTGGTCACTCCACACTCCACACTAGCCCCTTTGATGGCGACAATGGTGATGAAACTATCATAGGAAGTGACCACGTTGGAATAGGTATGTTGTATGTTTGTGTAGTCCCTAGCTTTTCCATTGTTGTTCCCTTTGCTATGATATGAGATAAGGTTCTTATATATCTTAAGATCTTGATTCCTGTTTGGTACCTCAATAGATATGGTATCGTTCTCTAGAATATCTTGGATAATATTTTTGAACCTCATGCAGTTTTCCATTTTGTGTCCTTTGATCTTGTGAAAGTCACAAAGGTCATTCTCATTGTACTAGGATGGTTTTTCTTGTGACCTTCATTGTAGTTTTCAACATTGGGAAGTGTTATTAGGTTTGACTCGACCAATTTCTTCATTATGGTTTCGATAGGTTTGAATAACTATGTGTACTTGCATTTTGGATAGTTGTTCTTGTTAGGGGTTCGTCTTTTTTACATTTTGGTGTTGTTGATGTGATTGTTTTGAGGTCTTTTTTGTTGCATAGTTGGTTGAATGCTAGCAACTTGATTTTGTAGACACCTAAAATTTTCCATGTCATAATATTACCTAGTCGATACATGACCTTGTAAGACATTTTGTAATATTTTATCCTAGGTCATTACATTATCCCATTTATCCCATTTATTCCACTTAATCACCTTCCCAATTAATTAAATAAATCTCATTTATTTAATTAATTCCCCTTTCACATTTCTCAAAATAATTCAAGTTAAATATTTGAATTAATCCCTCACTTATTGTCGCATTGCAACATGTGTCACATGACTACAACTCTTCACATGCACACATAATTCAAATAATTTTATTATTTAAATTATGAGATTCCCACTCACATCCTATTTTTACCCTCATTCATTGTGTGTCATAAGCATATTTTCTTCCAAAATAAAGAATAGAATCCCACTTATTTCCTCACATCTTAATTTTAGCTTCATGTCATAATCCACTTAATGTGCATCATACACACTAAAATAAACTTTTAATCCTAGCCACACATATCACAAATTTGACTTTTAATCTTGGCCATCGATCAAATCAGCCTTCTCCTATAAATCAAGCCTTTCACAGGTCATTTGGAGAATCTTCTTCTAGCATCATCACTCTGCCAAAATTTCTTCTTATTTATCTATTTTCTTCTATTATCTTTCATCTTATCGTTATGCTACAAAAATGAGCAATCAACATATCAAATCATTCAAACCTTCAAAATCATGCATTCTCATGCAGGTGGAGAAGAGCAATGGAGATAAATCAATTCAAGTTTGGAGATTGGTTTGCATTTGCTTGTTATTTTGATTTTCATGCTTGCTTGTACTCTATTGTGCTAGTTAGGGTTTTGATATCTTGTTATTCTAGTTTTATATCTGATTTTTCCTAACTACATTTGGTGAACCCGACATGAATCCTTTGTTCTAGCTTGCTTTTTGCAGGTTGTATTGTTTTTTTGTTGCAAATTTACCAATTTTTGGATGAAACCTGAGGTTTTACAAATTCCATCATATCTTTCAAATGGCTGCATATTTCTCTACAATATTTTTACAAAAGCTTAAAAATAATCTCATTGGGCTATAGTAAAAAATTGAGAGTTTATTACCCGTTTTGTAGGCGTTCTCACTATTTTATGTTTTTTCATAAAATTTACTTTTTGAATGTAAATCAGTGAATGTTTCCAAACTGTTTACATTTCCAGAAAGCTCTTTCAATTTTAATTGGGGTCTTTGTTTTACAGATTTAATTTATAGCTCAAATATAATGGGAAATAATACGATCTTGGTTTTCTATATGTTTTTCACAAATCCACGTTTCTGAGCGCAAAAACAGGGAATTTTTCTAACTTCTTTACATTTTTGAAAATTTCTCATAAAATTAGTAGGGGTTCCTTCTTTAAGTTTTTATTTTTCAGATAAATAATATCTTCAAATAATCGAATCTAATTCGGTTATGTTAAAAATGTGTATCTGAAATTGAAATTTCCTAATGAACTTTTTGTTTTGGCTGCATTATAATATCATTTTTTAATTTTGTAGATGATCATAAGGAGCTGTAGGAGTAGCAATATCAGTCATACACATAAAATTGGAAAGCGAAAATTTTCAGGTGCACTCATTCTATCATCTTTATCTCTCATTTAATCAATCAATTTTGTTTGCAAAACACTTGAATTTGGAGCTTTAAAATGAACATCTTGTTTGCAATCACACTTTGAAATTGGGTTTAAAAAGAATCATTGTCTTTCAATCACACATATTTTCCTTGGGTTTAAAAAAGAACAAGTGCTTGAACTATTTTACACACATTTCAATTTTCTAAAGGAAAATTAACAATTGCGAGTGTGAATCAAGTGCATGTGTGATCAAAAACACCTCACTTGATTTTCTTTTGTCATACCTTTCATAGGAGGCCTACTAGGGGATTTCATCGACCCTAGGGATGACCTCAATCAAAGTGTGAATCGAAAGACATGCTTCTTTGGGAGTTAAAATCTTGTCACTCTTGGCTAAGCCCCAAAGAACTTTATACCTTTGGGAAGTGAAGGTGAAGGGTGGGTTACCCCTTTCTCCCGGCTGTGTGGTAGGATTTATCTTTCAAATTATCCCTAGTCAACCTCGTGCATCCTAGCTTAAGACCTAATTGGCCATACCCACTTGACTAGTTCTAGGACTTGTTGATGTGTCTTCTTCAACTGCATGCTTAATCATCATATTCATAATTTCAAATTCAAACTTCATTATGTGTCTTGTGTGTGTGATTCATGTGTGTACATGTGTAATCATTTGTTTGAAAATTGCCATATCAAGCTATAAACACCAACACATAAACATATCATTCTAATCATCCTAATCATCCTTTTTTCTAATCACATTCAAATTAATTTCATCCTAATCAATCCAAGTCATTCAATCTAATCATTTCAGCATCATCATCACCATAATCCTAGTCAAACACTTGCTAAAATGGTCCTAATCCTTAACAATTCCAGTCACAAGCCCAAGGTCATACTTCGAGGATCCCCTTCACCTAATCATGAAGATAATCCAAAACCATATATCCTCCAAGGTGGGTCAAACTTTGCTCCTAGTGATGATGAGAATTTTGTAGATCTTAGTGATGATGAAAACTTTGTAGAAATCTTAGGTCACCTAAATGATACTTTTGACAAGGGAAATACCACCATAAGTTTGGAATCATACACCATTCCATTTACTAGTCCTCCATCCCCATTTAATAAAATACCTATCTCAAAGCACACTAGTCCTACACCAACAACACCATCCAACTTCTCAAGCTCAAATCCATCAACCAAAGAATCATTTAACAATTTTCTCCAAAGACTAATAGTATGGAGTAGACCATCCCCATGTCAAGCACCCATTAATGAGCTTACCAATGAACCTTTTAATGTCATGCCTATTCTTCCAACTCCATCACGTGGTCCACAACCTATTGATCATAAAAATCATACCAAGCTTCTTCTAGAGCCTTCCACTTCCATTTCCACTCAAATCCAAGAGCTATGTCAAGAGCATTATCCTAAGCATGAGGAAACATTAACCTCTCATTCTAATCAAGATCTAGGCCCTTCTAATGATCCCAATCATAACATACTTGGTCATATTCATGATGAAGCTTCCCTCTATGATATAGATCCTACCTATGATCAAGAAGGCCATGATGACCTTTTTAGCCAGCTCTATGCATTCCATGGTCAAGATCCTATCACTTCACCTATCCATGAGCAAGATACCTCCATTTCTCCTATAGACCCCCTACCTAGTCCTATCCATGATCCCTCATTATCCACTTGTCATGTTGAGACACATGCCTCCCAAGTAAATGTAGAAGATCAAACCAATAGTGTGGATCTAAATGAACATAATCAAGATCCTAATGATCCTTCCACATCCACTATAAACCCCATTTCAAATCCACCAACATGTTCTATTGGTCTATCCATCTTTATTCATGAATGTTCCTCCTTAGAACAACAAAAACCTTTATCCACTTCACCTTCTTCATCTAATAATGAACTCAAGTCTAGTGTCCAAAACACACCTAGTCCCATTGTCCATCGTATGCTTCAAAACATGAACTACCAAGGTAAAGGTTTAGGCCTTCATGAACAAGGTATTTTGGAGCCAATCCATGTTAAGGTCCCTCAACACTCTTATGGCCTTGGATATACACCCCAAGGACACCAATCTAAAGATGTTGGTACTTCCTCCATCCATCATAAGTTCTCTTTCCACCAAAAATCCTATCACATGCCAAAAGCATATGTTGCCATCCCTCATCCATCATCCTACAAATGTCAAAAGCATGTGACCGTACACCTTCCACCATCAAATTTTCCACCATTGCTTCCAACTCCTAATATCCATCCATCTAATCTACTTCCACTACTACCAACACCTAATATCCCCATTATCCAATCCCCTTATCCACCTATCCATAAATCCTCTAAAAATCCTAATCATGACCAATCAATGCACACATTGTCTAAACATGAAGCTTTCACTCATTCCACCATACCCATGGGATTCAAAAGCAAACATTTTGATGCCTCTATCTATAAATCAAAAAATATGAAGGGTCCCCATGCCCTAGAACACAAAAGCAAAGAATCAAAGAAAAATCCATCCAAAAAGCAATATAAGCCCATACCTTCAAAAGAAAAGTCTAAAAACAAAATGGTTTGGGTACCTAAGAAAAAGAAAACAAGTCAAACGAGGCATCTACATCTCAAAAATCCCAACCATCCACTTCCACCTCACATTCCCACTCTATTCAAGAATCTCATATTCCATCCCACAAGAAAAATAAAAGTCATAAAAATACTAAATCTATGTGGGTACCTAAAGCACTTCATCACCCATCTCCTAAGCAACCATCTTCATTGCTTCCTACACCCCCTCCACATCAAAAGCTTCAACGTTTATCACAATGTGTGCAACCATTGGTCATGGTTCCCTTCCATTTCACAACAATTCCACATACCTCCATATCCTCACCCTTCACTCATTATCCTACATACCTCCCCCATCACCTTCCTATGGTCCATGCTTTTGGCTAAGCCTCCCATCCCATCTTCCCTAGATAATCCACATCATAATCCACCAATCCCTCCATAATCCACATCATAATCCATCATCTACCTACTCCATCTCCCTTTCATGTCATCCCTTACCAACATCTATGAGCATAATGACATTTGACATGGTCCATGCGATGACATCCATCTCTAGTGGGACTATCACCTTTCATGGAACTAGACACTTGAGTCCCTCCTATCCATATTCCCCTTCTCTTATCCAAAAATTAAAAGTAAAAAATAAAAAAATAAAAGAAAAAAGTCAAAAAAAAAGAGTAAAGAGAAATCCCTTCATCCAACGGTGAAAACCTGGTAAACAGGCGCCCTGGATAAGTACCATGATGAAAACCTGCAAACAGGCATCATGTGTAGGTTGATCTTCTATGTCACTTACACTTGGGGGCACTTTGTCTCATCTACCACTATCTATCCTATCATGTCATTTCTTATCATATCATTTCCATCCTACCTACCATATTTATCTATCATACCCATATACTTATCATATTGAGTCCATTCATCCTCTCTTCCTCTTTTTGATCTTGATAAAAATATGGGGCAAAATGTTGAAACATGCTTTGGATATCTTTTGATATACCTCATCCTTCCAAACAAGCCTATCATTATCCTAGTGTCATAAGCTTTGTCATGAAAATCCTAAGTATTGTACCTAGAATGGGGCATGTTATTCCTATGCGACATAGTCTTTGGAGATCACATCCCTGCCCTCTTATCATGCATACATCCTATCATTTTTTATCCATCCATATATCATGAGCCTTTTGTCCCTTATCCTATCACCCACCCTTTCATCCATCAATCACATCTATATCCTTGCACCTAGACTTGGTTTTCCCTTGTCATTGGTATCTAGCACAAAGGCTACCCAAATTGTCATCCATTGACATCTCAAAACATTTCGAAAATCCAAAAAAATCAAAACATTTTGAAAAAATCTAAAAAAAATAAATCAAAACATTTCAAAAATCCAAAAAATCAAAACATTTCAAGAATCCAAGCAATAAAATCAAACCAAATCACTTCAACGCATCAAGTCAACTTCTTCAAATCAATTTTTTCATCAAATTATCTAATCACATCGCTTCTTCTAATCAAATCCATTCTTATAATCAATCACATCACTTCTTCTAATCAAACCCATTCTTCTAATCAATCTAATCATTATCATCAAATCAAATCATTTCTTCATCAATCCAATCAATCAAAATCATTCCAAGTAAATTATTCCTCAATTTAATTCAACAATCATCATCCAAATCTTCAAATCAAGCATCTTCAATCCTTCCAAGCAATAATCCAAATGCAAGTCAATCCTTAATCCATACCAATGAAGCTAATCAATCTTGCCAAATTATCCAATCACATCCTTTGGTCTTGATCCTAATCTTGTTGTAAACCCAATCAATCAGTCAATCATCCTTGTGTTGATCTAGGGATATATCGTTCCCCACAATGACAACACTATCATCATCATCAATCAATCAATCAATCATCGGTTTACAGCTTGACAGGGGCAATACCTTGTTTGTTTTTGTATCATTTGTGCATGCTTGCTTGTGTGTGTTATCATTTCAATTTGCATTTGCATCAAATTTGAATCACTCCTAGCTAATATTCATATCTTGTATCTAGACAAGGTTGTATTATGCTGGGGCACGAGACACATTGTCACCTTGGTCCTTATACCTTGGTGCATAACGTCTAGTGCTATATCAAACATATGATTGCTCACTTTATTGCAGCATAGCGTGTCATTTTATTTTTTTCATCTCCTTCTTATCTTGTATCATTCATTGTATCCCTCCTTTATCATCTCATTAATTTCGAGAGCATATATGTGTTTTTCCAACCCACCTATCCTCTCGAGGGGGCATCATCATCATTATCATATCTTATATCATCATCCCATTTCTTCATATCTTTTGCATCATCATATTCTTCTATCATCCCTTTCCTTCATTCACCTTACTCCTCACTTCTTCAAGTGGTTGGGGCATCATATTTTTTCCATCTATCCATACCTTATCTTCTTTGAAATGATGTTCCTCGACATAAATCTCACCATCTCGAACATCATCTCAAAGAGGGGAAAAATGTAGACACCTAAAATTGTCCATGTCATAATATTACCTAGTCAATACATGACCTTGTAAGACATTTTGTAATATTTTATCCTAGGTCATTACATTATCCCATTTATCTCATTTATTCCACTTAATCACCTTCCCAATTAACTAAATAAATCTCATTTATTTAATTAATTCCCCCTTCACATTTCTCAAAATAATTCAAATTAAATATTTGAATTAATCCCCCACTTATTGTCACATTGCAAAATGTGTCACATGACTACAACTCTTCACATGCACACATAATTCAAATAATTTTATTATTTAAATTATGAGATTCCCACTCACATCCTATTTTTACCCCCATTCATTGTGCATCATAAACATCTTTTCTTCCAAAATAAAGAATAGAATCCCACTTATTTCCTCACATCTTAATTTTAGCCTCATGTCATAATCCACTTAATGTGCGTCATAGACACTAAAATAAACATTTAATCCTAGCCACACATATCACAAATTTGACTTTTAATCTTGGCCATCGAATCAAATCAAGCCTTTCATAGGTCATTTGGAGAATCTTCTTCTAGCATCATCACTCTTGCCAAAATTTCTTCTTATTTACCTATTTTCTTCTATTATCTTTCATCTTATCGTTATGCTGCAAAAATGAGCAATGAACATATCAAATCATTCAAACCTTCAAAATCATGCATTCTCATGCACGTGGAGAAGAGCAATGGAGATAAATCAATTCAATATTGGAGATTGGTTTGCATTTGCTTGTTATTTTGATTTTCATGCTTGCTTGTACTCTATTGTGCTAGTTAGGGTTTTGATATCTTGTTATTCTAGTTTTATATCTGATTTTCCCTAACTATAGATTTTTGTCTAGTCTAGGGGCATGTAGGATCACCTTAGCATCTACCATGCCATCATTGGTCATGTTTTTTTCTTAGCCCAAACAAGAGGCTTGTCATTTGAACTAGTTGATCGGTGATTATGTTTGCAATCTTGAGTATTTCCCTGCGATATTAGAGCTCTCTCAATTTTAAGGGATCTAGGGACAATCTCATCATAAGAGGTAATGCACTTCATTTTCAAGTGGAGGGATAGATCTAGATCTAGATTTTCTATGACGATCCCCACTTGTTGTTCATCGAGAAGGGGCCATTTTCTCTTACTAGCTCTTTGTCTCCACCATTGCAAGAAATTGGAAAAGGACTCTCTCTTGTTCTCTTTGAGAGTGTACAGCTCTTCTAGACTTACGCCCATCTCAAGGTTAAAGGAGAAGTGATCTATGAATTTATCAATGATTTCCTAAAAAGTTTTGATATCAGGAGGCAGTTGAGAAAACCAATCCATTACAGGTCTTGTTAAACTTCGACGGAAGAGGCACATTAAATAAGAATCATTGTAGGCAACTTCCATACACATGGCATTGAACTCTTTGACATGGTCCACATGAATTCTTCTCCCTTTGTATTTATCGAGCTTGGGGATTTCAAAGACGGGAGGGAATGGTACCACTGTGATGTTTCAATCAAATGGATATGAACATAGATTCTTTGTATGAGGAAGATCCTACATTTCTTGTAACAATGCCTTAAATTGTGATGAGCTAGATCATCTTGCAGATTTTGTGAAGGAAGATATGTTGGGATGATAGATGGGTTGTATGCGAGATTTTGATATGATAAGGTCTTGTATGGGGTGTATGGTGGTTTGATATTTTGTGAAGGTGATTGGGGTGTTGATGTATATGTTCCTAATGCATTTGTATCGATGATGTTATGTTGAGGATTATAGTAGGAACTTTGTTATTGTTGTTGTTGTTGGGAATATTGTTGAGCTAGTAAGGCTTGTTGCTATTGAGCTACAAGGGCTTTATGTTGTTGGGATTGTTGTTGTTGTACCAATAGGGCTTGTTGTTGAGATTTTTTGTTGTTGTTGTGCTACTAAGGCTTGTCGTTGGGCTTGCTATTTTTGTTGTGCTACTAAGGTTGCTTGATGGGCTTTTTGTTGTTGTTGTGCTACTTTTTGTGCCGCTAAGGGTACTTGTTTTTGTTGCTACTATTGTTGGGCTGCTTGGTGTGACACTAAGGCTTCTTGTTGTTGTTTCTACTATTGTTGGGCTACTTTTTGTGAAACTAAGGCTACATTTTATTGTTGCTGTTATTGTTGGGTTTCTTGTTGTGTCGCTAAGAGGTGATCCCACAATACTGGTTTACAATTTTTGGGCAAATTGGACACTGAACTGATTTTATTTAACTAAATCTTCAATTTTGGGCTCCTATAGTGGCTAGACCATGAGAAATTTCAAGATGATGCAAACTAGTGATTTTTTTATGTTTTGTCTATAGATTCTAAATATATTTTTTTCAAAAATTTTGGAATCAGATTGCACTTTTTTTTCCATCTCCTTTGAAAACTAGATTTTTTTTTAAAATAACATTTTTAAGGAGTGACACTCACCGTATACAACATAATATTTTTTGTATGAAGGATAAATTCTAATTTTTTCTAATTTATATTTTTAACTATGATATCTAGAACTTTCATTTGGTTTCATAGTTTTTTATTAAATATTTTTTCCTTAATCAAGTTTTGAAGTCAAACCAATTACAATTGAAACATAGGCAGACTGTATACAACATAACTATTTTTGTATGTATCAAAATTCAATTTTTATTTTTTTAATGGATCAAGGACATCAATATCCAGCTTAAACATATTTTTTTTAAATTTATTTTGATAATATTCTATTTTTCCACATGTGTAGAACAAAGAGCTTCATTTTCGATGAAAAACCTATGTTTAATAAAACTAAAAAACACATACATAATAATACCAAAACATATTAAAATTATATTCCTTGGATAGCTTGTTCCAAGGAATATCATGATCATTTGAAATAAATTTTAAATTAATTCATTTGATCCCCCAAAAGGTAAATCAAAAGTGATTTTTTATCAGCATTTTGATAGGTGTAAAGGAGACTCTGTTGTAGGTATGGTTTAAAACTAGCGGGGTTCTATCCAAGGGGGTTTGATCTAAGGTGGTTTGATGAAACCATCTTCAATTGAAATCCTTAAAATGGAACTTTTAAGGGCTTAAATCATTATATTTACTAAAAATATGTGATTTCAGCAAAAATTAAAATCTCCTAGAAATTGTAAACTAGCTTTGTGGGATCACCCTAAGGCTACTTGCTATTGTTGTTTCTATTATTGGGCTACCTCTAAGGCTACTTGATATTGTTTATACTATTGTTGGTCTGATTTATATTCCTCTAAGGCTGCTTTCTATTGTTGTTTTTGTTGTCCAAATTTTTGATAAGCCTGTTGTGCTTGTTGTAAAGCCAAGGCATGCGCTTACAATGTAGGATCAGTTGGTTGGTTGGACATCTGTAATGGATTGTGATTGTTGAGGTTTTGAATGGGTTGTGGGTTGGTGATGAGAGGTTGGGGGTTCCCTTTGCTTAACATTCCTTGTAAGATAGTGGATTGAGATGGTGGAATGTAGGTTTGAGGTTCCATTTGATTTTGCAAGGTGAAGGGGACTATGGGAAAATATGAGGATGGTGCCATTAGATTTTGTGATGGTACTGACACACTATGACCTTGAGTCCATTGATTGAAAATGTTCCCTTGTCCCATGTCTTGAGGGTTTCCTTATGTTAGGGATGTGGACAAGGTATTACTTTGTTTGATGAGATTCATGACCAAGGGATTTTTTTGAGATGGGTTGATAATAGATGTGATGGATGAAATAGTTGGAGGATTAGATAGAGATGTCCCTATTTGAATTAGGGGTTGACTTTGTGTGAGGGTATTTCCTTTCCCTTTTGGATCTACTTGTGACACTTGGTCCACACTACTTTTTGTGATGGTGGGAACATTTGTGGTATTCATGGGTATGGATGAAGAGGGGTTTCCTCGATATATTGAGGTGTTTATGGAGTAATGAAGTGCAAGAGGTTTATATGGGTGTTGGGAATATTTGGGAACAGGAGAAGCACCAAAGGTAGGTGTCCAATTAGTAGTTTGGAATGGAGGATTGGTATCAAGGGTACCCACAAGTTTTCTTCTTTCGAATGGAAGAGTTAGACCAAATTCCTTGGCAAGACTAGTTGTAAGACTAGGAATGGATGCTTGATTTAGCCCTAGTGATGCAGTTTTGAAGCCTTGTGTCAAATTTTCTACAACAAATGATGGGGAAATTGGAGCTATGTTTTCCAAGGCTTGATGTTCCATGATTTCCTCCGTAGTAAGTTCAAACAGGTTATTCGTAACATCTTCAATCTCATATGGACCTGATGGAGATGATGGTTGTTGTGATGGGGTAAATTGACTTCTTGGATTAAATTCTTGAGTATTTGGATCACTTGAGGTTTATGTGACTTTGGTTTTCTCCATGATTCTCTTGTGTTGTGATCTTGTCTTTTACCATAAATTTTAGGTCAACTATGGAAAATTTAATTTGAGATTTGTAATGTTTGAACTCTCTAATTGACTCAAATCTAGGTAAAATGGATGATTTAAGTATTTTTGGAGAAATGATGATAATGGGGGATGAAGAGATAGATGATGTAGGAAGTGATGTTTGCAAACGTTTTCAAACAACAATTTTGACATAAGATTTTGATGTTTGATGTTTGATAAAGGATGTTTATGAAATTGAAAATCTTTAGGGTAGATTCATGACCTTCAAGATAAACTATTTCAAAGATGATAAATAACTCAACTAAGTGCAGGGAAAAGGATACATTTCACATACAAACTAGCTAAGTTAGGGGTTGGTGTGATAGATGTTCAAGTCAAAAAGTGTTGGTGTATTCAAAAAATTTGCAAAGTTTTGTGAAGTGAAGGATGAAATTTGATGAAGGGGTGAGTAAATTTTTTGAACCAATGTTGACCTATAGTGAAGCTTTGTTTGATAAGACCAAGGTAGTGAGAAACATTCTATACCTCTAAAGTTTTCAAATCCTAAAGACTCGATGTTTTAGATAGGTTCATTATCATGAAAAAGACTAGGGTTTTGATCGAAAAAGAACATGTAGAAGTCTAGATTGTTCCTTGAAGAATGTTTGTAGAAGCTGTATAACAACTTGGTTCAATTTTGGTGAAATGCTAAAAGGTTTTTTTTGAGAGATTTTGGACTAAGATGGCTAAGTTTGAAATGATGACCTGTAGACCTTATCTTGGGGATTCTAATTTTGTGTGAGATCATTTAGAGAAATCTAAGTTTATGGAAGAAAAGAGGATATTTATTGCCACATGTGTGGTGGTAATATGGGCCTTCCAGCCTCAATATTGGTTTGTTCCTCTTCTTCATCTAAGATATTTGTTGTGTTTATCCACTGAGCTGGTGTTTATTTTGTTTCAAAAGTTAAGCTTCTCAAACTACTAATTATATCAGTTTGTTCTCCTTCAATGAGTTCAAAGTTTGGTTGAATAATAGCAAGTGTAAGGTCAGGTTGTTCAATGATATAAATTGGTCTCCAAATGGTCATGTGGGGTTCAATTTTTTCTAATTTATCTTGCTTAAGTAAGTTTATTTTACCATATACACTTCTCTTGATTAAGTTTTTCAAACTAAATGTCTATGACAAAAACATCATAAATTTCACAAGGTCCATTTTGTGAAAATCATGAGGTTGAAGCCATAGTTGTTTATGTTGACTTTGGGAAGTATGGATTGAGATATAAGTCAAGATATCTTGAAATATCCAGGGATAGAAATCCTTGGGACAAGCATTAGTATCAAGTCTATTTTAAAAGGTATCCATACATAGACCAAAGGGTTTTAAATTTTGAGGGAGATTATGAATGTTTGTTTGTAATGTTTTAGAACCAACCAAAGTATTAAACTGGCTCAGAATAATTTACCATCCTAGGTTAAAAAGATACTACTTGTTGAATCCCCACTTAGATTTCTCCAAACACTAAGACAATGCGAACAACTAGAGATTTGGTGACACTAGCTCCCCTCCAGGACACACACTTCTCGGGACCACCAAATCTCAAATCATAAAGATCCGAAGATCCTAAGGATTTTTTTGTTTCAAAAATGAATAGTAAAAATGTGGGGCAACTTCAGAATGACTATTCCTACACCATAAACCATAAAGGCTTTGGCTTCTAAAAAATGGTTCTTAGTAAGGGATTTCCTTCAAAGTGGCCATACACGCGACAAGATTAGTTCAAGATTATTTCAATCAAGAAGCCTCCCAATCTCTTCCTAAGAAGAAATTTTCATGTATCACGTGGATACTAAGGGTGACACTTATCAGTATGACACATCCACACCTATTGTTTATGACTTTCGTCACAAACACATTTTTATATCATGACTTGAAAGAGCTTGGCTTTAGCTTGTTACCACTTGGGTCATTCCACCCTTTCGAAGTGGGGAGGCAGGCCCTCTAAAGATAAACAAAAGAAAGGAAGTACATTTGTAATTCGATCTCCTAGTTCACATGAAATAAGGAGAGAGCACATACAACTCCTTTTCCCTACACTAGCATGGGGTTCATTTTTAATCCAAATTGAAAGATGGTGGTGATTATACAAAATGTCAAAGAATGTTTCTAATTCTCAAAATCACCGAGTCGCATGAGAGAAGTGAATACACATTCAATAACAAAAATGTAAATCACAAAACATGGAAAACACTTGTTAATTTTAACCCTAAAAGAAAAGATGAGTTTATTTTATACACCAAATGAAGTGTTAAGTTGTTTCGTTCAGTTTTAAACCCAAAGTAAAATGAGAAGTGAGGGTTCAATTTTAGTCCTGTTTGAGCATTCTTTTTAAAACCCAATTGAAAACTAGTGTGGTCCTAAAGCATAAAATGAAAAACATGATAAATGGGTTATAATTTCCCCAAAAGTATCAAAATTCTTGTTACAATCATAAGATTTAAAGATGAGAATGCTTCTTCACTTCAATTTTTTATCGTCCAACTTGCAAAACCCAATTAGCCTAAAAAATAGAACAAAGTTAGAGGCATGTTAGTAATCAAATGAAGTAAAAAAAGTTAAATCACATGTTGAAACTTGATCACTATTTAGCTTACCAAATAAGGTTATCACTATTCATGATAGTGTCTCTATTTGAGAAAATGAGCGTCACTCTAGTGAATTTGAGCATTGCTCTATAGAAGTCCAATGATGATGATAGCATTGCTATTTTGGAGCGTCACAATTTGCAAATTTTGATACCTCTAAAGTATTCTACGTATCATTTAGTTTAATCAATGCAAGGATATTAATTAGGAATCATTGTTTCTGATGATGATAGCATCGTTGTATGGTGACACCTAGAAAAGGTGTTGCTAAAATTCCCTTGAGCATCATTGTATCCTACAAAAAATAGAAAAAATAGAATTCAAGATAGAAATTGATTAAATTTGATCAGTTTTTCCCTCCTTCTAGTGCTAGAATGTGACTGACAGATTAGTATGGGATGATTACACTTGATCTATGGAGAATCAAAGCATAATGAAGCCACTAACGTCAATCTCAACATGATCAATCAAATGTAAATTAAACCAAGAATTCATTAAAACCAAGCATACTAAACTATGAAAGCTTAAAAATAACTACTCTAATCCATTCAAACCTATCCCATTGTGGGAGTGGTGTCACGTTGATTTGGAATGATGTCCCTTTCCTAATCTCATGGTTAAATGAGCTTGTTCCAATCACTTTTATTGAAGAAAACTGATGGAACCACTATGAGATGTGTATGAAAACATGATTTTAATCTAAATGAGTATGATGCAAGCTAAATTAACATTATTTTTTGCTAAAATGATCTAGATATGCAATTACAAAGCTAATGTAAATAGATTATAAACTAAAAGATTCAAACCCTAATTAACAAATAAGATAAACAAAGGCATTATGTGATCATGGAAGGAATTAATGGAAGCTAAATATATTTAATTCAAGTAATTAAAGTAAAAGATGCTAAATATGTGCTAAATATGAGTGTGAGTGTGAGTGATTTAAACAACATAAGTTTTCTTTTGAATGATGGATCCATTTATCTCCAAATAGTGATCTATTTATAGGAGATAAAATGAGAGATGGAGGGTTGAGATGAAAAAGGTTAATCAATGGTCAAGGATGGAAGAATTTGGAGGCATGGGTCATGGATTCTCATAAATGGATGAGAATAAAAGATGAGATTTAATCAAGGTTTAACATTTCTTCAAACAAACACACTTTTGACCTATACAAGAGGTCACAAGTTAACTTGCAAAAGAAGTTTTGAGTTAACTTGCATATGAATCTTTGTAAGAATATTACCTTTTTCAAATTAGTGGGGAGAGAGAATATTCTTTTGGAATATTCTCATGGGTGAGGGAGAAAGGTTCATTTAGCAAATTAAAAAAAAGTTTAATTGTGCACAAGGGGGGGGGAATATTCTATGGGAAAATTCCTTTTTGGAGGAATATGAAAAGGAGGAATATTCCCTTGCAAGTGGGGGGAAATTAGATTAATGAATAATTGATAATTAAACAAATTTAATTATACGATTAGGGGATTAGAAGAGTTAAATGATATTCATTAAATAAAGTGATTTAATGAAAAGGGCAAAGGTAAACCTAAGAGACAATCTGAAGTAGGATCCTCTGGGAATGGAGAGAGATTTGGGTCTCCATAGGTCTCCCAAAGATGTGTCCAAAGTGGGTGAGGACAATCAATGTCCGACATAGCCAACACCATGTCATGATCAACACTAGACAATATAAGTCCTACTGTGTGATTTCTAATGATATCCCATGCTAATTTTCTCTTTGAAGTGGTTGGTTCAGGTATGTGATCATACAAATAAGGCAAAATATTAAGCCACCTACAATGTGTAAGTATGCCATTTGCCCATGACTCATAATTACCCTGTTCCAGAATTACAACTGAAGGGTAAGTAGAAAAACCCATGATAACTCTTCAAATAAAAAATTCAAAGACTAATGATCTCAGCAATGATAAATCATATTAATCTAACCCATCCAATGCAAATGGAACCCATGTAGGTGTCAGAATGGTCAAGTAATTGAGCAAAGTGTAAAAACACACAAATCTGGATAAAATTTACCTGGTAAATTATCTGATTAAATAGACTATATATCTGGAAAGAGCACTGCAACATCTTTCCAATTCCTATTCTTTTACACAAAACAGAGTTTATACACAAAATATATGCCTTCGGGAGTGCCAAAAATATGTTCTGACTTTGACTGAAAAAATATGCATCAAAATGGAAAACTCAAAAAATCAAACCTACACCATTGGATTGTTCCCGGAACCAGCTTTTTGACAATATTTTGTTTTCCCGATTTTGACATCGTATGCCCAAGATATGACCATTTTACTAAAAAGTGCTCATTTAAAAATTAAACCAAATATTTTATTAATTTAAAGATTAAAAAATTAATAAAATATTTGGTTGTACCTTCATGGCATGAAAACCAAGGTAGCACAGAAATCGATAGAGCATGGAAATCGAGACAAAAATGACACAAAAATCAAAGCAAATCAAAAATGTTCTGGATGCCAAAAAAAAATATGGCACAAAAATCGAGGTAAACTAGTATGAAAATTGAGGCATTCCTACGGAGTTTTCTAGTAGCATTTTTGGAAAACCCCAAAAACTCAAAAAAATCAATTTTCAGCAAACCCTATCATATTTTATATGAAAATAGGGGTTTTTGGGTCTTCTGAGCGCAACCATGTTGTCCGTTTTGCACTAGCATGCACCATTTGAGAAATCAAGGTTGAAATGTCCCAAAAAATGATGGAAAAATTATCTGATTTGGCCAAAAAATTATCGTAGCTTGAAACCCTTGTACAAAAAAAAAACTCTGCAAGCTGATATCCTCAAATCATGAACATACAACCGTAGGTCTGGAGCTTGATACAATGTAGAAGTTGTGAAATCCAACTTCACAGACCTCGAAGATCACCTACATGCAAATAACCTATCACAGAAGAAGACATTGGAGACAAAAAAGCAAGGGTTCTCTGAAAGCTCAAAATTGTATTAATCAGAGAGTGGTAATAATACAATGATCAATCCTTAAGAAAATAGATCATGCAACACCTAAAAGTAACCCTATTAGGTAAACATTTAATAATTAATATAATTATTAAATGTCACATTATGCAAACGAAAGTGAAATCTTAAGAGAGTAATAAAGGTAACTTAATTAACATAATTAAGTTTAAACGTTTACTCTAACATTTGATACCTCTGCTATTGAAGCTACCACCATGTCAGTGAATGTTGCATAGTTTACAAAAGCAATGGTTGAATCAATGACAACTAAAAAATATTTTTTTTAGAAAAATGTACAATGATTTATTGATTCAAAATGGCAAGGGGCAACAACAAATAATGGAGCTACAAACTGAATTGGAATTATTATTGAAAGAGAAGATGCAAAACATGCAACCCAGTGTGCCTATACAAAATGATTCTACTTCTCCTACCTCAACACAAATACAAACACCTCCTGCCCCTTCCATAGATGTTTCAATGAAAATTGTGCCATACAACATGGGGAATATGCTAATCTCTATTGAGGAACCAAGTACATCAGAGCCATAAAAAGAAGGGGAATTTAGAAAAGAAGAATTACTTGAAAAGATGAAGGAATATGAGGAGAAATGTGACCAACATGATAGGATGATTTTTGTCAGCAATTTGAAAATTGTGACTGCAATATTAGATCATTTGAATAGAGGAGTTGATAAGAGATTAATTAGCATTCATGCTAATTATTCCTCCATGGTTGATGCTATAAAGAATTTTGATAGAGACAAAGAAGTGGAAATACCACTTATGGAGAAACGGATCCCAAGACTCCAATATTTGAGGCTAATGGTTGTGGGATCCAAGAATGATGTGAATAAGCTTGACAACATCCAACCCACCCTTAGAACCATGAATAGAGTTAAAGAATTCTAGGGAAGGATTGGGCCTTTGGAGACTAAAATAAGGGAGTTGGTTAAGAATTTTGATGAAATGAATCATGGCCTCCTTCTTGATATACTGAAGGATAATGGTGAAATCAAATCTCTACAGGATTGGAGAAAGGAAAATGAGGTAATTTCAAAGAAAGCAACCCTAATTTGTGAGGGCACTAAAATGAGCATGCTAAAGAAAAAGATGGACTTGCTTGCTCAAGAAGGAATTTCTTTGGAAGAATTTGATAAGGAAGAAAATCAAGTTGTCACTACATATGCTCCATATAGGTTAAAGGCTAATAGTCTTATTACATTCAATTGGCCCATAGAGGAAGAATTTAAAGCATGAAAATATAAGTACCTTGAGGTCTTGGATGATTGAGTACTACTATGGGATGGTTACTATAGTTTTGGTTTTTTGGTCATAATAATGGTGAATAACGATTGGGAGAAAAATAGTACATGGCCTAGAACCAATACAAATTAGGCCTTTGATAAAGTATGGATAAAATATTGTTTTCTCCCCAATTTGAAATTTTTGACAAGGGTGAAGAATGGAGGTAACCTTGTCCTCTTTCCCTTTCTTCACTTTATTCTTTTCTTTTTTTTAGGTTTGTATACATGGAACAATTTTTGCAAGCACATGGATATATTGCTACATCAAATAGAAGGTGCCTTTTGGAAGGTGGGAAAAAATCTTCATCGAAAAATATAAATGGTATTTTTCTCATGTGATATTTCCCTCCATTTGAATTGCAAATATCACTGCAAAAGGGAATATTCATTGTAATGGTCGAATAAGAATTTTAAATGTGTACATTTTGGCCCAAAGCTTGTTTGATCCTTCATTTTTATAAGAAGAAATTCAAGGAAAAATGTATGGGCTGGTTGCTAACTAATCACAAAGAGAACTCTTGTAAGAGAATACCAAGAGAATTTTATATTTTTTTCTTAGGTTTTGAGTCTTGTCAATATGCATATGTAATTTTTGATAACAGTACTAGCAATTGAAGAGAAAATGGTGCAAATTCAAAGTCATTTCTCTCCTGGTGTACTTAATTCATGTATTATTAATGAAATAATCAAGGATTTTTTTGTTAGTCTTCATTGTGTTTTAGTGATGTATGGTTTTGTCCTTGTTTTTAATTCAAAGAATTAATGAAATTTCTTGGATGAAGCTATAGGTTCATGTAATTCAAGTGAAAGGATATTTATAAGAAGTTATGGTTTAGGATACAAAGTTGAGATGTTGTAATGTAGTGTTATGAAAGATCTATGATGCTATGTATTATTTGTTTATCCAATTATGTTTGTTTTGAGATTGAATCTATTCCTAGGTTAAGGCACTGATATGAGATATGCATTTATGATAAATATTCTAGGTCATTCAACAACAAATCAAATCTATAAAAAAAATTTCAAATGAATTGCAATTTATTAATTTATGTTAAGTTCTTCCATTCTCATTCTCTAAATGTTGAGTGTTGTAAAGGAGTAGCCATATTCTTGAAATATTCTATTTATTTGAGCTATTATATGTGAATTCATATGTTATTTACAATGTATCTAGTCATGAAGTGCATAGGTATATAGGTACATTGTGGGATCACCCTCCCAGGTCTTGCAGATCTTGAAGTGTAGGTGGAAAGCATTGTTGCTTTCACTCATTCGGTGTCCAATCCCTTCAGGTTGCTAAGGATTGGAATTGGCAATTTGATAGGAATCTTTGAAGACCATCTTGGTTCTTAAAAAAAAACCAACACACTCCAAATATGTTTATAGAAATAAGGGGCTAAAATGACAAATTAAATGGTCACTTTATCTTGAAAAGAATAATATTGAACTTTGACAAATGTTAGGTGTATCTATAGTCAATTCAAAGATGATTTTAAAATGTGAACTATAGAATTTTAAACTTAGCTTCTAAATTACCTTTTTTTTAAATGATGAAGTTTAAGTGGGTCAAACAAATATATTTCTAAGAGGTATTCCTATTTTTTATTGAAATACAATAGAGATTTGGGTATGCTCCCCCTTTTTCATTATTTTGGTAAGTATTTTACAAAATCTTGTGTTGGAAAATTAGTTAGGATTATATGTATATATGTATTTATATATACATATATGTATATATATGTATATATACATATATGTATATATATGTACACACACATATGTAGACACACATACACACATACACACATACATACATAATAGATAGATATATTATTTTTTATTAAATATTAACATAGAAACATCCTTAAAAATAGTATTACATTAAGAAGTGATGTATTTTTTTTAGGTAAAAGGCATACTGCTTGCATATATTATATTAGATTAAAGACAAAAATAGAAATTTATTACTGCCATCAAGAGGATTGGCTTTTCATCAAATGTAAAAGAAAACCTAGAACCTTCTAACTACCTTTACTAATAGTACATGGAATTGCAGGCAGTATGTATGCATTAAGAGGTAAGATTTACAATTTATCATTGTTCTTATCATGACCCTGTCATAAAAAATCTTTAACAACCGATATGATTTTAGACAAAATCCTTCATATATGTTGAATACATAAAAAAATTCAAAAACCTTAGAAGGCTTGGTCTTTATGTTATTCTTACATGCGCTTGAGGTAAAAAAATTTCTCTCCTTGGCCTTTTGCCACTTCACCAGCCTCTACAACCTTTGTATGTGCTTGCACTATGGGATCATTCAACACTTGAACCTTCGAAAGAGAAGAGTTCACCTAAGAAGAATTAACCTAAAAGCCATTCAATGGTGGGTGGTATGTGAGTGCCCGAAGAAATTCCACCACATAGTACTTTTCTTTTATATCAATATCCATATTGCTGTAGAGATAATTTTAGTTCTTATGCATAGCCCTCAAGATAATTTGGTCACATTTATGCTCAAATGCATCTTTAATTGCATTGTAAATTAGGACAAACCCTTGGTGCTACTTGAGATACTTCCTAGGGAAGAGTCCTCCAATGAATCCCTTCCCTTTGAAGATATCATACTCTTGAACCCCACTTAAGAGGGCATTATCAACCAAGAACTCATCCTTTACAAAATTTTCAGAAATTTCTTCTAAATCGCCAATTGATTGAAGCAAGTTGAACAAATTCAGAAGAAAATAGAAAAACCTTGAGAAGGAAACAATTCTCTTCTTGCTTGCAAACTTGTTATCTCTATCCCCAATACTATGCACACATAGTCTTCAACTCTCGAATAGTCTAGGTTGAATATTATCTCCATATATTCATGTCACAAAAAACCTTCAAACAATCTTTCCCAGGACTTCACTCTCATGGGAACACAAAAATTCCCTGGTTTGTATTCTATTTCACCACCTTACCCTACTCTGCACTTTGACCTAAGATGAAATCTTCACCCCCACAATTCTCTACGCTTCTACCAAAATTTCCAGATAAAATATAGAATACTCTAGAAAAGTATATCAAAGTGTTATGCAAAGATTTTTACATTGAAGGCTATCGGAGGTAGAAAATGGTTGTGTGATAAGTTTTTAAACTTTTATTGCAATTTTAACATCCCTACATGTCATTAATTTCAGCACAAATCTTAATCCTTTCAAATTGTGTGAGATCAAAACATAGATGTGAGAAGCATATTTAAATTGGGCTCATTTCAAATAATGATGATCCTCCTATACCTGCAAGAAAAAAATGTTAGATTAAACAATTTTATGATGTTGACAGGCTATCTTCATTGGATTGGATTGGGGGGGCTTTAAATCAAGGTTGGGGGTGTGAATTGTCTCCCCAAATATTGATTCAACTTAATAACATACTAAAAGATACTCTTTCCTTCCCACACATTTCTTACATGGCATATAAGTCCTAAACTTACTACCCTGTTAGCATACTTCATCCCAGTTGATCCCCTCCTGACTTGTTTTGACATCCATCTATTGACATGCTACACATGCCATCATTTTCCTTTCATCCTAATAAGCTTCCATAAAATTTGGCTTTATCTTCCATTTGAACAAACTAGAAATGTTTCAATGTTGAAAAGTCTATACACCCCTTTAAATATGATCACCTTATTTTAGAGAGAAATATTCTCTTCAATTTTTAATTATTATTGATACTTTCCTTATCTAATGCGACCATTTCCTCTTTTTTCTTGCAATCCATGTTTTACAAAAGGTCCGCCAATTTATTTCCCTCCCTATAAGTGTGCATAATGTGTGTGATTTCAAACTTGAACAACAAATCCCATATTTGCTGCAAGATATAACGCAACTTCCAATTTTGAATCTTCTTTTATTTACATGCATTTATGATTAACAAAGAATCACCCTCTACTTGAAGTCTTGAAATTCTATGATCAATTTCCATCTTGAGCCCAAAACGTAGACCCTATGGCTCTACCACATTATTTGTACCTTGAGAGAACCTGATTGACTTAGCTTAGGTATCAATTCACCCTTTTAATCGCTGATCACTATACCTATCCCTAAGATGCCTAGATTCCCCTTGGATGCTCCATCAAAAATTAGCTTCCCCAAACCTTCTTTGGGGGGGGGATCCATGAAATGGTATTCCTATCAATATTATTTTATTGTGTTTCATGATGACTTCCTTTAAATGGAAGTGAAAAATGTTTCCAATTTTTGAGCAAAGATGCATCCCAATCTATAAATATAGAAGACACAATTTTATCTTTTAGTACATATGCATTTACTACCTCTGAAACTGATTTCTCCAAAGTTACCAAAATATGATACACCCATGTTATTTTCTTTTTGAATACTCATTGTTTCCCCTCCTAAAAAATGCACCAAATGATAATTTCTTACACTACCCTCTGAACACAAGCAAACAATGAAGTTCTTTATGATACTGGCCAACTGGAAAAGACTTCCCATAGTGTATTTTGCAAAGGGGGATTCCAATTTAATTTGTTTTTAATGAAATTCCAGCATTGCTAAGAAAATTTGCATTGAACAAATAAATGATTAATATCTTCCAAAGCCTCATAACATAGCACACATGAGAAAGGGGAAAATATTCAAATCTTTGATAGTATGTCACTGGTTAAGATCCCATTTTTTAGTGCAAGCCATGTAAATCAACCTAATTTTGGAAGTTTCATTACATTCCAATAGAAGGAGAAAGTCCTATGAGACTGCATATTTTCCTTGTTACTTAATACTACCTTATAGCCCTGAATAACTAAATATTCACCTATTTTTGATGGGGCCCATATCATTTTGTCTAGACTATCTGATTTAAATACTACCCTATCCATTAGGATCTCATGAAATGTAGACCTTTGGTCAATAGCTATTGATAAAGTGGAGAATTATTTCCATTAAATTTTCCCAGTCATTTCATCCACCATACCAAGATAGTCTTTCACTTTCTTGCCCCAATTGCTATGTAGAACTTGTTGTGCTATTTCTAAATTAGGCGGTTCTACCAAAGGGGGGAAACCATTCCATGAATCTTCCCAAAGCAAAGGTTCTTCTCCACTATGTGATTCTCATGTTAGATATGGTGTAATTACTTTCCTACATTCTAACAAAAAATTCCACATTGTGGATCCCAATGAGGGGTTTGAAATAGTGAATATCCTATGTGGAGAGTCAACATCCAAATACTTCTCTTGTATTATTCTACACCACTTTGATTGAGGTTTAGAGTGCCTATGCCATACTAGTTTTTCCCCTAAAGATAAGTTCGTAGAAGACAAGTTATGTTACTATTTGGTTTAGAATAATTAGACTAATTAATGATAATTTTTGAGTTCTTATTAGGTTGAGCTAATAGTATGATTATTATTTTTGTACACATTTAATTATCATGTTTAACAATAAATCATGTCGGTGATTATTATGTACATTAAATTTTTAATTGGTTATGTTTACTAGTCCATTGAACCATGATGTATTTTGACATATTTAATTATTGATGATGACAAATGTTTGTTTATATCACTATGTTTAATGAGGTTATACCTCTAGTTAGATGATGCAGTCAAAAACCAAGACCCTGAATCAAGGTGTTGATATTTGCAGCCACCACTCAAATCCCTCAACTTTATTGGATACGTACAAGAAATGGAATGAACCACATTGAAATTTATTTAATTCCATTGAACCTCTAAAAATGTACTTAGCAACTTGTGATAGACCATTTTTTGAAAATTAAATTGAACATGCAATCAAGATTCTTTTCTTCTAAAAAATTGTTAAATGGAAGCTCCCATATTCATGTATGGGAATACATTCCCACTATATTTTTTAAACCATCAATACCATGTTATATTTCAAGCCAAAATTTCATAAAATCCTTTTCCAAACACTAGATTTTGACCCCTTCTAGCAACTTTTCTCTATTTTCATATTTTTCCCTAATTTTGTTAAAATCATATTGGAAATGCTAATAACAATAGAAAAATTATTAAATCAGAATTTTTATTTAAAAAATAGATCGCTTGCAACATACATGAAGATAAAAGATACAAATTTTTAAAACAATTTCATGCCTACAACAACAATTTACACGAAATCATATCCAAGCTTCAAATGTTCTTGAAAACTTCTACAGCCAAGCCAAAATCAGATTTCAACCCATTTAACCAGAAATAAGCACTTGCAATGTACACCAATCCAACAATTTCATCTTCATTTTCATACATTCATCCTTCCCTTTATTCTTCTCATTCTATTTCTAGCACCAATCTCCACTAGCAAACTTGGGTGTGTCTTTTCCTCTTCCTCCTAGAAAAACATTGATTGTTTCTCTTTACCATCTGGGCATGTGCTTTCAATGGCAATTCAAAAATTTCCTTCCCGCCTCTCAACCCACTCTCTCCACTCGCTCAAAACCCAACCTTTCATTTTCTTCAACAAATACAATTTTAAAATTCTAAAAGGAGTTACAATTTTACAATAAATGCCCACTCATAGGCCTAGGCATGAAATTTTCCTTTTTGGAAAATTCACAAATTTAAAATATTTTAAAAGAAATTATTTAGTGAATATATTAATTAATTTTTTTTTCACAATCCAACATAAAACCTTACTATGCTGGAGGATTTGAGGATTTTAAATAATTGTTCCTACAAGAAAAAACCAAAACCAAACACAATAAATTGAAATCAACATATTTTTGGGTGTGTAGGATTGTTTGTCCACCCACATGCTCCTACATCAAACAACTCAGGTAAGAAGAAATGTTTCATGAAATGAAAACTCATAAACATTTGAAGACCATATGTTTGTTTTGGATCCACCATTATTCTTTATGTTTCTAAAATTTCTTCTTCACCTTTCCTTGAACCTTCATGTCTCTCCCTTCTTTCATCCTTCCTCTCTTTCTCCCTCTCTTGAAATTAAACGTCGCTATAGCACAATTTTCCCATCCACTCTATCTTATCATCTTCATCATCTACAAGTGAATTGGCTCTAACAAATTCACTAAAATAAATTAATTGAGTTTGTACATCATTCTCACCTATTTCTCCTCCTTCCCCTTCTTGTAGGCCAACACAATGAATAATATCCTGCTGCAACTTAGCTTGTAACCTGTTTTTTCTACACCTAACCAATCCTCCTTCACCATTTTCTTCTCTAATTTTTGTTAAATAAGAATTGGCTTCAACATCATAATTAGTATATTTATAAAAAAATTCAATTACCACACTAATATCCTCTTTATCTACAACTATAATATCATTTTCAAGATCCTCATATCTATCCAGTTTAACTAAGTCATTCGTATGCAAATCAATGTCAACAAAGAATTTATAAAACTCAATTTTTACCTCTTCATTTTCTATGGTATCTTTCACCCCACTTTCTATCAATGCTAACCATCCCTCTTCAAATTTTGTAACTTGCACTAGTATGCCATCTTATTCATCATTCTCTTTTGCCCCTTCACCTCTTTCACTTGAGACATTTTCTATGCACTCTTCTTCACATTTTTGCCATAAATTTTGAATTGTCTCCACGTCCTCATTAAGACAAAGCGTTGTTGCAACTTGAATATTGTCTATCTATGTAACTTAACCCTCTTATTATGCAACAATACTATCCTTTACACTCATTTTCACATACATAAATTTACTAAATTCCATTGCAAGTATCAAACTCATTTTCACAAATATCACAAAACTGACATTTTACCTATATTTTTTCATGCTTCTGTATTGCCACTCTTATTGAACATCCAAAATAATGAGAGGGGGGGGGGGGGTGACTTAGTATTCTACAAACCAATAGAAAAATCCACTTCACCATTATCACAATTTTAATTGAATCATCAAGAGAGAACATAGAAACAAGACAATGCAATCATACACGTGAACACCAAGATTTTTACATGGAAAACCTAGAATGGGAAAAACCACGGTGAGGGTTAACTCATAATATATTATATACTGATACAGAATATTATGGGGCTCACTACTAGGAATTATTGTCCTTAAATGGCTCACAACCTGAGTACAAAAGATGACTCACTACCAAGATACAATGATGGTGGCTCACTGCCAAAATAATGAAATGATGGAATACACCTTCAATGTGCAGGGTTCAATTTTGTTGAACCTTAGAATGTAAAGTACTGCATTACTCAAAAAATCAATATTAATGATAAAGAATTTAAGCACTGATCTTCTCCTTCATTCACATTCACTTTTTCATTTCTTGTTCATACACCCACATATCTCTCTTTTTCCACACTCTCACTTGCACACACTTTTAGCTTGCTTCTATCTCATATTTATACAAGTACATCATATTCATTAATTAGGTTGGCCTAATTGGATGAACACAAAATAATCAAAAAAATTCTTTGTCAAGTCGGCTATTAGTCTTCATAATATATTGCATTCATTGAATCGACCAAGACTAAACCACAATTCTCCAAACCAATAAATAATCCTCAAATAAAACACCTTCTAGATCTGAGAACACATTAATTTCCCATCATACTACTAGTAAAGATACTATCAACAAAACCATTGTATATGAATTTTCACCTTAGTAGAATGCAGAGTCTCTCAAATAGTATACCTCACATAGAACAATAGTAGAATACAGAGTTAAACTCCATCAGAGATAAATTTTTGTTCATAGAAAAATAAATCTCAAGATCCAAGATATAGCTACCTGAATGAGTCAATAAAACATGGTTAAGAGATCAGATTTATACCATATCTTATGATGAGTTCCAGAATCAAATACCAACATATTGATCCATCACAAAGGAGTATTACTAACAAAGAACAACTTTTGGTAAACCAAGAAAACCTCCCATACAGTTATCACCATGTAGTTATTACCGTGTTGACATTAATGACAAATTAGGAACAACCAGCACAATCATCCATACTTCATGCTCATATTGCAAAGCTTCCATGTAAGACCCCTCCATTTTGCTCTTTGGATCGAACAGTGTCTTGTTTGGTTATGCTGTGTTTTCTGTTAGTGCTTGGACTGTGGTACTTGATTACTATTTGATCATTGTCTGCATAATGATGTGCTTGTTATATTTTGATGTGGTGGTATATTATTCAGATGATATCATTATGACATGCTTAGATTAGCATTGCAAATATTTGAATTAATGATGCTTTATGCTGTTGATTAAACTATTGATGTTAAATTTGTCAGTTAGTAGTATTGTATGGGTGAAGGGGAAGGGATTGCATCACTCGCTTGCGAGTGCCCTGTGATTCTGTTATTCCATCTTCATGGTGTGTTCTCTATGATGTAGATATACATGTACGATATTCTATTGTTCATAGGTTGACAGGTACAAGACACTAACTCCACCTAGTTTCACAGGTCTGAGCGTGTCCATTGCCAACGACATTTGATTGGGAGATAGTAGCTAGGTTTCTCATGTCAAACCATCACCCTAGTCTTGTGTGTGTCATCAGCTTTGTCTGGTTCTGTTGATTTAAATGTTTTTGTTCTCTTGCTTTGATCTTATTATATTGCAAGTTAGAAAAGTTAAAAAAATGACCTATGTGGTTAAATTGTTGATTTAATTAATCCGGTTATATTGTGAAAAATGTTATTTTATTTATGGATTAATTTAATGTAATTAATAAAATAATTAAATCTTGGATTTGATTTATTTTATTAATTTATTTAAATTAATTATGTTGAAATGAAGTTATTTATGCATTTTGGTAATTATAGTTTTTCTTGAATTGAAATTAAATTGAAAATGTAAGAAAATGTTTAAATGTTATTTTTGGAAATTAGAAAAAGGCAAAATTGGAAATTAAGGATATTTTCAAAAGTTTGACTTTAGGGTTTGAGGAGATATTTTCTATTTTGCTATTAATTATTTTTTTGGGGAAAAATGAGGAGAGGATGAAAAAAATGAAAAAATGGAGAAGGGAAAAAATTTCTAGTTTTGGGGGTTTTGGATTTGCAGGGAGGAACTAGATTTTGAAGAGGAATCATGGCACCCTTTTTTGGATCTTATCAAACTTCTGGAACCAGGTTTTCCTTTTTGTTAAAATTAATTGCATTTTGAAAGAATTTCCAATTCTTGTTTGTTTGTAGAAATTATATAAATCTTGTTTGAGATTTGCATGAAAAAACCCATCTTGAATTTGGATTCAAAACTTTGAAAATCTGTTTGGAAATGATGTTATTCAAAGAAAATTTGCATCATAGTTGTATTGATTCTTTTTTGGAAATTATTGTTCAGCTGGTTTTATAATTTTATTATATTGGCATGAAATTTATTTGTGCATATGAATATATTTGTGTATCTATATTCATACATGTATATATATATTTTAAAACCCTTATAGAATTAATTGTGGGTATAAGTTGTTGAAAGGTTTTTAAAATTAAAAATAAAAATAAAATATACCCCTGTTTGAAGTCACGGATTTCAAAATCCGCAATGGGGTTTGAATGGAAAATTTCATTTAAAAAAAATAATAAAATCAAAAAAAAAATTATATGTTAATGGCAGAGGGTTTGGGGGGACTGTGGGAGGTGTTGCCCCCATTGCCGCCCCCATATAGGGGATGGTTGTGGAGGCAGAGCCTCCACGCAGCCCCCACCTCCCTTGCCCTCGCCGGCCACGCCTTGCCTCGGGCTCGGCTGTGTGTAACACAATCGACGCCCTTTAGGGGAGCTGACTGTGTTACCCATAGTCGGCCCAAGGTTTGGGTTTGGCTGTGGGTTGAACCAGTCACGCCCAACAAAAAAACCATGGCCGTCGCCTAGCATGAAAATGTCTGCAGCCTCTGCACAAAACGTGGCGCGATTTCCAACAAACCCTATGCGGGTTCACTCCGTGGTTAAAACAAAATATAATATCTTAATATTATATTTTATTTGGTTTTAAATATTTATTATATAAATATTAAAATATATAGATATATTATATATATTTATATATATATCTATATGTTTTCATATTATTATATAATTATTTGTGTTTTTGAAATTTTCATCATAAGGGTTATTATAGATAAGCGAATGATTAAGTTCACATATTTAAATGTATAATCAATGGAGGCTGTAAATAATGGTATAATTTATTTATAATGGAGAAAATTATAGATCAAATTATTAAATGTATTGAATTTTATAAAGGACAAAGGATTATGTTGGTTTTTAAAGTAATCGAGGGAATTGATTTAGTTATTAAGTTAGTATTTCCCTTCGCTACAACTATTGAACCAATTCATTGTATTAATCAATTAATCTGTTAAGACAATTATTATCTTGGTTGTGAGATCTTTTTGATAAGAAAATGGATTTATAATATCCAAAGGTAGATATTTCACTTGCGTTAGTGATTACTCCCTTCGTGTTCTTGTATTGGCATTTGGGTTAAATATGTCTTTAGTTTGTCAAAATCTTTCGGAAAGGGGTTCGCCTTATAAAAAAGAAAATTTGTTGATTTTATATTTTGTAAAATAAAATATATTTAATATATCAAATATTATACTTTTATAATATTAAATATTAATATGTATATATATAATAAAATATATATATTATATTTAATATTTTATTATATAATATTTGGTATGAATATTTATCAAAATTAAATGATGAAATAGGTATATTTATATACATATTGTGTAGTTATGAAAATGTAGATTAAATGATGACATAATTTAAATGTAGTTGAGAAAATTTTAATTAATGTATTATAGTCAAAATGAGAGTTTTATTTTAAAATGATATATATATATATATATATATTCTAAATCGAAGGAATAAGGTTTATTTTATTATCATTAATTGCAAACATTTGAGGATTAAATACTTGATTCTAGATTATAGCAGAAATAATGGAATTAAGATGATATAGTTTGGAAAAGAATAAATTGTATTAACATAATTTGTTAATAGATGAATTATTAGATTTTTAAATATTTAGTTGTGTCATTTATTTTAATATATATCTATAGATTTTTAAATACATATATATTAAAATATAGTTTTAAATGATGTTGAAGTTAAATGTATTTGAGAAACTCAAATTTAAGTTCAATAGTTCAACAATTCAAATTATTGATTTGATTTAGATTTAAATGAGAAAATTATAAATCAGGTGTAATAGTCGTATTAGTGGATTGAGTTAAAATATTATATTTGGGAAAGGACAATTATTTGATTTACAGATAATATATTTAATAGAGAAATTAATTAATGTTTAAATGAATTATTTCGGAAAGAAGAAATAGATGATGTGAAGTAGTATGTTTGAAATGACCAAGTAAATAATTATTTTAATAATTACCAGTGATTGAGGAATTAAATATTAGTTTAAAGCTCTCCTTATGTCAAAAAGGGACATTAGTAAATCTGATTTATTATGGCAACAATCTATTGAATTTTATTGAATGAAGTGGATTTAGGAAATCTGAAGAAGATGTAATTATGATTAAATTGCTTGTTTAAATGTAATCCCTTATGTTATCACTGGAAGGAAATCAATTAAAAAGGGATGTTAAGTCTTCCTAATAAGGTCTTAAATGTGTGGATTGTCATATGAGGTTACCAACCTGTTTGGAATGGATGAAGTTAATGTTGATTTTCTAATTATTGAAAGAGTAGTTATAGGATTAAATATTTGGGTTAAATGTTTTCCCTTGCCTGAAAGAGGCGTTGTTTAATTAGTTTCTTTGCATCATTAACTACTGAGTTATATTAAGGAAGTGGATTTAAGGTATCCAAAGTTAGTTTATTCCTCACAAATGCTTGTGTGATTGATTCCTCTGTGTTCGTGTTTGAGGTAGTGGGTTAAGTGTCATTGATTGTAAGTCTTGCAGTGGACCCTAGAGTTTGGGAGTTGTTATTTGTGAGGTCAACCTTTTGTGATTCCCTTGGTTAGTACTTGAGGTTGTGTCAATGTTCTACCCAGTTTCCATGAACGGGGATACGTTGTGCCTCCTGTGAAAGGAGTGGTTTATATGAATAGTGGCTCCTTGTAAGGAGTGGTTTTGTTATGCTTATTTCCTCCAATGTTTGGAGAGGGCTTGACTTATGTTTCCTCCTAGTTTTGGAGTAATCATCTTATCTATTTTTTTGTTCTTGGGCTTACCTTGGTATTGGTTTGAATCTATGTTGTAAAGTGGAGAGTGACTTCCGTTAGGGGCCAGAGCCATGAGAGGTAAACTGTGTAACCTTTGGAAGGAGTTTATTCGAGTGTCATCTAAAACAATGTGATCCATGTCAGTGATGTTATGGTGTCCCTGTAGTTGGTACTTGATTGTTATGTGTATGGTGTTCTTAACATACCTGATCTGTTATACTTGGAAGTAATGTAACCTTGTTAGAGTTGTACTTGGTGTACTTGTGATGTAATTGAGTTGTACGTGCATTGATTTTGAGTTGTACTTGGTGTACTTGTGATGTAATTGAGTTGTATGTGCGTTGATCTTGAGTTGTACTTGTGTGATTCGTGTGTTAGTTTGAATCAGTTTGGTTTTTGCCTGTGTCTAGAGGTAGTTGGTCTTGTCATGGTACCTTGTTACTATCTCCTAGCACGGGGGGTGGGCCTTTGGGTTCCACTTGGTTGGGTGGTGTGCACCTTACTCTGTGGCTTCCTTCTTGTTCGTGTTGATGAGGTTTCTAGTTGGAGAGCTCGTGGGATCCAATTATCTTTTATGCTATATTCATTTCAGTAATCTTGTAATTTATTACCCCTCTTGGTTATTGAGGTGGAAATTGTAATATGTACTCATGCTTTTGGATTTACCTCATTCGGGGAATGAGTGTTGTAATCTTATGGTTAAAAGAGATCTCATGGTATCTTTAATTTTTCTTTGATGAATTTATCGTGTATGGAATGTATGTGCTCTTAACTTCATAAGTATTTAAATGTTGTGGTTTCAATTCCTTAATGTTGTTCGTGGGTAATTAAGTAATCTCAGTCTCATAACCTTAGAGGTTGTTGCAATGTGTAGCAAACTTACATATTAATTATACTTTAAAAAAAAAAATTAGTTCATTTGTTTAGCAAATTGCAACTTCCTCTAGGGTTGCGTGACGGGGCATTACATTCCAACAATCTCCCTTTGGCATTTATGGCAACATGCATGACAAAAAAAATTCAAGTATACTGCACCGAATGTTCTGACTACTCGCCCTATCAAAATTGTTCTTCACAAAATGTTTTTCCTCTGAACCTTTATGTCTCCATCTCTTTATCTCCCCCCCTTTGATATCAATGACAAAGGAAGGGGTCTGGTATAAATGTACATATGCATAAAAAATTAATCAAAAACATATGAATATTGAATTAACTTGAAGAAGAACCTCTAAGACTCTCTAGGATAGCCTTCCATGATGCTTTACCTTCTTCCCATGAACCTTTTTCATTGACTAGAGTCTTGTAAAATAGCTCAACTTTAGTTAGAGGCTCTAAACCATATGTTAAAGTATTAGGATTAAGATATATCTTTGATAATTCAACAATATAGCCAAGAGCTCAAGAAGCAAAAGTATGCATAAGTTTAATCATGTCTCTGAGTGCCACAAACTTCTTGATAACATTTGTCCTTCGATCCTGCAGAGATAAACTTTTTTATGAAGCTACATAATGTAGGACCACCTTTGATTATATTTATCTTCTTCTAATATGTATATATCTTCCTCAGTGCGCAATCGATACTCACTGATCCTTATCTCATTTCTCATATTCAATGTATTGCCAAACCAATTTAGACAAAATAAAAGTAGCTCCTATGCCTCTTTTTCCCAACCTTGTACACTCTCCAATTCCTTCATTGCTTGATCATATGAATTCACACATTTTTATTTGATATCATTCAAATTTTCTTCATTAGACCTAATTCCAGTAGAAATTTCAATTCTAGAGATGTGGACTTTCAAAGAATTAATCATGCCACAAAGATTCTCCACAAGAAAAATAGATGAATCAAAATCAACATTATGAATAACCTTTTGCAAATCTTCCACAACTGTCTAGATATTCATTATTGTGTGCTCATGTTCAAGATTACTTTTTTTTGCACCTTCTAGCTTCACTACACTCTTCCTCTTCTTCCATGTTCCAGTGACACTACTGAAGGTACTTTCTTCATCGAGATGCTTAGGGTTTTCCAAAAGAAATCTAGCATATATAAAAATTTCAGCCTCTGACACTTCATAATTCAATTTATATATCCAAACTAACCTTGATTCAACTACTTCCATGTGACAAAAATCTATAGACACAAGAAAATTTATTCTTCTGAAGTATCTTTCCACAACACTTACTAAAATCTTAGACCTTTTGTTCATCCTCATCTAAAATGTTCCAAAGAATGCAACAAGGGAAGATTCTTGTGCATCCAAACTACCAAGATTTATCATGAAGTTCCTGATTTTATAAGCAATAGGCTCTAAATTTGACCATTTTATCCTTCCTATTACCAACAACACTTTCAAAAATTAAAAGAGTAAACAAACAACCAAATTTCATACTGAAAATTATTCTTCTTTCTCTTCTTAATCTCCTTTAAATTCTTCAAAATATGTATGCGAATTAGTTCACACAAGTCATATTCCATACCTCATATCAACAACAATATTCACTACAATAGTAGAAACTGTAGAGACATTGTTAGGGATACAAACTTTATGACCAATGACCATAGCAGCATACCTTATTACCAAATCAACAATCAATCTCAAACCAATTTATTTTCCTTTAGAACTCGCACCTATAACCTCAATTATTTCTTTCTCATTCATAGTCTTCAATTTAGGAACTAGTCTGAAGGAACACAAACCGGTTACATCTCTAATAGATTCTCTGGAAATCATACGTGCTTCATCAATCAACAAAGATTCATCATGAATTATGCTTAATACCATCCAAATATACTTCTTCTCAAATTCAAACAAAGGAACTTTTCTCCAAACATCAAACTTCTTCTCAACTAATACTTTGTAGGCATCATGGTTCTCTTTCAATTCATTTTCCCAAAGCACATTGAACTAAAATGATGACATTTCTTCAATCTTACCTTAAATAAATGCATATATATCTTCCATAGGAAACACTCTCAGAGGGATGCAAGAGAATGCACCAACAGATTCTTCTGACACATTCCTCATATATCTCTTCAACATAGCTTTATTTGCACAATTCACAATCCTTGAATTATCCATCAATAAAGTAAAAGGTTGTGTAAACAGGAGTACCTCTAAAAGTGTCAACCGAGTAATGTATAGATATCCTATTTCTGGAGTTCACTTTGAATTCATCTGTTACATTCTTCAAATTCTGAAATTCTTAATTCCCTTCTAAAATTATTTTGCATGCTTCTTAAAAAATACATAGGCCTTTAATTTCATCTAAACTTATTCCTTTCATTTTGAATGATAATAAATGTTTCAACTTGTGCCTCAAACACTATGTATGCCTCCATTCTTTAAAATTTTGTAGACTCCATTCTTCACACATGCGACTGATAAAATACCTTAATCTTGTTACCACATTAAATATACTTCTCTCATGATATGACACAAGTACCAATGCGGGATTTTATTAGATTTTTTTATGATTACTCCCCCTTATCCGTTACTTTTATTTAGAGATTGATGTGAGTATCTATACCGGAGATCAGAATAGATAAGACCGATAATTCCTTTCTCCAAATCCTTTCCATTTATTTTCTTGCCTTTCCCTTATCAAAGCTTTGATCATTCTTCTTCACCAGATATATTCTCTTCTTTCTTCCACTATTATTAGCAGGATGTGTTGATTTTATGCACTTACAACAAGTAACATTCTTCTTTCCATTTTCCTTTTTATCAAATAGACTATCTTTATATCCATTTTTCTTTGCCTTAGAATCTTTCACATTACTTTTGTAGTCCTTTGCCTTATGACCAAATTTATTGTAGGAATGACAAACACCATTGAAGTATGAATACCTTTTTGCATCATGTCATTCGACAATAACTTTTTTGGAATTTCTTCTTCGCTCCTTTACTTGTCTATCTGTGTATTGCGTCTTCTTACCAGTGAATTTATTCACTTTAGAACACTAATTTTTTTCAAACCCTAAACCACTCTTCTCCATTTATGGTCTTTGAGAGGTAATCCATTCATCAAGCATCACCGAGATTATCTTAAATTTGTCTTCAAAACTCTTTTCCCTTTCCAGATTAGATCTTAGGATTCTTTCTTCTAATTCAATCTTTGCACATTCATCCCTTCTTTTGAATTTCAATTTCCTGACATTCTTCAATTCTTCTCTTCTCATCCAATTTTTCTAGTAGGCTAGTGATGATTTCTTCTCCTCCAGTCAACAGATCACATACAAATATGCTTGTAATTTGTATCTTTTCAATATGCTCATTTGATTTTATCAAATTGTCCTTCAAGGCTTCCATTTATTCTGAAAATTCGGTAGGGAACATTTCCAAAATACTAATATTGGGGGGGTGAATCAGTATTCCAAAAAATGATAAAAAAATCCACTTCACCATTATCACAATTTTAACTAAATCAGCAAGAGAGAACATAGAAACAAGACAATGCAATCATACACATGAACACCAGGATTTTTACATGGAAAACCTAGAATGGGAAAAACCATGGTGAGGGTTAACTCACAATATATTATATCTAGATACAAAATATTATGGGGCTCACTTCCAAGACTCACTATCCTTAAAAGGCTCATAGCCTGAGTACAAAAGATGGATCACTGTCAAGATACAATGATGGTGGATCACTGCCAAAATAATGAATTGATGGAATACACCTTCAATGTGCAGGGTTCAGTTCCGCTAAAGCTTAGAATTTAAAGTACTGCATTACTCAACAAATTTGTATTACTAATAAAGAATTTAAGCACTAATCTTCTCCTTCTTTCATATTCACTTTTCGCTTGCTTGTTCATACAACCACATATCTCTCTTTTTCCACACTCTCACTTGCACAAAATTTTCACTTGCTTCTATCTCATATTTATACAAGTATATCTTATTCATCAATTAGGTCAGCCTAATTGGATGAACAAAAATAAATCAAAACCTTTCTTTTTCAAGTCGGCTATTAGTATTCATAATATATTGCATTCATTTTCGGCCAAGACTAAACCGCAATTCTCCAAACCAACAAATAATCCTCAAAGAAAACACCTTTTGGATCTGAGAATGCATTAATTTCCCATCATACTACCAATAAAGAGACTATCAACCAAACCATCGTATAATAATTTGCACCTTAGTAGAATGTGGATTCTCCCACATAATGTACCTCACATAGAACAATAGTAGAATACAGAGTTAAACTCTATCAGAGATAACTTTATTTCAATAGAAAAAGAAATCTCAAGATCCAAGATATAGCTGTCTGAATGAGTCAATAAAATATGGTTAAGAGATCAGATTCATATCATATCTTGCGATGAGTTTCAGACTCAAATACCAACATATTGATCCATCACAAAGGAATATTACTGATAAAGAACAACTTTCGGTAAACCAAGCAAACTTCCCATATAGTTATCACCATGTAGTTATTACCATGTTGACATCAATGACAACATAGGAACAACCAACACAATCATCCATACTTAATGCTCATGTTGCAAAGATTCCAATAGCTATAACTTCCCCTTGACAAATTATAGCTTCCACATCCTTGATGCCTTCATCTTCTATCTTTTTTGTGTCCTCTTTATTTATTGCAATAAACAAACCATTTGATAAAACCAAGTTTTCAAAATTACCACAACCCACTAAAGATGAGAAAGATGGAAATGATAGAAATAGATGAAAATAAATAAGAAATAAACATAAAGAAGTTTTATACCTTCATTTCTCCTTCCTCTTCATGGATTGAGCTCACAAGATTGCACCCCATATCTTGCATATTTTCTCCAATGTTTGAAGGGATGTGGTTTATCAATATTTTAGCATGATGATGGTAGGATGCAGATGGATTTGATGAGGATTTGGACAACATAAGTATGGTATTAATGTGTTATAATAAATGAGATCCAAGGCCTCATTATATAGAATTTTAGTGAGAGGAATCAATGGCTAGGATTGACTACCTAATGGAGGGTTGAGATTGATTGGGAAGGTGAGGCTGGGATCAAGGAGGAGGATTTATTAGCCTTATGACAAGTGTCAAAATATGGAGGGGGTTAAATGGGGAGGTGTTCTCACACATGTGTGATCATACATTGGGAAAAGAGGCATTAATTTTGTGTAAGAGATAGGATGGCTCATAGGGTGGCTTGTTGAAGAGGTTCGTGGGGCTAGGTGAGATGTAGGAATTTAAAATTATGAAATAATCATAATTATGATTAGGTATGGGGGTTAGATCAAATAATCATAGATTAATTGATTAATGAGGATGGGTTGAGTTAATAAACCAAGGATTTATTAACTTAGGTGGATTTAAAAGTTGGATAATGGGATAATGAGGTTTAGGATAAGGATAAAGTTAATTAATCAAGGATTAATTAACTTAAGAAATGTTAGGAGATTTAGATGAATAAGGAAAAAGGTTAAATTTAATTAAATAAATATGGATTTATTTAATCAAAGGCGGTGGATGAGAAAATTAATTAAATAAATAATAAATATTTATTTAATTAATTGTTAGGATAAGGGACATAGGTTAAATTAAATAAATAAAAATTATTTATTTAATTAAATATTGTTTTGGGTCACTATATTTTTCCCCTCTTTGAGATGGTGTTGCGACTAAGAGAATTAACATAATTTCAAAGAAGAATAAAACATAGTGGGTAGGCAAGGGATAAGGAATAGAATAATTATGCCCTTGTCACTAGGAAGGATGAGGAAGGATGCGGATGAGGTAGTGTTATGCCCCCTCTAGAGGACATGCGGGTTAGGAGAACATGGGTGTGCTCTCAAAATGGATGAGAGGTCTAAAGGATGAAGGATGAAAAGATGAAATGGTGAAAATGGATGAAAAAGAGATAAGGGGATGGAGATATGTATGGAGAGGGATAATGGATGATCATCATGCTACAATGATATGAGAAACCTAAATTTAATATTGTATATGACATTATGCACTAAGGTATAAGGAACCAGGATGATAATGTGCCAAGTATGTGATCAAAAGGTCAAATGCAAACATATGACCTAGGAAAAAATGATATGGAAGACCATGATTCCTTGTTGCAATAGAGTTCAAGAGACCATGATAAATTCAAATAATGATAACACACACAAGCAACAAGAAAGCATGCACATAAACAAAAAGAAAACAAGGACTATACTCCAAGTCAAGCTAAAAACTAATTGATGGATTGATTGATGGATTGGTGATGATGATGATTATATTGGAAAGGATACATACCTATGATGATAGTTAGATTAAAGTGTATCAATTGATTTGAACTTGATTTGGATTAAGATGATGGATTTCTTAAGGATGATGTGCTAGATTGCAAGGTTGGATTGTGTGGATTAGTATTGATTGCATTGGATAGGATTGTAAGGGTGGATAAGATATGATTGGATGGATGATAGGATGATTAGGATAGAGAAATGGATGGGGTCCAATGAAAAGGGAGAACAAAGTATTAGGAAAAGGATGTGAGGATAAATGAATTATGTGGATGAGAGATAAATGGGTTTAGATTGGATGGGAGATAAGAATATCGTGGATGAAGGATAGTAAAATGAATGTACAAGGACTAGTTGAAAAGGACTAAGATGCCCCACACTAGAGGTATTACAATCATGGATGGAAGGATAGTGCATAGAGGACATGAAATTGTCCAAAGCATGTATGTATATTTTCCCCCTAGCTTTGAAGATCAAGAGTGAAAAGAGAGGGTGAATTAGGTAGGATGGGCTTATGGAAATAGGATATTAGATATGGGATGGAGGATATGGATAGGATGATAAAGGTTAAGTGGATGAGATATGGATGTATGGATATTTGACCCCTAGGAACTTTATCAAGATAACATATGGGAAGGTAAGATGGATTTATTTGGATAGGATGAGGGATGATGAATGATATGGATATGATAAGATGCATGGTGATTATGAAGATCCTTAGCCTTGTCAAGATCAAAGGTAGAAAGGGGAGGATGGATTTAGATAGGATGATGGATAGATTTTGAAGGATATTCGAGGATGTGGATAATATGTGGTATGTGTATACACCTAAAATTGGTTTGGAGAACCCGATTAATTAAATACGAATTATTTGATTAATTATCCTAATTTCTTCTATTGTTTGAATAAATAGAAATATTTATTTATATAGTTCACATTCACATTCACATCTAAATTATCTCATCTTAATTAAATAAACAAAATTAAATACTTTGTTTGATTTAATTATCATTTCCCTATTATATTCTATCACATCAAATCTTAAATTAATTAAATAAAGGTCAAACACTTTATTGATTAATTGCCATATTCTCCTGTTTAATTTAATAAACAACTTCTATAGTTTGTTTTATTAAATTATTTATCCCTCTTTTTCTAATTTAAATAAATAAAAAATATTTAAATAAAGGCATAAGGAATATTCCTCTATATTTCCTCAAAATCAAATTAGATATTGTATGTCTAATTTATGTCAAAATATGTCAAAATAAATTCATTGAAACTTCATAAGAACAATTGGAGACAAATTGCAAATTTATCTCTCAATCCTCCTCCATCAATCCTTCTTTTTCTCTTTCTTGGTGTTTTCATGGGTAGAGACAATATCCAAAATCTTCTCAATATCCTCCATCTTTCACCATTCAATCCTACAGATTGAATCCAAGCCTCTCTTTGCCATCCCTGTGCATTTCTACAACCAAGAAATCTATAAATAAAGCTTCATTCAACTAAGAAAAGGACCCAAGATCCAGATTATCATGTTTGTGCAATCTTACTCTACAAGAAATCATTCAAGAATTCAAGAAATAGCATCATAGCTTTATTTCATAATCATGGTTGTATTTAGTTTGTTGCAACTTTCTTTTATTTGAATTCATGTCAAGTATAGTAATCATCATATAGGATTAGTTTCCTATATTTAGCATCCTTCTCATTCTTTAGATTGTCGTTTTAACAGTCACATTGCTTACAGGATCTGAGATCCATAGTGGTTTAATAAATCTTTAGAGATAGAGAGCAATATGACACTTTCAAATGAATTTTTGGTTTTAATAACTTAATTCATGATTGAGTCCTTTGATATAATGTCATATTAAGAAGTGTTTTTAGTTGTTTTACTTTTACATATTTCACACTTACAATTTGGTACCCATCGTGGGGCTTTAACCCCATATTTTTATCAATTTTTCTGAAAAGTGTCACACAGGTTGCTTTCGTGATCCGTTTCAGCGCTTCCGTAAAAAACTATAGCGCTTTCATCAAAAACTATAGCGCATCTGTAGAAAATTGTGGTGTTTCCCTGCTCTATTTCGGTGCTTCCGTGATACTATAGCACATCCATTAAAAGTTTTAGCGCTTTCCACTTCAGTGCTTCCATGAGGTATTTCGGCGCATTGGTAGCCCATCTCCAGAAAATTTGATTTAGCGCTTCCGTGAAGAACTTTGGCACTTTGGTGTTCCGTTTCAGTGCATCAGGTAAAAATTATGGTGCTTTCATGGAATGTTTCAACACTTCTGTAATTTTGATCTTGATCTGATGTGACCATGGCCAAAATTTCATTTTGATATAGTTAGACTAAAATTTATCAATCCTAGGGTAGCCATTTTTGGTTTAAAATTTATCAATCCTCGAGTAGCCAGTTCTAGTTTAAAAATTATCAATCCTAGGGTAGCCATTTTTCTGGTTTAAAATTGATCAATCCTAGGGTAGCCATCACACTTTTGCAATATAAGTTAAAAAGGACACCATGGTTTTTGTGAAGCAAAATCTTCACATAGATTAAGAAAATTTGTATTTTGGGCTTAAAACAAATCATTTATCTATTGTGCTTGTGTGGTGAATAGGCTTATGCTCTCCCCTTAAATGGGTGATCAAAGTGCTAGAGTCATCCTTATTTTCATGCAAATTTACACTTTTTGTTAAAACCTTTAGAAGGCCTTCCATAGTGGGAAAAAGTACTCACCCTATAGGAACGACCTAAGTGGGAATGCCTAAAACCAAGGATTCCAACCCACTCTAATCAAAATGTAAGTTGTTGATGAAAATCCAACTTGACGGTAGTGAGAAAGATAACCATCCCCAAAATATTTGTTCTAAAGATTAGGAGGTCTCCTAAGGGATTTTATCAATTGCCGCACCACAAGAAAGCCCTATCTACGAACCATAGTGTAGTGTCCAACTGAGTCAGTAACCAGACATTGTACTACTCATGGTGCAAGGGGAGGGAAGAATCTACCCCCAAGACACTCACCATATGATTGCAAAGGACCATTTGCTCAGAGGATGAGAAATCCAACTTTGAGTACGCACCTGGAAACGAAAAAAACATGGGCGCCCTCTAGGGGGTGACATGGCTATGTGCGTCAACGTAATTTTAAGATGTGGGTTGTTGAGTATAACGATGACCTATTTGACCTTAAGAGTGAGCCTGTCTAAATTGTTTACATTTTTCAAAGAAAAACTGTGAAAATCAATAAGGACCATTTGTGGTTCTTGAATATACACTATCTGTTCAGATTAAAACAATTATTCTACAATTTTTTTGTTGTGTTTTCACAAAATCATTAAGAATCAGATAAAAGATCATCCAGAAAACAAAAAATCAAATCAGGTCAAGAAATTCATCATTTGAAAGTGGAAATCAACCAAGTTTGTCAAGAGAACATCAAAATCACCAAACCCAAGAGACCACTCAGTTATCGAGATAATTTAAGAAGGAATTTCTTATATCAGAATCGAAAGATCTTTTTACAACATAGAACCTTCATTCATATGTATCATGACTTTGCTAGAGGTCATGCTCTTGATTACACTGTAGAACCACTTTATTCTAGAGCTTTATTCCAAAGGAGATCCCTCACACAATATCACAACCGTAGTCAATGCATACATCAGTCCTACTTCCCACAAACCATGATAGAATATGCCACAAGGCCAAGTCAAATTTTGCAATAAAGAGTCTTCAACAACAACCCTATGTTTTAGCACTCTAGAATTCTGTTTCAGCGCTTCGTGTCACTATTTTAGCGCTTCCATCAAATAGTGCTTTCATCATATTTTTCAATGCTTTTGGGCATTGTTATAGCACTTTCATAAAATAGCGCTTCCATCATCTGTTTTAGCGCTTCGGGACTCTGTTCTAACGCTTCTACGAAATAGCGCTTCCATCACCTATTTTAACGCTTTCAAAATAGAGAGTTCCAAATTAGATCAGTCAATTGGTATATCATTTACAAATGAATATTTATCAAAATAGAAGTACCTTTTTATCAGAATCACTATCTAGAAACCGAAATCAGATAGGTTTATACAAGTTTACAATATTTTCAATTGAAACGTAGATCTTGCAAATCATAAAGTGTCAAATCAAAACACAATCTTGATTATTACGCTAAAGTTTCATCATCAGGATATTATCATCCTATCATCACGAAAGGGAGCATAGTAATCATATTTTTAACCTAGTCTTATTAATAAGACATATCACCTTTGTAATACCCCTCCGTTTTGCTTCTTGTTCAAGTTGCTTTATGCTATGTTTGGTTGCAATTACTTTAATACTAGATACATTTTATTATAATGTTTTGATTGCTACTATTGAGCGACAACTATTATTGTGGGATGTAGTTATCTGATTATTGTTTCACTTGCATTATGGATTAATGATGTTGTAGAGTTAACATGAGATGTTATTATGAGATTACTGGATTATGATAGAAGTGTCAGTTTCAATGAGTGTATTGGTGAAGAGGACAGTTTCGCATCACTCGCTTGCGAGCGCCCTACGAATCCGTAATTCCTTCTTCACGGTGTGTATTATATGCTGGATATATTGTATGATGTTGTTTACTTAGTTGCAGGATTACAGGTACGTGACATCGACTCCTGGCTTCACAGGTTTGAGTGTGTCGATCCAACGGTTAAGTTGAATGGGAGATAGTAGCTAGGTAACATGTGTCAAGTCTATTCCCTAACCTTAGTGTGTCGTCAGTTGTGTGTGTCGAGTCATTGTCTGGTCTTGCTTTGATGTTATTTAATTATCAAGAATTCTTGATTTGGAAATAGATATTTAGAATAATTGCATTTAAATCATATTGATGGTTATTTAACTTAAATAATACAATGTGGATAAAAGTTTATATTTAAATTAATTAATTATATTTAATTTATTTAAGTAATTAAATTTAATCCATGGGGGTTGAATTTAGTTATTAAATAATTAAATTAATTAATTAAACGTGATGCAAGAGAATGAAAGGAAATAAAAGAATTAGAATTAATTTTGGAATTTAATTCTAACGTGTGAGAATTAAATTTGAAATTGTAATTAAATATTTATTTGGGAAATTGGTTGCAACTTTGGAAATTAATTTATTATTTGAAATTGCATTTTAAATTGAAAGTGGGTTTTTGAAAAGTGAAATTGAAATTAACATTGAAATTTGAAATTGAAAATGAAATTGAAATTGAAAATTGAAATTGAAATTGAAATTGAAATATCTAATTTGCATGTAATGTGAATTAGGGTTGTATTAAGTATTTTTGATTTATTAGAATATATGTTTTAATTTTAGGGCAGGAAGTTTTTTTTGAGAAAAATACATTTTTACAGTAGGGAAGAAATTTTGAAAAATTTGCACAAGGGTTTGAAGAAAGTTTGATTGTAAAATTGATTGAAGGAAAGATTGTTTGCATTTGTTGGATTTTGGATTGGATTCATTGGAACATTGAAGAAAAATTCAGGAAATCTTTGGAGGAGGCCTGCATCAGAAATTCATCTCTTCCTGTAGCTTCTTGTACCAAGTTTTCTTCTTTGTGTTTTATTGTTGTTGATTGTTGTTTTCTTTAAAATAGTAATGATTAGACATTTGTTTGGTAAATCTGTTTTAGAAAATAAATTTGATATTAGAAGAAAAAGAATTAAACAAAGTTACAGCCTTTGCTTGTGAAAATTTTTGAGTGAAAATTGTGAAAACCCTAATTGAATTTGAATTATTTGGGGAAATCGATTTTGTTGTTATTGAAATCAAACATAGAGATTGAACAATGCATTTAGAATATTTTAGAAAATGAAACCCTCTGTTTATTATTAAAAATCGGATTTTAAAATCTGCAGTATAGTTATATTTTCATGGTAAAATGGTCTGATTTCGTCGCCTATAACTTCACTTTCACAAACTGGGTTTTCGAGAAATTTAAAGGGTTTTTGAACTCTAAAATTTTCTTACTCTTGTCCAAAAATGAGAAATACCCAGATTGTAGGTTTTGAGTTATGGTTAAAATATGAGACTGCTATTAAATTATTTTCCCATGGCTGTCTGAAAATAAAATAATAATAAATTGATATTTATAAATATTAATATTTTATGTATTGTTATTATAATATTAAAATATTATTTAATAATATTTTATATTATAATTTATAATACTAAAGTATTATATTTATTTATATTATTTTAAATAAAATTTGTATATTAGATTAATGGAATTAAAATTATAAACATATGGGGAAATTATTGTTTATTTTAAAATGGCATGTTAAAGTTTAATTGAAAGAGTTAATTATTTGATTTAAAGAATGCAAAATTTAAAATTGAATTGTGGAATTTAAATTCATATGTAAAAGGTCCAATTATTAATTTGATTTAATTGGAAAAATATATTTATATTTTGGAATATTGATGATAAAGGATATTTTATTTTGAATTAATCAATTTGATATTCTGTAAAGGACAGAAGATATGTTAATGATTAAATATATTTAAATATATTAATTTATATTTAGTATATATATATATATATTAAAGGTATATATCCATTTGAGAGAATAAATAATATTTTATATTATTTTATTCTGCTGTTTGCAAATTGGGTATTATTACTGTTCTAAAAGAAATAATTAGTATGTGTAGAAAATGTATAGAGAAAGACATTTAAATATATTGAAGAATTATAGAAATATTTATATTTAAAATGTTTGTTTTAATTAATGAGATTTAATTAAAAACAATATGAATGCGTGGTCAAATAGATAAGCCAAAAGATATTTTTTATACATTGATGAAATTGCATGTTTTTAAATGGATAGTTGAAGAGACATAGACTCTGGATAGAAAATTGAAAAGATTGTTTGCAATAATGCTAGGTTGCATTAAAAGTAAATTTAGGAACTAACTATATTGAAAAAGGCAAATGGTTATTATGTTTTATTTAGTTCCATAGAGTAATCTAGTCATTGTGAATGGAAATTAAAGAATATATGTAATTAAATTTATTAATATATATATATTTGGTGTCTATATAATATGGAGCATATATATATATATATATATATTAAGTGTAAAATTCATTATCGTATTTTATTTTAATGAGATGCATGCAATATATTATTAAATAGAGATTTAAAAATGGATTGATTAGTGTATATGAAAAATGGTTAGAGAAACAATATGTTATTATATTAAAGTGATTGAATGTGTTAAATAGAAAATTGAATGAAATATAAGATTTGGTTAGGAAATAGAAAGAGTTTACTTGCATGGATTTGTGTCGATTTAAAAGTAAATTAAGAAGTTGTTTTATTGATGAGGCAATCAATTATGTTATTTATTAATTTCTATTTAGATTAATTGAATCATTGTGATTGGATTATGAAAGAGATATGGATTTAGTATATCCAAAAGTAGTATCTTCCTCATGCTTATCTTAAAGGATTTAATTCTTTGTATTCAGTAAAGGGAAGTAAGTTTAATTGTTTTAGATTTCCAATAATGAAAAGGGAAATATGCGTTATGATTATTTTAGATGATCTACTTATCATGTCTTTGACTTTGTCAACACTACCTATTGAATGAGTATGGATTTAGTATATCCAAAAGTAGTATCTTCCTCATGCTTATCTTAAAGGATTTAATTCTTTGTATTCAGTAAAGGGAAGTAAGTTTAATTGTTTTAGATTTCCAATAATGAAAAGGGAAATAGGGGTTATGATTATTTTAGATGATCTACTTATCATGTCTTTGACTTTGTCAACACTTCTTATTGAATGAGTATGGATTTAGGAAATCCAAATATTAGATTTGATTGATGACTTGAATGCTTTTGTTGCTATGTCATCAAGTTGCATTGTTGGTTTTGGGATTTAGTGTTAGTCCTAAATTTTAAGTCTTTCAGAAGAACTTAGAGGATAAGGGTTGTTGAATCGTTATGTCATCCAGTTGTTTTCCCTTGGGTAGTGCATGGCGTCTTTTCAGTTTTACCCGATTTTCACGAATGGGGATGTTTGCACCTCCTTGATTTAGGAGCGGATTATGGGATCCGTGTCTCCTTGTGTGGAGTGACCTTGTTATGTGGTTTCATCTTGTTGCCTCCTGTGAAAGGAGTGGACTTTGTGTTGTTGCCTCTAAGATGTTTGAAGTGAGATCTTTTGTACCTCCTGTGAAAGGAGTGGACTATGTGTTTGTTGCCTCCAAGATGTATGGAGTGAGTTCTATTATTTGTATTCTCCTTGTGTTGGAGTGGATTATGATGCCTAGTTGGCATGCACTTGTGGTTCCCTTGGTGGATTGTTTGGATGTGTGTTGTCGAATAGAAGAGTGGCTTCTGTTAGGCACCAGAGCCCAAAGAGGTAAACTGGATAACCTTCAAGAGTGATTTAAACAAGTGATAATTAAAATAATGTACTTAGAAGATTATGACTAACTTCTCACTAATCAAGATAATTTAATCCTCACTCATAGACGCAAGGGCTTGTTTAGACTTGGGATGAGTGAGAAGGCCTGGAATGGCAAGATCAACTATCTAGTTCTTGCGAGAGGTAGTTGATTCCGCATGAGTGAGTATGAGTGCTGGGATTCGGTTGAGGCCACAAGGATTACTTGTGCCGGAGCCTATGAAGAATGCCTAGAGGAGATCTCATGACAAACCTTGCGATGACACTCTATCTATGACAATTGTTGTTAATTATTTTATGTGTATGGTTATTTGAACATACTTGATCTACTTTATGTCTGGAAGCAAGGTGACCTATGTCAGTGATATTGGAGTTGTACATGTATTGTATTTGATTTGTACATGTATTACATTTTTTTTGTACTTGTATTATACTTGAGTTGTACTTAATTCGTACTTGTTAATTCATTTGGTTGGTTATAACAGTATGAGTCAGTTTGAGTCTGCCTTTGGTTAGAGGTAGTAGATCTTTGTCCATGTTACTTTGTTACTATCTCCTAGCATGGGGGATGGGCCTTCGGGTACCACATTGGTAGGGTGGAACATGCACCAAAACCGTTGGGTTCCCATTGATCTTCAGTACTTGGTGGCGAGACATCCAGATGGACAGCTCACGGTTCTTGTTGTAATTTCTTGCATTGTAATATTTTAGCTTGTATAAGTTATTTTATCCCTCTTATGTTTATGAGGTGGAAGTTTGTAATTGTAATCTTGAGTACTATTGCCTTATTCTAGGAATGAGTGATGTAACTATTGGATTAAGATAATGTTTATGAGATTATATCTTGGTTTATTATCTTATTATGTTATGTGGTATTCTTATGATGTATGATGTTTATTTCATACAGTTCATACTGCTATGGTTATATGTAATATGTATGTGTGGGTTTAAGTAATCCTAACTTTGTAGCCTTAGAGGTTGTTATTAACTAGTAAGTGAATGTGTATGTTAAATGCACTTTATAAAAAAAAATTGGTTCGCTTATGATGTTAATTGCAACTTCCTTTAAGGTTATTTGGAGGGGCATTACAACCTTATTCGACTTTGTTAAAAATTCACTTTAAATTTTCCAACATCGAAGATCAAATTTTGGAATAAAAGACAAAACACTTGTATGCCAATCTTCACTAGGTTGCAAAAATAGAAGCTCTTAGAAAAGGAACTTGAAACATCAAATACAATGGCAGAAGAAAATCCTTGGAATAGTCTACATCAAAGTGACAAAAATGAAATAACTCCAGAAGACATACAAATAGCCCAACAGGATCCCAAATTCCATAAATTCATGGAAAATATCTTAGAACATGACATGGAGAAATACCTCTTAATGTTGGTTGAATCAGGTGCTAAACTTCCCAAAGACTTTGACGTAAATCACCTAAGAGAAGCACCTAGAACAAATGAAACCAAAATAACACAACCCACACAAGGTATAGATCCAGTTGTTGCCTTAACATCCCAAATGCAAATATTACAACAACAAATACAAGACATGCCAAAAGGGAACACCAAAAGGTATGTAGTACAGGACATTTTTCCTTATCCTTTCGACTCAATAGTCGATATGATACCTTTTCCTCGACACTGTGAATTCCCTAAGTATGACAAATACAATGGAAGATCAGATCCAATCAATCATATTCGTGAATTCAAAACCATGAGCCTAGAGTTTTCCCAAGAGGAAACTTACCTAATGAGATTATTCCCAATAAGCTTGGGAGGTTCATGTATGGAATGGTTTTCAAAATTACAAACAGGAATAAGGACTTTTGAAGAAATTGTCAATAGGTTCATCTCTCAGTATTCTTTTAACATCCAACATGATGTCATGATAAAGGATCTATATAACCTGAAACAAAACAAAGGGGAGACATTCTTGTCCTTTCTACAAAGATGGCGATGATTTTTCGCTAGATATCCTCAATCCATTCCTAAGGAAGAGAAAATGGAGTTGTTCATCGACAACTTGATAGAGGAAATGAGTTATAGACTTGAATTGCAATGTCCTCCTATGTTTGAAAAGGTGATAGAAAATGGCCTTAAGATTGAAGAAGCGCTAGTCAAAAGAGGAGTTATTAGACATTTCAATGACAAATCAAATAATACAAACTCCTCAAATCAGTACCCCAATAGTGATAAACCATTTTTTTGGCAAAAGAACTGAAATATGACTACAAATGAAATGACAAGTGATTTACAAAATTCCAAACTAGTCTTCAACTTGATAGCATCTACTTCAAAAAATCAGAACAACGATCAAATTGTCAAGTCAAATGTCATTCAGAGCAACGAAATCACAAAACCACAATCATACCAAAAACCATCAAACCGACGTAGGTTCACACCTTTAGGCCAAACATTGGAATCAATGATGAAAGAACTAGTCACCAATGGTCTTATCACTACGTCAGAAGCAAGATTCTGGGATCCAAAGGTCAAACCACCATGGTGGAATGACTCATATTACTACAACTTCCACAACAATAAAGGCCACAAAACTAATGATTGCATGGAGTTAACACATGTCGTTCAAGATATGATCGACAATAACAAGGTGTATATAGAGGGACCCCAAAATAATAATGATCATTCAGCCTTCAAGGACCCTTTACCAAACTCTAACAAAGGAGCATCATCTTCTAAAAACAACAAAGGTAAAAATATCAATCATATCTACGATAAAATGATCCTTTGTATTACTGAAGTAGAGAGTGATCATACCATTGGTCAAAACATGGATGAACACAAAACCGACGACACTACCCCTTTGGGTTTTCTCCCAAGCATACAAGTCCCTAAAAATCAAATAAACGCTATAAAAATCAGAGAACGACAAGACTATCAACCAACAAATGTAATGACAAGGGGGCAATCCAAGGTAGTGTTAAAGGGAGTTGGGTCTAAAAATGCATATCCACCTCCATCTCATTACAACATTGTCGATCAACTTCAAAAAATTCTAGTGCAGATATCAATACTAGAACTCCTTAAACTATCTCCATCACATAAGGAGGTTCTAGAACAAGCACTAGTTGCCACTACGGTACTGAAAAATCTAGATGTTTTCCAATTCCAAGCTATGGTGGGGCATTTGACTACCCCACATTATCTATCATTCTCTGAACAAGATGATGTGTCACTCAAACATCCCCATAACACCACACTCCTTATCGAGGTCTTGATCCACAATCATCGTGTCAAAAGAGTCTTAATAGATGGGGGAGCTAGTTTGAACATTTGCACTTTAAATTAAATCCATGCACTAGGGTATTTCGATGATGCTATTGATGCCCGAAGGAAAATTACCATAAAATCATATGATGAGGAAGAGAGATCTTCAAAGGGACTAATTGTGTTACCAATTCAAGTGGGACCAATGATGAAACACATATCATGTCAAGTACTGGAAAAAGATTTGACTTACAACATACTCTTAGGACATCCCTGGATCCATGAAATGCAGGCAGTACCTTCCACATATCACCAATGCTTAAAATTCCCAGTAAATGGATAGGAGGTGACTATATCTGCTGATTATAATCATCCTCAACATTGTGACACACTTAGAATCTCTCAAGATACCTTTGTGCGTCACAATCGGGAAGCATCCAATTCAAAGTCATCAAATGAAGAAAAGCGTCCAAATATCATCACCAAATGGGTAGAGAAGAAGGATAAAGAAAAAGATACAAATCTTGTTGACACTCAATTAATAGAAAATTTAGATCCCCAAAATTCTTTATCGCAAAAATCTCAAGAGCAAGTCCAGTTGACAGACAAGGGAATGGGGCAATATTCTATGGAGCAATCACTTAATCTTTCACAGTTAATGCCATCTCCAAAGACATATGGCCAACCATCCATGATCAAACATCAAAAATCACTACCTATCATAGTTCTAGAAGAAAGGTTTGTAAAAGCTGACACCATAGAGGATGAATCAGACAATAAAGAAATCCTTGATTGGTTATACAAAAGTGAAGAACCATCGACATCAAATAGCAGTATCAAGAATGTCAATATTAATATAGACAAATATGGCAAAGGGAAAGCTATCCTAGAAAAAATGGGTTATGAGGAACAAGGACCTATCGGAAAGAGGAAGGAAGGCATAGTTGAACATATTCATCCCCTCAATCTCCATTCAAAAAAGAAGATGAGACTAGGATACTTTGAAGAACAAAAACAAGAGATGACAATGTAGGCTGTAGAAAGAATCCTTCAGGTTAGAGATAGCTCTGAAATGGATTCAAATGAATATGAGTGGGATCTGTGTTCTGATTTATCTTACACCAATATTCAAATTGATGTAATACAAAAATATGCAACTACATGTGAGGAGGGACAAAGGTCTGGGTCTAGACCATTCGTATCAGGATCACTAAATCTCAATGACTGAAGTGGGGACAAACATACATCAAGTGAAATAGACAATCTTGAAGAATGTACCATCATTGATCTCGATATCCCAAATAACAACTATGAAAAAATAGTTGTCCTAACCCTTACATCCATCAACCTAAATGAATTTGATGACTTCATGCCATTAATCCATCGAAAACTTATTGACTAGGAACCTGTCGAACCTCTAACTGTACCCATATTTACAAATGATGATGCCATCATAAATTTTCTATGTCACAATGAACCTGGTACAAGTTCTATCCTTAATACTTATAACAACACAACTCAATAGGAGGGTGTCAAATATTATAGTTGCAAAAGTAAAAATAGGGATAATAGATTTAATGGTGAAAACCATTCTATGACAGCATTAGATCTGGAAAAAGAAAAAATAAAGAACACATCTAATGATGAAAACCTCTTTGAGGCACTTAAAGATGGGAGATTTGACACTCTTCTAGAACATTATCATGAGTGCTCATCAGTTCTAGTAGAACCAACACAGTCTGTAAATATCAGCACTGAAGAAAAAGAAAAAATCCTACATCTAGCAGAGTCCATGATAGATCAAGAGAGACTAGAATTCATCAATTTCTTTAAGGAAAGAAGAATCAACTTTGCTTGGTCATATTCAAATATGCCAGGCTTGGATCCAAATCTTCTCATGCATCATTTGTCTTTGCCTACAAGAATCAAGCCTGTGAAGCAAAAATTGAGAAAAATGCATCCTCATATCGCATTAATGGTAAAAACTGAGTGAAAGAAATTGCTAGATAATGGATTCATAAGGTCTATTGACTACGCCGACTGGATATTAAACATTGTACCTATCTCAAAGCCAAACAATAGCATTAGGATATGTATGGATTTCTGGGACCTAAATAAAGCATGCCCGAAGGATGATTTCCCATTACCAAATATAGACATCATTGTGGACTTAACGGTAGGGCATGCCATGTTGTCAATCATGGATGGTTTTTCTGGATACAATCAAATAAAAATAGCTCCAGAAGATTAGGAAAATATTGCATTTACATGTCCATGGGGCACCTTCTACTGGAATGTCATGCCACTTGGTCTAAAAAATGCATGAGCCACCTATCAAAAAGCAATGACAACAATCTTTCATGATATGATGCACACCTTCATGGAAGATTATGTGGATGATATCCTCAAAAAATATTGTACAATGGAAGGACATCTGCATATCTTGAGAAAAATCTTCACACGGTTAGAGAAATTCAAGGTCAGGCTAAACCCCAAGAAGTGTGTCTTTGGGGTCACATCAGTGAAAATGTTGGGATACATTGTCCCAAAAAAGGGCATTGAAGTGGATCCAATGAAATTCAAGGCAATAATGGAAATGCCACCTCCCAAAAATATCAATCAACTTAGATCAGTATAGGGAAGACTCCAATCAATTAGGAGATTTATCTCCCAGCTGGTGGATAAAATTCATCCATTTAATCACCTTTTGCATAAAAATGTTGTTTCTAAATGGGATAATGGGTGTGAGACAACTTTCAATCAAATAAAACAATATTTAATGTCACCGCCTATTCTCATGCCACCAACCGAAGGAAGACCTCTAATATTGTACATTGCAAACAACTGATATATCTTTAGGAGGATTATTGGCACAGGAGGATTATGAAGTAAAGGAACACGCCATCTACTATATCAACAAAACATTAAATGGCTATGAAATAAACTACACTTTCATAGAGAAATCATGCTTAGCAGTGGTACTTGCTACTCAATAGCTAAGACATTATATGTTGACTCATACAATCAGGCTAATAGAAAAGATCGACCCCTTAAAATATTTACTCAGTAAGGCAACCTTAATAGGTAGACTGGAAAAGTGGGTCATGCTATTAAGTGAATTTGATATTCAATATGTGGATAGAAAAGCCATCAAGGGTCAAGCAATCATCGAACAATTGGTTGAGGCTCCTTTACTAGATGACCGATCTATGACAATGGAGTTTCCAGATGCGTACATTCTGACAGCAACGCCACAACAATGGATATTATATTTTGATGGATCATACACACAGTGAGGATCTGGATTAGGGATTTTGTTCATCACTCCCCAGGGACACACCATCCTAAAATCATATAGACTGATTTTTCAATGTACAAATAATGTAGCAGAATATGAAGCATTGATCATTGGGGTCAAGATAGCAATTGAATGGAGGATCACAGACCTACAAGTATATGGGGACTCTCAACTAGTCATTTATCAAGTAAATGATGAGTATCAGAAAAAGGATGAAAAGTTGATGCCCTAAAAACAACAATTAGATGATCTAAAGTAGTTTTTGTCAACATCAAATTTGATGAAATTCGAAGGGCGGAGAACAAAGCTACAAATGTCATGGACACAATTGCTTCACTCTTACAATTGCTAGAGAAACAAGGTTGTTATGAGTTTATGGTAGAATAAGTACCATGTCCTTTTTATAATAGGTCGGAATCCAATGCCATATGCCATCTAGAGACCATTGAAACCTCCATCTACGAAAAAAACTATGCTTACCTAAAAGACAATATCCTCCCTCTCAATCTTTCCAAGAACCAAAAACGTAATTTCATCCGCCAATCCTCCTGACATACTTTAACCACTAACATACTTTATCGTCAAGGTCTTGATGGTAGCTTACTCCGATGTTTAGAACATGAAGAATCTAAGACAACCTTACGCGAGGTTCATGAGGGTATTTGTGGCACTCATTTGAGTGGAATAACTCTAGCAAAGAAACTCCTCCATTTAGGATATTATTGGCCATGCATGGAGAAAGAATCTTATCAGTTTGTAAAGAAATGTCAAAAATGTCAGATTCACAGTAATTTGATTCATGCACCAACACAAGAACTGCATCCCTTCACATCAGCATGGCCCTTTTTTCAAAGGAGCCTAGATCTGGTAGGAAAGATACATCCCTCTTCACCCAATGGACACAAGTTCATAATAACAACTACAAAATATTTCACAAAATGGATAGAAGTAGTGCCTCTTGCAATGATCACGAGGAAGAAGATCTTGTCTTTCATCTTGAATTACATAATATGGCATTATGGCATTCCTCAATCTATTATCACTGATAATGGATGACCATTCAAGAACCAATATGTCCAAGAATTGTGTGAAAAGTTTCATATCCAACATCGTTTCTCAACACCATACTATCCTCAAGGAAATAGCCAAGCAGAGGCCTCTAACAAAACAATTCTGAAAATCCTTAAGAAGATGGTAAACGATGTTGGACATGATTGGCATATTCAACTCAATCCTGCACTGTGGGCTTACAAAACTAGTATCAGAACACCAATAGGAGCAACACCATATGCCTTGGTATATGGATCGAAGGCCATACTACCTATTGAAGTAGAGATTCCATCACTTTGTGTATCACTCAGAGGAATCATTTCAGATGAGGACTATAGGGTATCTAGACTACAAGAACTAGAATTGTTGGATGAGCATTGTCAACAAGTTTTTAATCATCTCACAACATATCAACAACGAATATCAAGGAGTTACAATCATAGGGTAAAACCTAGGATTTTTCAAGTTGGCAATTTGGTTCTGAAAGAAAACTCAAGAAATCAACAAGACAAGGAAAACAAAGGGAAATTTGAGCCTAACTAGCTAGGTACTTTTGTCATCATATCAATGTACAGATCAGGGACTTATCAACTATCAACATCAAAAGGGGATTTGTTTGATGAACCTATCAACAGTATCCATCTCAAAAATTTCTACACTTGAATTCCTAGTGCATGGTTCATACTTTTGAAAAAGGGTTTCCTTAACAAAAACTTGGAAAATAGGCATCTTGGCAACAAAAATTACAAATAAAATAAAATCAAAAAATACAAAAAGAGAAAAATGAGAAAAAGAAAAATATTCAAAACAAAGAGTGTAATCAAAACATATGGTGAAAACCTAGAAACAGGCATCATATGTGATTCTAAATCAGCTTTCCCATCTATTTGATACATATCAAGATCGTTAGTCTGGGAGTCATTACCATTTCCTATCATATCATTAGTCTTTCCATCATTGCATCCATTATCAAATTATGTCACATGGTCATGTCTCACTCTAGCTTGGGGGCAACATCTGGATATCACTAGGGGCAGTAAAAAAATTTGTCTCACCAAAATGGGAAAACAACAGTATGACAAGAAAACATAAACAATGATCAAAGTGCAACATCAATCACCATCGGAAAAGCATCAAACATATGTATCATATCAAAAAATCCAAAAACAAGTCAAAAAGTCAATCTAGAAAAGAAAAACCAAAATTATGAGTTTGTGTCAGTCAAACTACGTGGTCTCTGCGTGTGTAACGTAGGCAAGACTAATCTTTGATCAGCCTCCGTGACCCCTAGGATAAGTTGGTAAGTTAAGTCTTAGGTCAAAATCTCGGAAAATCACAAAAACATCACAAAATTAGGATGGATGATCTAATCTGAATAATGATTGAAACACTCTAAGTTAAAGGTGGATAAATTTTATTTTTGATTTAATTATTATCATTTCTTTGGAGTAACTCAATGATGTAAATGAACTAGAGAAACAAGGAAGAAGAATGATATTTTTATAGTCTTATGTTTGTAAGTTAATCATATGAATGTATGAATTGTCGAGGGATATGCTATGCAAATGTATCACCGATGACATTCAAAATTCACACATTTAAATGATTAATCACTGCCTATTTATGCAATGAATGCTCAGGTCATCTCGGTTCAATTATACCTAGATTCTTGTGTTCACTTGCAATATCAAAATTCATGAAAGTAGTACTCAGGTCATCATTGGTCTAACATATACCATTTATGCTTGTACTCACTTTCAACATCCTAAAAAGCTCTATGATGATACCAAGCACAAAAGTATTGTTAAAATGACAATGGTCTACATATAGTTGCATGATAAAATTAGATTGCATTTATAATAAATTATACATCTGTAGAGTTATTGTTGCATAAATGATTCAAATTACCAATTGTATTTTCTACAAATATGATTGAGTATACTTGACATTGAACTAGAAATCATCAAAAAATATAGGAGCATCATCTCATCATTCATGCATTCAACATAAAATAGTTATACATTTATTATAGCATATTTTCCACATCATATAATTTAAATAAATACATCATGTTTCATTACATCATATCATTCATTACATTATTATCATATACATTTGATCAATTGTTAACCCATACATAATTTGTCATCCATTATCATTCATCACAAAATCATAATTTTATTATCATTATCACATTGAAATAAATACAAGACATGTCATTATTATCCATCCATCCATACATTTCATCACATTGAAATAAATGCAAGTCATGTCATTATTATCCATTCATCCATACATTTCATCACATTGAAATAAATTCAAGTCATGTCATTTTTATCCATACATACACACATCATATATTCTACATATGCATTCATCTAGAATCATCACATGAAATAAAAGCATTCATCACATGATACATCATCACATAAAATAAATACATCCATCATAGAATCATAAACCATACATCAATAGAAATCACTTCATATCATATATATCATCAATGTCAAGTATACAATGAAGTCTGAAATAAGAAGAGATACATCATCAAAAATAAGCTGACTCAGAGTATACATCATATCTCAGAAAGAATGTCTCAAAATCACAATAGAACATCTATGATCTTCTGCTACCAGAATGAGTAGGCCCAATAGGACCAGTACCACCACCACCACTGGAAGGACCAGTATCTCTGGGATCTCCTCATGGAGGTTGTGTTACACCCTCGCTAACTATCCGGGTATGATTCTGACCAAATCTCAATGGGGAATAACTAACTCTATGATCAGTAGGCACTGCATCATGATACCTACCTTTGTAGAACTTCGTCTCTCAGCTAGCCCATAAAACCTTCCTCATATAATCTACAAATGAAGTACCATAGGCTACTCTCTGTAGTGTCTCAGCCATCTCTTGTGCCCTCTCAGAATTTTTTCTAGCATTGTCTCGCTCAGCTGTCAAGGTATCAACCTGAGTCTAAACAGTTGCCAACTGTCCCTGTACCTATGCTAATGTTTGGGCATGAGCCTATGCCTAAGTCTGCATCTGAGTCTGTGTCTGTACCAACAAACCCTGTGCCTATACCAACTGCCCCTGCAGAGTCTATACTTGTGTCTATAGACTGGCGATCTACTCTACTGATCAACTGACGACACTGCCACTGCTCGCCTCTTGCGAGGCCTGCTCGATGATGGACCAACATTGACAAGCCCTGCTCCTCTACCACCTCCACCACCACCATCACTGTCATCACCGTTGTTGTCATCACTGCCACTCTTAGTACTGCTGCTTGACTGAGTATCATCCCCACTATCCTTAGAACCCTCGGCAACATCCTCCTCCATGGGTAACGGTGTTGGCTCATGAGGAATAGTAATACAAGGATGTGGAGATAATGCCAAAAATGTTGCATAATCCTCTGTCATGGGTGCCTCTGCAATATCTTTGTGCATATCCTAGGCAGATGGCTACAAAGTCCTGTACCCATCTACTAGTGTCTCATATGATTGGCATGGCCCCCAATTAGCTACATCACTCCATCATCGGGCATAATGGGCTACCCCCTGAGGTATACACTGTACTATGCCATACTACCTATACACCTGCCGCAATAGAAATCTCTCCAACATAAAAGGGGTCTTGCCAATCAAGTACATGGAATCACATAGATACCCAAGCACTGCATCATCCTCGTCCCACTGCTCATAGTCCAGATACTACTACCAAATAACACTCTCCGTGTCATGCAAAACTCATCTCCAATGCTCTAACTTACCCATCTAAGCTTGGGTAAGTCTACCTTTGTACCTGAAAATATAGGGTCTGTCTATAGGTTTGTCAAGAACTGGGAATGGTTGAGCAATGAAAAAATTCTCCCATGCCCACACCTATAAAAGTGTCATCCTTGCTAATAAGTTGTGTGCTCCCAAGTATACCACTGAATGTAAATCATGGTAGAGATGTGCTAGCATACACATTCCCCACGCATATCTCATCCGATGCACAACCATGCTCTCCAAAATCTGGCCCCAACCCATAAATAATCCCTTTGACCTGCGACCAAGACAAAGGAAACCTCCAGTGAATCCAGCTAATACTATTGGTAGTGAGGCATACGCATCAGCTATCATCCACCATCGGACACTCAGTCCTGCAATGTGTTGATCCTGAAAGACTCTATAGAGAGCATCTCTCTCACCAACCTCATTTGAGTCATATACAAAAATATCTCCCATAAATGGAATCCACAGTATTTGCCACACATCCTCAGGTGTGACGGTCATCTCATCGGTGGGTAAATGAAAATTTTTATGGTCACTGTGCCACCGCTCGGCCAAAGTAGTAAGGAGACCCCAATTAATCCTAATCTGGGGCATATCAAGTAGACTAGTAAGGCCACATCGACCTATGATCTGAATCTCATCTGGAGTCAGATGAGGAATCAAATTGGTGGTCCAAGGAAACCTCTCTTGCATCTGGAGAGTACCTAGATCCTCCTATCATCATAAAGAGTTTAAAATCAGTGCACTATGTCAAGAACCAAAAGTCATTTTATGTCCAATAAAACTAATGTGTGAATTTTTGATCAAAATTCATGAAAAAACATCAACAAACCTCACCTATCATGAGGTTCATCAACATTATCTAATCTCACCTATCATGAGGTTTATCAGATATGAATCATTCATCACCTATCATGAGGATCATCACAAATAGGATTATTTCTCGCCTATCATAAGAGTAAGTCTTATTAAATCATCAAAATCAGTCATTAGGGAATTTGGATAATCAAATCATACCAAACTGAAGAATGGACATGATCGGAATTGATGAAATCAAGGTTAACTATGTCAAAATCTATAATTCTGACATGGATGTGCTAAAACAAGCATTCAAAGCACTACAAAACAAAAGTGCTACTTTATCAATCAAATGCGCTAAACCAGGCATTCACAGCGCTAAAAAAAAAAGTGCTACTTTATCAATCAAATGCGCTAAAATAGGCATCCAAAGCGCTACTTTATCAAAAGTGCTATTTTAGGCCATGGATGCACTAAAACAGTCAACCAAAGCGCTACTTTACCTGAAGTGCTATTTCAGCACTTCGAGGCGCTATAATAGGCATCTGAATCGCTATTTTACCAAAAGCATTGTTTTACCGCATTGATACGTTAAAACAGTCCATCAAAGCACTACTTTATTAGAAGCACTATAACAAACCATCAATGCACTAATTTACTACATCAAAGCACTAGAACATTCTAGGTGCTAAGATCCGGCGTCGAAGTGCTAAATTTAATTACCTAAGTGCTAAATCATGAAAGTGCTAAACTATCTAATGCAAGTGCTAGAGAAAATAACACAAGCACTAAATCTCAAAGTGGTAAAACAATCTATGAAAGTGCTACACCAGAGTGCAAAGTGCTACAGGGCGACCTTGATGCGCCAAACTAGAGAAAAAATTCCAAAGCATGGAAAATACACAAAAATAAAGAAAAATCAAAATGTGAGGTGGATTATGGGTACATACCGGAGGTCCGTAGGCGGTCAGCCACTAGTGATGTCGCACGTGCTCAAAATGATGAGTGTGGTAGGGGATAGGCATCTTGCTCCAGCTAGCTGAAATGTCTATCTCACTAGAAATTTGAAAGTCAAAAGGTAGAAATGAGATTGAAAATGACCTTTTGAACTTTATATAAATTTTTGAAAAGGGATTTTGGTGGGTTTTCTTTTATTTTAATTAATTTTATTTATGGAATTAATTAAAATTCATAAACGGGCTATATTTTTTCTTCATCAATATCAAGAGATAAATTATTTTTCCATCATCAAATCATTAATTATCTCCCGGGGGGGCATATTATCGACAATCATCTGAAAATCAATATCTGGGGCATGTCTGGGGCATACTGAATTTTTATTCATTGATACTGGAAGTAGCAACAAAATTTTCTTCGAAGAAATGCATAAACACATCACTTTAAAGAGGGGCATAATGTATACACCTAAAATTGGTCTGGAGAATCCGATTAATGAAATATGAATTATTTGATTAATTATCCAAATTTCTTCTACTATTTGAATAAATAGAAATATTTATTTATATAGTTCATGTTCATATTCACATTTAAGTTATCTCATCTGAACTAAATAAACAAAATTGAATACTTTGTTTTATTTAATTATCATTTCCCTATTATATTCTATCACATCAAATCTTAAATTAATTAAATAAAGGTTAGATACTTTATTGATTAATTGCCATATTCTTCTGTTTAATTGAATAAACAACTTCTATAGTTTGTTTTATTAAATTATTTATTCCTCTTTTGCTAATTTAAATAAATAAAAAATATTTAAATAAAGGCATAAGGAATATTCCTCTATATTTCCTCAAAATCAAAATATGTCAAAATTAATTGATTGAAACTTCATGAGAAGAATTGGAGACAAGTTGCAAATTTATCTCTCAATCCTCCTCCATCAATCATTCCTCATCTCTTGCCTGGTGTTTTCATGGGTAGAGACAATCTCAAAAATCTTCCCAATCTCCTCCATCTTTCACCATTCAATCCTCTAGATTGAATCCAAGCCTCTCTTTGCCATCCCTGTGCATTTCTACAACCAGGAAATCTATAAATAAAGCTTCATTCAACCAAGAAAAGGACCCAATATCCAGATTATCATGTTTGTGCAATCTTACTCTGCAGGAAATCATTCAAGCATTCAAGCAATAGAATCATAGCTTTATTTCATAATCATGGTTGTATTTAGTTTGTTGCAACTTTCTTTTATTTGAATTCATGTCAAGTTTAGTAATCATCATATAGGATGAGTTTCCTGTATTTAGCATCCTTCTCGTTCTTCATATTGTCATTTTAATAGTCACATTGCTTACACAATCTAAGAGCCATAGTGGTTTAATAAATCTTTGGAGATAGAGAGCAATATGATGCTTTCAAATGAATTTTTGGTTTTAATAGCTTAATTCGTAATTGAATTCTTTGATATAATGTCATATTAAGAAGTGTTTTTAGTTGTTTTACTCTTACATATTTCACACTTACAGTATGCAAGAATCCTTCCACTGAGTGTTATGGAGGAAGTATTCAAGAATCTAGTTCCATAGATGGTATCCCTTGGTATGTTATACTATGCTCACAGACATTGGTAGAGTGATGGTAAGGGGGATAAGATGGATTGAAAGAGGGAAAAGGATTGGATAAGAGGGATGGAAGGGTGGAAAATGGATGTTTGATAATAGATGGGTTGATGGAAGACTTGTGGATGAGTGGATGGAAGTGTGGGAAAGATCAACATTGACACACACCTTGAAGGGCGGTGGAGTTGAGGAAGAGAAGTGGATTTTGAATTTATAAGTTTAGATGGAGGAATGGGTGTATATTTTGGGACATAAGGACCCAAAATAGATGGAGGTGATGAAGGATTATTAAATGGGGTGAAAGGAAAGGTTGGGTTAAGATTTTGGATTAGCAAGTTGGGATCAATTTTAATTTTTCTTTGGGATGCATTGATTCTAGGAGTATTTTTGGAATCCACATGGTTTTTTATTTTTTCTTCATGGGACTTTGTGGCATTTGGGATTTAAATTTTTTATTTTGGATCATATTTTTCTTTGATTTTCATGTATTTTTGGGGGGACATGTTGATGCTTTGATTTTTGTGGATTTTTGGCTTTATGAATTTTATATTTGGCATCCGAATTGCTTCCAAGAGCAATGGGATTGGTGGATGGATATGAATGATTTGGATATATTATGGATGGGTTGGTGTAAGTAGTATGTTGGAAGGATTTAAAGGGTAGGTGCCTTTGTTGATCTTGATTGTGGATATGAGGTGATGGATAGAGAGGATAATGGGTTTTATAATAGGAATGTTAGGTGGTGGAATGTAAGGACCCAAGATGGATGGAGGGGATGAAGGACTTTGTTTTGGGACATAGGGACCCAAAATGGATGGGAAGGGTGAGGGATTTTGTTTTGGGACATAGGGACCCAAAATAGATGGGAGGCATGAGGGTTTGGGATTTGGAACATAAGGGCCCAAGATAGATTTTGAGGATGGGGAATGTGGATATTTGGGTTTAGATAGAGGGATTTGGGATTTGGGATAGATAGGAAATGTGCCAACATCGCAAGCTTTGTATCCAAGGCCATGATATTTCTTATTTTATTTGATATTAAGGGGTTCTAAGATGCCTTTCTCATGGATGTCTAACCCTTTGCCTTGATAATGCATAACTTGAAAAATCTTCTTTCCAATGGGATACTTGTTGTTTTGGAAGCAAGATGTGAGCCAATTTTGAGGGGGATATGTTATGGAAGAAATGATAGGATCTTTGAGTAAACCAACTTGGATAAAGGTGGAAGAACCCAATTGATAAGAATGGGGTTCATGGGTATCTTGGATAGGGGTGATGGAATCTTGTGGAGGATTAGGATCATGAGATGGAGATGAAAGGATGCTTTGATCTTGAATTGGGGTAGGATCATGGGATGGGGTAGATGGTATAGTGTTTTCTTGGTTATGAGATCGAGGGTGATCATGACATGAAGTGGTAGGGGTGTTTTGATCATGAGAGGGGAGAGGATCATTAGATGGGGTGGAAGGTGTTCTTTAATCTTGATTTAGAGGGGGATCATGAAATGGAGTGGAAGGGATATTTTATCTTTATATGGAGGGGAGTCTATGTTAGCATGCTTTGGATTAGGACATGGACATGGTTCATTTGATGTGGATTGTGTGATGGGGGAGGAAGGTTGGAAAGATTCTTCAACTTGGATAGATGGAGTAGTAGAGGATTGATGAGATTTATGGGATTGGGATTTATCTTGATATGGAGGTGATGAAGGTGGATGGATGACATGGGAAGATTGCACAATTTTATTTTTACATGGGGAATTAGGCACCTTTGCAAATAGTCCTTGGAGGAATATTTTTAGGAGGTACATGGTGTGAATTAGATTGATAGGATTGGGGTGATATGGATTGTAAGGATGTGGGAGATGAACAAGTGTAATAGGAGGTGGAATTTTCCATGTATTGGTAAATGGATGATGAGGATGAGGAGCTTAAAAAGGATGTGGAGATGGGGATTTGGGATGGGGAGTTTTGGCTAAAGGCTTGGTATCCCTTGTCAAAGGAAGGGGAATGGTAAGAAAGAGGGGACGAGTTGGGATTGGATGAAGCTGGGGAGGTTGGAAGTTTAGCACCAATTATAAGGAGATAGCTAAGCATGGCATCCTTATCATTATTAAAGTAGTAGATGAGGATATGATTGGTGGTGGGATCCCATGAGGATGATATAGCTGATGAGGGTGTGGGTGGGGTTTGAGGGGGACATTGGATGGGTGATTGGTGAAGAATTGGAGGATTTTTTCTAATGATCATGGATTCAAGGTGATCCACAATATTCTCATTATCATAAATGGAATTAGGATATGGGTGCATGATATTGGGTTGGGTTGGAATGGATGAAGGTGGATTAGGATAAATTAGGTTGGATGAAGGATACATTGGATGATTATACATTGTTGGAGTTTGATTGGAGGAAAATTTGGGATTGATTTTAGATGAGGATATAAATTATGGTAATGGATTAGGGATGGATGGGGATTAGAAGAATAAGATATGAGGATGAATATGGAGGATGGGATTATACTTGTGATGAAATGTCAAGACCTTAAGATGATTTGATTTGATTAAGGTTGATTCTCTATACTTAGGATAAAATAATGTTCCTAAGCAAGAGTTGATTGGATTTGGTTTCTACTTAAGATAGGAAAATTTATTAAGTAGTAACTGATTTGATTTGATAACTATACTTAAGATAGGCTAATGTTCTTAAGAAAATTTGGATTAAAGATGAAAACAAGTAAAGGCCTTGATTTTTGATTGGGATATTGGATTTGAGATGGATGATAGTGGATTAAGGATAAGATCCTTAGATGAATGATTTAGATAATTATGGAAAGATATGATGTATGAAGGAAATTAAATCCTTAACCAAATTTTGATGTTTGAGTGATGATTTTTTTTATTGAGGATGTGATTGGATGTTTGATTGAGAAGATAAATGGATAATGGTTGATTGAATTTGTTTTTGGATAGATGGATTGGATTTGGATTTAGTTAGAATGGGATTTGGTTGGAAAGGGGGATTGGAATAAAATGATGATGAGGGATGAGGATTAAGGATGATAATGGGGGATGTGGATTAAGAATGATGATGCAGGATAAGGGATATTAGGACCAAGATCAATGATGAAATTGGATATGGATTATGGAAGATGATTGGGATAATTATTAGGACCTCAAATTGATTAGGAAAATTAGTCTTAGGGTCCGAAATGAAGGATTGGGGATGGATTAGGAGATGATTAGGATAAGTTTGAGGATTAGAATGATTATATAGGATTATGTTGGGATGATTAAGATAAGGTGATTAAGAATAAGTGGGAATATGATGAAAATGGATGTTTAGAATAATAAGATATGGTTGTGATGAGATGGGGGTGATTAAGATGGAAATAGGGGATGAAGATGGGATGATTAGGATTAGGTAATTATGATAAAAAGAGGGTGATTGGGATGGAAAAGATGGTATGATTAGGATGTGGCAAGATGATGAGGGTAGGAAGAATTGGATGAGATGAAAGTTTTTATTTCTTGACTAGGAGATAGAATTGAAAGAACATAAACAAAAAAATTGGACAATTTTCATGGATTTTGTAGTGTATGTTCAATCCTCAACCCCTTCACTGATTTGTTTTTCACAGTTATAACACAATAGAAACACTTCAATAACTTGATTGCAAGCCCTAAGCTCAAGTAGGTTTATAGATTAATGTGGGCCCACCAACCCAATCAAGCTTGGGTTAATACTCCTTGATACTTAGGTGGTTTTTTGGGGAACCCTTTCTTGTGAAGGAAGATAGCTAGAGATCCAGTGGCACAGGGTCATCAATAGATGCCACAGGCTCATTTTTTCTCTTTCCTGGGGAACTATTAAATTTCTCCACAAGGATTCCTATCTCTGCCTAAGGGAATACATGGTGAGTAACTTAAGGGTACGATCCACATCCCTTGCACCACACTAACCTACGTTCAAATGACTTTCTAGGTTTATAATGTTTTTCAAGGGAGTCCTCAATATACACAAGGTATGTGAGGCCCAAATCCATAGATGAAAGGGAACAATGTCAAAAATCCAGGAGGAGAGGGTAACCCACTATCAAACTTCACTTATCCAAGGTATAAATTTCTTGGAGTCTTATCCTGATTGACAAAATTCAACTTTTGATAGAGGTGGCTTTCTCACCTCCCGCTCTTTATACTTCGCCAGAACACGAGAATTGGAGTTGTCCCCTTGGGTGATGAAATCCATATGTAGGACCCCTAAAAGGAAAGGTATTCTAGGTGTTTTTTATCCCCAAGATCACATGAAGTGCGAAGGGAGATCATACACACAAGCTAGCAACCTTATGTTTACCTAAAAAATTGATCTAAACAAAATGAAGAGATGTAAATATTTATTATCCCCAAGATCACAATAGGTGTGAGGGGAGAGAATACATCTATTAAATGCTTCCAAGAGTGGAAAACAAGTTAATTAACCCACTACTCTAATTTTAGTTCCTAAATTAGTGGAAAAAGGAAATCCTTGGATAAATGAATCTGCAAGAAAGTGTTAGTAATTTGATGATTTTACCTTTTTCAATCGATTTAAAGCTACAAAACAAGTTCTTAGATGATAAGATAATAAAAAAATAATAATTTAGCATGAAGATAAGCATAGATATGTGATGATTTATGCCTTACATGAGCATTATAGACTCGCAACACACATTAGTAACCTCAAAACATAGATTAGATGCAAAAGACAACTGAAAGAAAGCTTAAATATGCAACCTAAAATAAATGCACCATTTTATAGATAAATTTGTTCCTGTGTCAAAAAAGAGGTTCCATTTTGTGAACAGAGGTGCAGTTTATTAGATTAGCTCAAAAAATAGCTTTCTAGAGGCCAAAAATTAGTGTTTTTGAGTGACCTAATTCAGGAAATAGCTAGAAAATGTAGGTGGGGACCCCAAAATGAAAAATTGATGCCAAAAACACTTGATCAACCTTATAATATGTATCCTAAAATAGAGGTGCAACTTAATGCACAAAACTACGCTTCTATAAAAATAAAGGCACCATTCTATGAACAAAGGCACAATTTTGTAGATTGTGCCATAAAACAACCTCCTGAGGTCAAAAAGTGAAGGTTTGGACTAACCTAGGTGGGGAAATGAGTTGATGAACATATGGGGGGCCTCAAAACATGTATATCTAGCTAGGATATTCCCCCAAATGTAATTAAAATGAACTAAAAATGAAGAAACTCCTAGGTGCTCTAGAAAGCTTTTATGAAACCCTAATCTCACAAAACTTTAAAAAAACCTAATTCAAGTATGAATATGATGGATGGACCTAAAAAATAGAGTGTTAGGATGATGAGGACCTATAAAACAAGATATTGGAAGCCAAATAAAACCCTAAATCTAGGTGAAAATGATGAAAATAGTGTCTGAAAATGGAAGCGTAGAAGTTTGTGACAGAGGCGCAATTTTGTGTAATAGAGACAAAGGCATAGTTTTATGCACAAAGCTGCACTTATATAAAAATAGAGGCACCTTTCTATGCAACACAGGTGCAACTTTGTAGTTTTTGTCTAAGAACATAACTTGCAGCTTCAAAACTCACAAGATTGCACCCATATCTTGTAGATTTGCTCCAATGTTTGAAGGGATGTGCTTGCTCAATATTTTAGCATGATGATGGTAGTATGGAGATGTATTTGATGAGTATTTTTATAGAATAAGGATGTGATGAATGTTTTCTATGAGAAATGAGAGCCAATGCCTCATTATATATAATTTTGGTGAGAGGAATCAATGGCTAGGATTGATTAGATAATGGAGTGTTGAGATTGATTGCAAAGGTGAGGTTTGGATTAAGGATGAGGATTTATTAGCCATTTGAAAAGTGTTACAATATGGAAGAGGTGAAATTTGGAGGTTTTCTCACACGTGTGTGAGGACACATTGGGAAAAGATGCATTAATTTTCTTTACGAGATAGGATGGCACATAGGGTGGCTTGTGTAAGAGGTTAGTGGGGGTAGGTGAGATGTAGAAATTTAAAATCAGGAAATAATCATAATGATAATAAGGGTTTAGGGTTAGATCAACTAATCATAGATTAATTAATTAATGAGTATGGGTTGAGTTAATAAACAAAGGATTTATTAACTTAGGTGGAGTTAAAAGTTGGAGAATGTGATAATGAGGTTTAGGATAAGGATAAAGTAAATTAATCAGGGATTAATTAAATTAAGAAAGGTTAGGGGATTTAGATGAATAAGGGAAAAGGTTAACTTTAATTAAATAAATATGGATTTATTTAATCAAAGGTGGTGGATGGGGAAATTAATTAAATAAATAATAAATATTCTATATAATTAATTGTTAGGATAAGGGATATAGGTTAAATTAAATAAATAACAAGTATTTATTTAAGTAATTATTATTTTGGTTGACTACATCCACTATGATATCTTTCTCCACTTTATTTCTCCATTCTTTCTCTCTTCACTAGTTTCCTTGCTTTCTTTTTGCCACAATTGTGTGGGCTACACCCACGTTTTCTTATTTCCATAACCTTCCCATCATAGGATTCTAGTAATTTACATTTTCATCTTTCTTCTCGCTGCCCTCTTTACCCATTATCTCTATTTCATAAGTGGTTTCTAGGTCTTTTCCTTCTTCTAGATAACATTCCACCTTCTCTTCAATTTTTTGAACTTCAAAACTTTCATTAGCCATCTTACCCTTTTCATGTAACCTTTTTTCACACTTTCTATTAGCCTCTTCAAGATCTCTTCTCTGCTCTATCTCTATCATATCCAATCTAGCCTTAATCTTCTTTAATTATTCAATAATCCATTTTATAAACCTCTTTTCTTTCCACTCTTCCATAGGAAAATTCCCCATAGGCCTTCTCATGACCCATCTTGTCCTCTTCTTCAAAGACATCTTTAGAGACTTGAAAGTACCTCTGCAATTACAAGTACTCCTTGCAGCAAAATCAAACTCTCACACAATTATCCTCTACCCAACAAAGACTCTGGAAGATGCTTCCTCTACCTAGCCTCTCTCAGTCGAGGAACTCTACACCTTCTAGCCAACTTTATCTCAGCTAGAGGATAAAATTCATAGGCCTCCTTTCATACTTGCAACAAACAGATTCTCTCACAACTCTCTTTCATGGCTTCACCACTCTTCATTATTAGGTCCTAGTGCATACTCTGCACACTCAACATAACCACTCTTTGATACCATTTGATTTAGTTGACAACCAAGACCTCGAATTGAGGTATTGATATTCATAGAAACCACTCAAATCCTTCAACTTTAGTGGATACTTATAGGAAATGGAATGAACCACATTGAAATTTATTTAATTCCATTGAACTTCTAAAAATGTATTAAACAAATTGTGAAAAACCACTTTTTGACAATTAAATTGAAGCTACAAATGAGATTTTTTTCTTCTAAAAATTTGTAAAAAGGAAGCTCCCATATTAATCTATGGGAATACATGCCCACTATATTTTTTAATACATCAAAACCATGTTATATTTCAAGCCAAACTTTCATAAAATCCTTTTTCAAACATTGGATTTCGACCCCTTCCATAAAATTATCTCATTTTCATCTTTCTCTCCAATTTCCATAAAATCCTCTTCGAAAATGATAATAACAAAGTATAAAATTACTAAATTAGTATTTTTTATTTAAAAATCAGATCACCTACAACATGAAGACACAAGATTCAAATTTGCAAAAAAATGTCACTCGTACAAAAATAATTTATAGACAATCATATGCAAGCTTCCAACATTCTGAAAAAATTTAATAGGCAAAGAAAAAATAGATTTCAACTCATTAAACCAACATGAAGCACCTGCAACATACACCAATCCAACAATTTCATCTTCATTTTCATACATTCATCCTTTCTTTCATTCTTCTCATTCTTTTTCTAGCACCAACCTTGATGAAGGAGCATCTAGTGGTGTAAGGGAAATCCCGCATCACCCAAAAATATCTTTCATTTGTTTTAGCTTTTTGTAGATGTTTTTGTATTTTTGGATACCCTTTTTGTTGGATAAGAATTTCCAGCTTTCAAAACTGCTTTTCTACTTTTTTTGGTAAAACTGCTATTTTTAGTATGTATGAATTTGAAGGCATGAGGAGGCAAAAACTTATGGGAAGCTTCAAGATAGAAAAATAAGCACTTTGGAAAAATAGTCAGGCCAAGATCATTCCCGGTTTGAAAGTTATTCAAGTTTCAGCTTCTCAAAATTGTGCTAAAAAATCTTTCGAGTCTGTTTTGAGACACTAAATGGTCCCGTACGGGCTCATAAATTGTCAAAACTAACAAAGCAAGTTCCTTGCGCGTTCTACACTCCAAGACATTTCCAACGGTTTAAACAGTTTGTCAAATGGAGTTGCGGATAAAAAGTTATGGCTTCTAGAAGTTGGTCAATTTTTGGAAAATTGCCAATTTTTGAATTAGGACTCAATTCCTGAATTTCAAATTTCAATTTTCAGTGCCCAACCACCTAAATTCAAAATTTAAATTATAATTTTGTCTCCAAGCAATAAAAATGCTATTTAGGACTCATTTTGTAAATTCTGGGGTATTGGGGAAAAAGAGAGAATTGTATTGGGGAAAAGGGGATTTTTCTTTTTAGAAACAGTAAAGTTGCATGTATTGTAGCCTGTGAGGATTTAATCCTCTAAAATGTAATTCATCTGTAATGAGAACATATTTCCCATAAATAAATAATAATTCTATTTTTCTTCAATTGTGTGTTTTTTCTGAATCTTGGGTTGAGTCTCTCATCAAGTGGTATTAGACCGGGTTGTTCCTAAGCGTGTGGAAAAATTGTCGATCACGAGACAGTTCGCACCAGGACTTATGGTTGTGGGTCGAGGTCAAGATGCCTCCAAGAGTGATGTGTGGTAGGCATGGTGGTACCATAAATGCTTGTGGGAGAAATGCTCTGGTAGATGAGGGTTTTAGATCCCTCCAGAGAAAGATCGACGCATTGCAAGAAGAGTTGAGAAGAAGGGAAGAGAGTGAGGATGAAGAAGAGGTTGAAGATCTACTTGAGGATGAGACATAAGAAAAAGAAGATCAACATCAAGATAGGCTATTAAGGGCTATTTCCAAGATAGGAAAGAGACCCAAAATCGAAGTTCCCAGTTATTTCATAAATCTAAACCCAGAAGAATCGATTGGATTAACAAGATGGAGGAACATTTTGAGTATGAAGAGATAGAGGATCCAAATCAGGTCAAGTTTGCACAAACAAAACTGAAGGTCCATGCCAATATCTGGTGGAAAGAGGTCCAACTGGAAAGAAACAGGATAGGAAAATGAAACATCACCAGATGGGATCACATGGTTGATAAACTAAAGAAGTAGTTCATTCCAATGGACTACGAGTTGGATTTTCTAAAGAAGTTTCAAGGGTTGAAGAAAGGAAGAAAGTCCGTTAAGGAGTATACAAAATATTTTCAGAAAATGATTATCAGAACTAGCCATGCATAGGCCAACAAAGAGAAAGTAGCCCATTACCTTAATGGGTTAAGTCCAAGTATTAAGGAGGAGCTAATCTTGGTCAAAATGACCACCATTGAGGATGCATACCAATTTTATTTGAAGGTTGAAGAGAAGCTAAACAAGAGGTGTCACGGAAAGCAAAAAGAACAAGGAGGCCAAGGCAGAAGGGGCAGTGGAAGATCCTTTGGGAATTGAAATGAGGATCAAAAGAAAATTGAAGATGTGGGTTCTAGTCGAAGTCAAAATAATGATAATTCCTACACTCCTCATGATCAAAAAAATGGTGAACCAAGAGGAAGAGGAAGAGGAAGACCTGGACAAGGATCCAAGAGAGGTGGTTTCAAAGGAACCTGTTTCTAGTGTGGTGAATAAGGGCATCGAGCCTATGAATGTCCATAACTCCAAGGAAGGACAAACAGAAGACCAGAAGGTCATGCAAGAGTTGTGCATGTAGATGAGGAAGCTCAGTCCGAGCATTCTGATGATGCTGAAAGGGGAGAAACCCTAGTTTTTAGGAGAACCCTACTAAATGAGGAGAAGGGACCGGACCAAAGGAAGAGTCTATTTTGCACAAGGTGCAAATGTGAGGATAAATTTTGTGATGTCATTATTGACAGTGGAAGCACTGATAATTTTGTGTCAGAAGAGATGGCCACAAAGTTAAAATTGAAGAGGGAAAGGCATCCACATCCATATCGGATTGCCTGGTTATAGAAGTATCACAAAGTTATGGTCAATGAGCAATGCCTAGTGAAATTCAAGATTGGCAGTTACCGTGATGAGGTCTTGTGCGATATCATCCCCATAGTTGCAAGTCATGTGTTATTGGGGAGGTTGTGGTAGTTTGATAAGCATGTTGTACGTGATGGCCATGCTAACACTTATTCCCTAACAAAGGATGGAGTTTGCCATAAATTAAAACCCCTGAAGGAGGTGGAAGAAAAGGTATGTAATAGTGCTAGAATTTGTTTTGTTGATGGATTTTTTTTTTGGAAGACATGAAACATGAACACATGTGTTATGCTTTAATTCCTAGAATGGATAGAGAAGATAGTGAAGAGGTTCCAATATAATTTTCAAGTTTTTTGAATGAGTTTTAGGAAATTTTGTCTAATAATGTGCTTGAAGGTTTACCTCTTGTAAGGAAGACCAGTCATCAGATTGAATTGATCCCTAGAGCCAGTTTGTCGAATAAGGAAGCTCATAGAATGACTCCTATAGAGAATGAGAGCTGAACTGATAAGTCCAAGAGGTGTTAAGAAAAGGATTGATTCAAGAGAGCTTGAGTCCATGTGTAGTACCTGTAGTACTAGCACCAAAGAAGGATGAGGAATGGAGGATGTTTATAGACTCTAGGGCCATAAATACGATAATAATCAAGTACAGATTTCCCCTACCAAGGATGGATGACCTTATGGACTATAAGAGTGGATCTTAGTACTTCATGAAGATAGATCTAAAGAGTGGATATCAACAGATCTGGATTAGAGAGGGTGATGAATGAAATACCACCTTCAAAACCAAAGAAGGCTTCTATGAATGGTTAGTCATTCCTTTTGGGCTAACCAATGCACTGAGCACACTCATGCAACTCATGAATGAGGTACTGAAAGAATTTCATGGAAAATTTGTTATTGTGTATTTATATGATATTTTGATTTTCTATAAGTCACTAGATGAGCATTTAATGCATATTCATAGAGTCTTTGAGAAGTTAATAGAGGATAAATTATTGATTGATTTGAAGAAGTGTAGTTTTGTGAAGAGGGAGTTAGTGTACTTGGGGTTTGTTGTCTCGATGGAAGGTATTAAGATGGACCCATAGAAGGTGAAGGCTATTCTAGAATGGCCTAGCCAAAGATCTGCTACTGAGGTGAGATCTTTCCATGGTTTGGCCAACTTTTACAAAAAAATTATTAGAAACTTCAGTAGTATTTTTGCACCCCTGACTGAAACAATGAGAGGGGATAGAAAAGAGTTCAAGTGGAGCACATGAGTAGTGAAAATTTTTGGCATGTTGAAGAAGAAGGTTATAGAGCAACCTATTTTAGCACTCCCCAATTTCAATAAGGTGTTTTAGGTGGATTGTGATGCTAGTGGTAATGCCATTGGAGTTTTTTTTAGCCAAGAAGGTAATACCATTGCATATTTGAGTGAAAAGTTAAATGATGCAAAGAAAAATTATTTTGTGTATGATCAGGAATTTTATGCAATAGTTCAGGCATTAAATAAATGGAGGCATTATCTATTGCCAAAAGAATTTGTTTTGTATATTTATCATCAAGCATTACAGTACCTCAATAGCGAAGGTAAATTGAATCAAAGAATTTGAAATGGGTAGAATTTTTGCAAAGTTATGATTTTTCTTTGAATAATAGGAGTGGGAGGTCTAATAGAGTTGTAGATGCCTTGATTAGGAGGTAGAAATTGTTGAAATAAATGCAGATTGAGGTGGTTGGGTTCGGTGAACTCAAGACCTTAAATCCTGAATATCCCGATTTTGCAAAAGCTTGGAAAGCTTGCAAGGAGTCTATTACATTAGATAGGACAAAATGACTAGATTTTATAATCCAAGATGGCATGTTGTTTAGGGGAAGCCAATTGTGTATTCTACGGAGTTCCATGAGAGAGAACCTAATCAAGGAGAAGCATAATGGAGGAATGGAAGGACACTTTGGTAGGGATAAGATCTATGCCATTATTAGTGAACATTATTATTGGCCTCAATTATTGCACGATGTGAAGAGATTCATGTAAATTTGCAGAGTATGCCAGATGGCTAAAGGAGTGAGCTAAAACATAGGGCTATATCAGCCATTACCTATCCTAGAGAGTTTGTGGGGAGATATAAGTATGGAATTTGTTCTTGGTTTACCAAGGACACATAGAGGAAATGACTAAGTATATGTGGTGGTTGATAGGTTTTCAAAGATGGCACATTTAATTCCATGCTAGAAGACCCATGATGTTGTCCACATTGCTGATTTTCTCTTAAGAGAGGTGGTAAGACTACATGTTCTACCAAAAAGTATAGTTTTAGATCGTGAGACCAAATTTGTTGGGTATTTTTGGAGGACCTTGTGGAAGAAATTGAGGATAGAGTTGAAGTTCAGTTCTACACACCATCCACAGACTGATGGAAAAAATGAGGTAGTGAATAGGATTCTAGGTAGCCTACTAAGATGCTTGGTAGGAGATAAACATAAAGGATGAGACCTGATCTTACCCCAAGTAGAATTTTCTTACAATAATTTTGTCAACAGGAGCACTAGTAGATCACCATTCTAGATTGTGCATGGAGGCAGTCCCAAGACCACTCCAGAATTGAGGAAGATGGACCAAGAGAAGAAGACAAGTGCCAAAGCCAAATACTTTTCAAAGCACATCAAGAACCTACATGAAGAGGTAAGGGAACACATTAATAAGATGAATATGCAGTATAAGGATAAGGTAGATCAAAAGAGGAGGTATAAGGAGTTCCAAACTGGTGATGAAGTTATGGTCCACTTGAGGAAAGAGAGGTTTCTAGTGGGAACCTATGATAGGTTGAAGATGCAGAAGTTCGGTTCCTATAGGATTTTGAAGAAACGTGATTCAAGGAATGCATATGAGGTGATTTTTCCAAATGGAATCAATATTTCCCCTATGTTCAATGTTGCAGATTTGACAGAGTATCATGAAGGTGGCATAAAGGATGGACCAACAATGGAATAGTGTGGCATTCCTACACCTAATTCAAAGAGGGAGGAGATTGAAGCAATCCTAGATAGCCATGTGGGAAGGAGTACTAGAAATAGGAAATATGAAGAATATCTAGTGAAGTGGAGAGGAAGGCTTGTGGAAGATTCCTCCCGGCTATCTAAGGAAGAGGTTGACCGTTTGGGTTTTCCTCAACCATCTGAGACGTGACGAGGTCACTTCTCAAATTACCCTAGGTATCTAATGCAAGAGCATCCAGTGGTGTAAGGGAAATCCTGAATCACATCCAATGGTGTAACAGAAATCCTGCATCACCCAAAAATATCTTTCTTTCCTTTCTTTTAGCTTTTTATAGATTTTTTTGCATTTTTGGATACCCTTTTTGTCAAATAAGAATTTCCAACTTTCAAAATTGTTTTTCTACTTTCTCTGGTCAAATTGCTATTTTTAGTAGGTATGAATTTGAAGGTGTGAGGAGGAAACAATTTATGGGAAGCTTCAAGATAGAAAAATAAGCACTTTTGCGAAATAATCAAGCCAAGATCATTCTTGGTTTGAATGTTATTCAAGTTTCAGTTTCTCAAAATTGCCCTGAAAAATCTTCTAAGTCTAGTTTGAGGCACTAAATGGTCTTGTACAGGGATAGAAATCACCGGAACTAGTGGATCGTGCTCTTAGTGTGTTCTACACTCTGAGACCTTTCCAATGGTTCAAACGGTTCGTCAAACGGAGTCCCAGATCAAAAGTTAAATCTTTCGGAAGTTGGTCAATTTTTGGAAAATTGTCAATTTTTGGAAAATTGTCAATTTTTGGAAAATTGTCAATTTTTGGAAAATTGTCAATTTTTGAATTGGGAGTCAACTCCTGAATTTCAAATTTTATTTTTTGGTGCTCAATCGCCTAAATTCAAAATTCAAATTGTAATTTTGGCTCCAATCCTAAAAAAGGTTATTTAGGACTCATTTTTGAAATCTGGGATATTGGGGAAAAAGAGAATTATTTTGTGGAAAAGGGGATTTTCCTTTTTAGAAATAGTAAAGTTTCATGTATTGCAGCCTATGAGGATTTAATCCTCTGGAATGTAATTTCTCTATAATGAGTACATATTTACCATATAAAAATAATAATTTTGTTTTTCTTTAATTGTGTGCTCTTTTGAATCTTGGGTTGAGTCTCTCATCAAACCTCCACTAGAAAACTTGGGCATGGATTTTACTCTTCTTCGTAGACAAAGATTGATTGATTCTCTTTACCATATAGGCATGGGTTTTCCTCCTCTTGGTATGTGCTTTCAATGGTGATTCAAAAATTTCCTTGTTTCCTCTCAACCCACTCTATTTAATCCCTCATAATCAAAGTCTATAAAACCATTTTTGGTCCCCACTCTAGTATCTCTTTAAATGTGTGAGCATTTAAAGCCATATACTCATCAACTGGGGAATCCTACTACTCCCTAAACTATCTAGCCATGTGATTTGGTGAATAACTCTCAATAATGTGGGAAGTGTGACCCGTGAGCCATTGGGTCTATCGACAATATGTGAGATGTTTTTCATCATCATCTTAAGGCCCAATCTATAACCACAAACTCCAAATGAACTTGATCATGCCATTAATGACCCATTACCAGTAAGCTACATCACGTATATGATGAAGAGTGATCATGTCATCATATCTATATACTATAGGATCCTCATCATTTAGATCCATGTATGCAATAACTGGTTTGAGCACTATCATGTGCTCCCATGCCCATATGTGTAGGAGTGTTGCCCCTGTGGATATGCTAGGTCCTCCTCAGTGCACCACCTAGTGCATATCATCTTAAAGATGGGCCAATATGAAAGGGACCTAGGAATAAACATAGGAATCCTCCATGATCCTCTCAATTACAATACCCCATCCTAGGCTAATTTTCAAAAACTAGGACTCACATAATGAGTCACTGAATAACAAGAGTAATGTCACCAAAAATACCAATATATCATTGAAGTTATATCTATTTTCCCTTGAGCTCCATATTATATAAATCCCAAAATCTAAAAACATCCAAAACATCTTGAAATCCAAAATCATCCAAATAAGTTCTAAACTCCACAAAAAGGTCATAAATATCAAAATCAAAAGATCATTAGCCATCATGTGCTAATATCCAAGTCCAATAATAAAACTAAGAAGCCTCTATGTAGTTATGTAGGTAAGGCCATCTTTGATGAGCCCTCAAGGCATAGGTTCATCTCTCCTTAGAACCTGTTCTCTTGATCAAACCTCTGAAAACTCAAAAACATTTAGAAATTTTGAAAAACCCAAATCTATGTAGTTATGTAGGTAAGTCCATCTTCGATGAGCCCTTGAGGCATAGGTTCATCTCTCCTTAGAACCTGTTCTCTTGGTCAAACCTCTGAAAACTAAAAAATAGGGGTGATCCCACAATAGTGGTTTACAATTTTTAGGCAAACTGGACACTGCAATTATTATTTTTAACTAAATCTTCACTTTTGGGCTCTTGTAGCGGCTAAACCGTGAGGAATTTGGAAATGATGCAAACTAGAGTCTCATCAGATTTTGTCTGTAGATTCTAAAAATATTTTTTTGAAAATTTTTGGAATTAGATTGCACTTTTTTTTCCATCTCCCACGAAAACTAGTTTTTTTCAGAAATCAGCATTTTTAAAAAGTGACGCTCACCGTATACAACATAACTTGTTTTGTATGAAGGATAAAATTCTAATTTTTTCGAATTTACATTTGTAACTATGATATCTAGCGCTTGCATTTGGTCTCATAATTTTTTATTGAATAATTTTTACTTAATCAAGTTTCAAAGTCAAACCAATTGCAACTCAGACATATGTGGACTGTATACAACATTACTTTTTCTGTATGAATCAAAATTCAATTTTTATTTTTTTAATGGATGAAGGACATCAATACCCAGCCTCAACATATTTTTAAATTTTTTATTTTGATAATCTGTTATTTTTCCACATGTGCAGACCAGAGATTTTGATTTTCAGTGAAAAACCTATGTTTAATAAAACTAAAAAATAAAATACATAATAAAAGAAAATCATATTAAAAATATATTCGACGGACAGCTCATTCTGAGGACTATCATTATCTAGCTGGGTTTTTGAAGTTTTCTACATTTTCAAATTCAAATTGACCTTCGAACGACAATTTTTTACCAAAAAAAAGTATTTTTTGATAAGCTAGGGTAAAAGGGGGGTTCGACCGAACATAGGTTCGGCCGAACCCCTTTAAGAGGTTCGGCTGAACCCCTTTAAAAGAATAAGCGGAATTATTTTAAAGGTGTTCGGCCGAACCCACCTGAAATTGGTTCGATCGAACCCCTTCAATATACATACGAAAGTCAAACAAGTTTTCCAGGGTTTTTTTTCATTTTTTCGAGCTCCTCTTGTAAACGGCATTTTCCAGGCGACCCGCGTGCTTTCAAATGTGTTGACTAAAAAGACAAATCACAAGTGAAAAATGTTGGATTTTTTGAAAATGTTTCATATTTTATTTCTTTTTGTTGCATTTGTTTTGATTAATATAAGTTTTTTCAATTCTTATGACATATTTTTTGCATTTTGTAGGAGAATTTGTTGTTAGCTTAAATCAAACATTTGTGTTTTGAAGAAGAAAATGGGACAAAAAAGAAAAAGGAAAAACAAAGCTCAACGGAATTTTTCAAAAGATAAAGAAGAAAATAGACACAAACAAAACTTGACAAATTATCATAGAAAGAAACAAGGTATGCGTTTATTTATTCTCTTTTTCGTCAAATATGGGTAAATTTATTTACTTACAATAGTGATTTTATCATATGTTTTATCTACCAACAAGGAAAAATGCATCCAATAATTGATATATAAGAAAATTGAATGTTCTTCAGTTCTATAAAACTAAAATCTGCAAATTATCACTAGATTTTATGAATGTTTATACTAAATGTTTTACTAGTTTTTATCTACAATATATTTCTTTTTATTTGTATTTTTTTGTAGCGCCCAATTTTGCATAGATATCTATGTGTATGTCTTTTAAATCCTTATATTTATTTCATCCAATTGTGCATCATCAATTATATAGATATGGTAGAAACACCATTTTTCACCAATATTTCTCCCTCTATCAAGTAGTATCTCCCTTTGTATCAATACATGAAAATGAATAGTAGGGAAATTATTATGTATAACCAAATTGGATTAAAGAAGATGACACAAGATAATTCAACAAAAGAGAATTTTTAAACTCATATAAAAAACCTAAATAGTGATAATTAGTTGAGAAGGTGGGGATAACTCAAACACCCCACAAACACACAAAAATTAGTAAAAAATATAAGTAAATTATAATAAATAGAATCATATTAGTTAACAATAACTATTTTTGGATTAGGATAGATTTAACAAGAAGTACGATGAATATACACATAAAGCATACATTAACTAAATAAGTTTATATGCGAAGAACATATAATGTAGAAGTATGTATCTAAAATAATATTGTCTAAATTTTCTAACACATAATCTAACATAGAATTAGAATATTCTTTATAAGAGTGAAATAATTCATAAAGAAATAAACATATATTGATAGTAAAAAGAAAAATGTATTGAATTTGATAACCTAAATAAAAAGTTGAAAGTTTTAACTAACTTTATTCATAGATTTAAGATTAATAACACAAAAATACTATCCAAAATAGATAAATCAACAAGTGTAAATGGTCTTAAATCTAAATTGGTTTCACCTATATAAATTATGCAAGCTTATTTTTCTTATTAAAAAAAAGTACTTTGTTTTTATTAAACAAAATATTAAAAATGGGATTTAATTATAAACAAAGAAAAACCTAGAATGAGAGTTGAGAAATAGATATCTCATCATGATAGGAATCTAGAATTATGAATCAATAGAAGATAATAAAAATTACATCATGTTTCCTAGATGGTAGCACATGAATACATTAAGGTCTATATGTCTACATAGATTTTTGTTGTACATAAAAAATAACAATTTATACAAAATTTGAAAATCTATAAAATAAGAATAAAATACACAACCAATAACAAGAAACTTTAGTAGAATAACATGTTAAATTTTTTAAAATAAATTAAATGATATAAAATGGTCATAATGTTATTTAAATTGAGCGAGATAAGATAATATAATTATGATAGATAGGAAAAGACACAAAACCTCCATGTGAAAAGATTTCCAAGAATACATGTAGCTAGTGCCACAAAGGGAAAGGAGTGAATTTTGGTTATCTTACCAATTATATTGTCAAATCCCTAATTTGGTATTTTTACCTCCACAAATAATCAAATAAAAAGACATTAGATTAATATGGTTACACTCTTATCTTATGTGCATCTAGAAGTTCTAAGACGAGTACAACATAAAAAATATATATAATCTATAGCAATAAGTGTATCCCTTAGATATATAAAATAAATAAAATTGAGAAGATGGATCAACATGAAAATATAATAGTTCAAACTATCACATGTTGTAATGTACACTCATATTTTTGATGGAAAATAGTCATGAGTAATGCACATGTTATTTTCTTCATGTAATACCTGATAAAATTATTGTGTACTATAAAGTGTATTTTTATTGATTTGGGGTAATTTTAATTTAATGACTCATTTATCTATAAGATGGGAGGGGCAAGTTTCTTTAATTTTTTAGCATTCTAGTCCTTACATATTCCTACTCTTGCATGTACATAGATCACATCGTGCATAGTCCTTGTATGCACATATATATCATTTCACCTAGTTCTTGCATGTACAACCCCTTGCATATATCAAGATCATATCACCTAAGTTCCAAGTTGCATACTTTCCATGAATTTAGTCATTTGCATATTCATCATTGATCAAATAGAACCCTTAGCTCTTGCACAAGCTGGACACTACTCTTCATAGGTCTCAAAATCAACCCATTTGCTATCTATCACCCACATCACTTAAGGTTTATCAAAGACTTTCAAGTTAGGAAACATGTCGGGTTATCCTTTCTCGTCTAGGAAAATCCTTTTGGAGTCCATCATCTCCTACATACCCTCTCTTAGTAATTGGTCCCTTGTGTTTATCCATCATATCACAAGTCAATCTTTGAATCGTAACCAAATTTGGACCTAGAGTTGCATTTGACCTCTTGGATTCTTAATTTATCACATCATATTGGATACCATTTTCATTGCATTCTAGTCCTTACATATTCCTACTCTTGCATACATAGATCACATCACATAGTCCTTGTATGTACATATATATATATATATATTTGTTGTTTTATAACTTGAAAATTAGATTTTGTTCAGTATTAATAGATAGGGATTGAAGGTTGAGACACAAATCCTAACGATCACTCGTAATGGATGTACCTTATCTAAGAAAAATAAAATATTAAAATTTACTAGATCTTGACTATCTACTTAGGTACAAAGAGGCTCATAGACTTACCACACTATCTAATAACATGCTATTTTTTATGGAAACCATTACATTCTTATATGTTATATAACATGATTGAATTATAGAACTTATAGTAACAAGTCTAAAACTTAGTTACTAGCATGCATAAATTTAATTGCATTAAAACATGAAAATATAATAGTTCAAGCTATCATGTTGTAACACACTCATATTTTTGATGAAAAATAGTCATGAGTAATGTGTGTTATTTTCTTCATGTAATACCTGATAAAATTATTGTGTACTATAAAGCACTATTTTTATTGATTTGGGGTAATTTTAATTTAATGAATCATTTATCTATAAGATTCAAGAGGGGCAAGTTTCTTTAATTTGTTAGCAATTTGAGTTCAAAATTAAATCATTTTTATTTTCATTTAAATGTTGAATCATTTTTTTAATTATAATCTAAAATTTGAATCTGTTGACACCTCCAAACAATAATCTCTAAGTTGAAATAAATTATGCACAGTAAATTTAGTTTTGAATGAAATGCATAAAATAAACCCCTCAAATTCTTGTTTTAGCATGTGTCCAGCTGGAATTAGCTAAATGTTATTTTAATTGTTTTTTTTTTCTTTTCAACTCGCATTTTACACGCATTGGTTAAAAAAAAACATACATGCAAATGCATATGGGTTAAAAAGAACAACACACTTTGTTTTTCATTGGGTTTAATATTAACTCTTAGATAGAAAACACTATAAACAGTTAAAAATAACCCCTTTGCTTGACAAACACTACAAATGGATAAAATGAACCTTGTGCATTCTCTGTTTGTTCACATTTTGATTTTGGTTTAAAAAGAACACCATGCGAGTGTGATCTGAAATATTCATGTGCTCTCTCTTTGTTTTTAAACAAAGATCAATTGAACTATGAATATTTTGGTTCGCTTTTGTTAAGCCTTAGATCTTGGGCCTGCTTTGGTGGGAAAAAGAACTCACCCCAAAGTGACTCAAACTGGGAACGTGCTAAAGCCAAGCGACGCCCAACCGGTATATAAATTTGAATGTTAAGGAAAACTTAGCATTATAGAACTTCTTGCGGACCAGCAATTGACTCCCTAGTACCCTTGTGGTGCATCAAAACCTGTAGACCCTAACCTTTGTAGACTAGGATGATAATGCCTCTCATGTGGCCTTCTGAACGGGTGCCTGAAATAAATCCTTTGTTTTAGAAAACCATAAACATTCTATTCTTTGGTGCAGCAACGATCGTTGCCAAGGCACCCGTACCTGCGTAGTTCTTAGTAGAAATAATCAATCTACCATGGGAGTTTCATGGAGATTGGAAGCTTGGTTTCCCTGAGAAGTGAGTGCACTGTAAGGGGGAGCCCATGGGGCCAAGCTTCTGAAATTCATTCGCTAAGGATATGTGGTTCGTGGGATCCATAAGAATATTGTCCTTGTAGCCTTAGGATTTTTTTTGTAAATGTCTTCTATGTGGTTGATTTTCATTCTTTACAACACCACATGTTTGCCAACTATTTTCAGACAACATGAACAAATGAACATCATCCTCCAAATCTGAATCAACACAGTCAAACTAAAATAAATTCCTTGCAATTTTCTTGACATTTTGTCTAGTGTGAAAATCTCACCAGGTTGTCATTCTATCATCTTCAGTCTCATCCGTCCATCCAAAATTGCATTTTCTATAAAATATCAATTTTGTTCTCATTTTGACACCACTTAATTTGATCACATCACATAGTCCTTGTATACATATATATATCATTTCACCTAGTTCTTGCATACATGTACAACCCAGGCTGCATATATCAAGATCATATCGTGCCTAAGTTCCAAGTTGCATACATTCCATGAATTTAGTCTTTTCCATATTCATCATTGATCAAATAGAACCCTAAGCTCTTGCACAAGTTCCACTACTCTTCATAGGTCTCAAAACCAATCCATTTTTTATCTATCGCCCACATCACATAGTCATTGTATACATATATATCATTTTGAACCTAGTTCTTGCATACATGTACAACCCAGGTTGCCTATATCAAGATCATATCGTGCCTAAGTTCCAAGTTGCATACATTCCATGAATTTAGTCTTTTCCATATTCATCATTGATCAAATAGAACCCTAAGCTCTTGCGCAAGTTCCACTACTCTTCATAGGTCTCAAAACCAATCCATCTTTTATCTATCACCCACATCACATAGTCCTTGTATACATATATATCATTTCACCTAGTTCAAGTGCATACATGTACAACCTAGGTTGCATATATCAAGATCATATCATGCCTAAGTTCCAATTTGCATACATTCCATGAATTTAGTCCTTTCCATATTCACCATTGATCAAATAGAACCCTAAGCTCTTACACAAGTTCCACTACTCTTCATAGGTCTCGAAACCAATCCATTTTTTATCTATCACCCACATCACATAGTCCTTGTATACATATATATCATTTCACCTAGTTCAAGTGCATACATGTACAACTCAAGTTGCATATATCAAGATCATATCGTGCCTAAGGTCCAAGTTGCATACATTCCATGAATTTAGTCCTTTCCATATTCACCATTGATCAAATAGAACCCTAAGCTCTTGCACAAGTTCCACTACTCTTCATAGGTCTCAAAACCAATCCATTTTTTATCTATCGCCCACATCACATAGTCCTTGTATACATATATATCATTTCACCTAGTTCAAGTGCATACATGTACAACCCAGGTTGCATATATCAAGATCATATCGTGCCTAAGTTCCAAGTTGCATGCATTCCATGAATTTAGTCCTTTCTATATTCACCATTGATCAAATAGAACCCTAAGCTCTTGCACAAGTTCCACTACTCTTCATAGATCTCAAAACCAATCCATTTTTTATCTATCGCCCACATCACATAGTCCTTGTATACATATATATCATTTCACCTAGTTCAAGTGCATACATGTACAACCTAGGTTGCATATATCAAGATCATATCATGCCTAAGTTCCAAGTTGCATACATTCCATGAAATTAGTCCTTTCCATATTCACCATTGATCAAATAGAACCCTAAGCTCTTGCACAAGTTCCACTACTCTTCATAGGTCTCAAAACCAATCCGTTTTTTATCTATCGCCCACATCACATAGTCCTTGTATACATATATATCATTTCACCTAGTTCAAGTGCATACATGTACAACCCAAGTTGCATATATCAAGATCATATCGTGCCTAAGTTCCAATTTGCATACATTCCATGAATTTAGTCCTTTCCATATTCACCATTGATCAAATACAACCCTAAGCTCTTGCATACCCTCTCTTGATCATTGGTCCCTTGTGTTTATCCATCATAACACAAGTCAAGCCTTGCATCATAACCAATTTGGACCTAGATTTGCATTTGACCTCTTGCATTCTTAGCTTATCACATCATATATCATACCATTTTAATATATCATACCATTTTCATATATCCCATCTTAGAATCATATCCTTTTCAAATGCATTTTTTCCCTGGAATTCTTAAGTTCAAGAATCTTTAATTTCATTTGATTTCATATGTTCAACTCCACTTATATATCATCATCTCTCACTTTCTTTGCACAATATTTTGTGACATGTACAAATGGCTCAACAAGCAGGAAGTTCTCAAGCAGAAGTCGAGCCCAATCTAGATATTGGACCAAATGAATCAGTTGAAGAACACATGGACCTTGAAGATAGGGAGGAGGCCTGAGTTCAAACAATGCATGTTGGAGAGGGTTCAAGATCACTTCCTTCTACACTAATGGATGAGCATATAAAAGTAGCTGAAATAGTGGGGAAACAAATTTCTTATAGAAATTTAGATCATTTACTTGAAATGGATATGGAGAAACTGAAATGTTATACTGACCAACCTAAAAATAAAAGTAAGAGGTCAATAACTAAATCTGTAAATAGAATAATCCATGATCATTTCAATCATCTTGAAACACTTGAAAAAACCCAATTGTTATCACATTTACTTCTTCGTGATGAGCTGAAAGAGTCATTACAATTGATGGGTGTATATTCTGCATCGAATAAGTGGAAACACATGACATTGCAAAAAGATATTGTTGAAAATGTTAAAAAAGGTTTAGATTCCATTGGGAAAAGATCTCGATCAGTGGATAAGGCCATTGCAAGAAAAGTGATTTTGACATCTGTTTTAAATAAAGAAATATCCAGAAAAAGAAAAATGTCAGCACTTTCCACTGAATTTGGTTATAGTAGAACCACACTAATAAAATATGAGAAAAAAAGAAAGGTTTTAGATGATATTTCTGAAGGCAATTGGGAAATTATGTGTAGACCTCCCCATTCTGACAGGATTGAAGATGTTGTTAGGAAATTGATCTCAAGTTTTTTGAATGATCAGACTCATCCGTCATAAAATACTAGAGATGTTATGAGGTACAGGATTGGACCTAGTATTTATGAAGAACATATTAAACATTGGCTAGACATAACACAACTTGAGATGTATATGAACTTTTGTAATATGTATCCTCATATAAAGATTGGGCAAACAATGTTTCAAAGGTTAAAGCCATATTATGTGAAGATAAACAAGTTTTTTGAAACTTGTTGTTGTTGTTATCACATTGAATTTGTTCTCTACTATCAAGTGTTTTGAAAGATTATAGAAGAAAGATATGGTTTTGAAAAGGCACCTCCTAAATAGGTAAGTTTGTTCATAAAGGATCTATTATGTGATCATGAAAATGGACCTCAAATAAAATGCATAAAAGGACTTTGTGAAACATGTGGAAATTTGGCTAACTTTCCTTCAACAAATGAAAATGCTGACCTGAGTCAGATAGTAAATTGCAAGAGTTACAAGTATGTAAAGTTTCATACAAATTTTGGGAAAGAATCCACAAGGTTAAACTATGTAGAAGAGGAGATACCTATTGGGAAATTTATGGAAGATTTTCAAAAATTGATACAACCATACATACAACATTCATTTTATGCTAAGTGGCAAGCACATCAATTTCAAACATTAAGAGATACTTTCCCACTTGGAACAATTCTATCAGTAGTTGACTTTGCAGAAAATTACTCTTTTGTACATCAAAAAGAGATTCAATCAAAATATTACTTTTCAAAGGAAGTCACTATTATGGTGCATGTGTGTTATCGACATGCACAATTGGAATTGAATGGTGTTTAGAGTATAGATGAACAATGAGCCATCAAGAAAGAATATCACTTTTATATTAGTGATGATAAAGAGCATGACACACTTTTTGTACAACATTGTTTTACAAAATGTTTTTTTGAGAATTTGAGAAGCAGGGGTGTAAAATTTGAAAAATATTTCATATGGTCAGATGGATGTGCGGCACAATTCAAATCATCATGGCCATTTTATGCACTTTCTAGATATCATAAAATTTACAACATACCATATGTTTGGAGTTTCTTTGAGAATGGGCATGGAAAGGGTGAGCATGATGGCACAGGAGCTTGCATCAAATGTGCTTTAAGAAAACACCAAATGAGTTATTCAAAAGATCATATAGACGGTGCACATGATGTTGTTGAATGGTGCAAGAAACACTTTGCATCAAATGAGGTTGGCACATCTTCAAGAACAAACCGAAACATTCCACATAGAGTGTTTTGGGAGATATCGGGTATGTATAAATTACATTTAAAATAAATAAATTTATTTAAATTTAAAATTTGCACATATATATATATACACATGTTCAAGTTCACATAATTTTGTTGCAATTAAATTTATGTAGGTGTGGATAGAAGATCGATGCATGGATGCAAGAGGGTAGAAAAAACAAGATCTTTGCATTGTGTTATGAGTTCAGATAGTCACCCTAGATGAACATTATACACGAGGGATTACTCTTGTTTTTGCACTGAGTGCATTGCAGGAAACTCTCATGCATGGAAAAATGAAGAACTTAAATACGTTAGTAAATGGGATATGGTACCACTATTCGTTTCAGACACATATGATGAAAATGAGGATGAAAGATTTCAAGACATTCCTTTGATTTCAATTGATTATGACCATATTTCACGATTGGTTAGAAAAGGTACATGTGTAAGTTTTCAATAATTTAAATATTATATAAATTTAATGATCTTTAACTTGTCTAGAGACAATTCTAATTTTTTTAGAATTTTATTGTGTAAATTTGGTGTACATGAGATGTTTTTGCAGTTATAGCAGAGCCTGAAAACATAGAAGGTGTAACTCAGATTTTCAGAATTGTGGATGGATGCTAAAGTTGCACAAGATTAAACATCAATTCTAATCTAAATAAAAACAACAAAGAATGATAAGTAAGCATGATTAATCTAAACTAATAAAACTAGAATGATCTCACTGAATATGCTAATACTTCCTTGATTTATCTCAATAGCCCTTCTCCATACTGCTGTATTGTTATTCTTGCCCTCATATATTTGTGTGTTTGAATGCAAGCATAACTTCATCGAGTGTCTCAGCAAAATATCGAAGATTGTTTCTTCTCAAAAGTGTATAATAATTTCAGGAAGAGGAATAATGATTATGATAGGCCATTTTATAGATTTTTTGTTTTCAAATGATCGGCTCAGAATGAAAGAGAGATCAACAGACAAGATTGATGAATGCCATGCGATAAGTTATGTGACAGATAGAACACGAGTTCAATTACAGGATAAAGACTAATTTTAGAACATGAGTTCCAATCTTCATCTTCAAAAATAGAAGAAATAGACTTTATATGCAAAATCCAAAGTTACAAGTTGGAGAATAAATGCATTTGAATGAAAACGTGAGTTAGAACTAGTTAATCGACTAGTTGTGATGGAGAGTTCTCTCACAGAGATAAACTGGTGTTTAACTCAAGAGAGAACTAGAGAACTAAAAATAGAACTCGAGTCTGATGGTGAGTGAATTACTTAGATAACTGATTGACATAAGAATGTGACATAATTAATTAGAAATATGAATTAAATGTTAATTTAATTCAACATTTGAAAATAAGAGACTTTAATTAAATAAATAAACTAATTTATTTAATTTGACTATTGAAAAGGATGACATTGAATAATTAAATAATAGATATTTAATTATAGATAAAGGGGGTTTAATGAATAATTAAATAAAGATATTTAATTATAGTTGGAAGAGGGGTAATTAAATAATAAATTATTTAATTGATAGATAAAGGGGGAAGAATTAATTAGTTAAGGACATAATTAAATAATTATGATTTATTTAATTAGTCAAGTTGAATAAAGGAATTAATAATGAATTAATGAATTAATTAAAAAGGGGTATTTAATTAATAGAAGAAATATGTATTAGAAAGGTTAATTAAGTAATAAACATTATTTAATCATGACCATGGACTATAGAAAATTATGTCGAATATGTACTCGCAGGCCTAAACCAATTTTCAGTGTCTACAATTTGCCCCTCTTTGATACAATGTTGTTTCAGCATTGTGTCAAAGAAAATATGCCCCGGTCATGTCCCAGCATGAAACAGGTTAGGGTATGCCCCCTCGGGAAAATTGATAATTTTTCAAAGTTTAAAAAAAAATCAGGAAATATTCCCGATAAGTCAATTTGATAGTCAAAAATGTTAGGGAGTAGACGGAATTGAATTTGGAGTTGATACAGACAAATGCGGGTCATTGGAAGTCGAAAGGCTAAGTGGCCAATAGATTAGGTTAGAAGAAATGGCATTTTTAACCCACCTATAAATAGGAATTAGGGCTAAACCTAGTTCATTTGCACCCTGAGGAGATAGAAAACCAAAGAATTTTCTCTGACCAGTAGATGAAAATGGCACCCATTCCATACACTAGGCATCGCGGTTATTGGATCCAGACTTTTAGGCAGCCAGCTGATGTAGGACCACCCGTATGTACCCAAAAATGAACCCTTGAAATTTATTTTTGGCACATTTTTCTAGGCCTAGAAATTAATGAAGCAAATAAGGTGCATCATGAACGACGCATATGTCGTCGTATTCACCGCATTTGACTGCGAAACACCGCATGTGTAAATTCACGCTTAGGTTAGATTAGGCATTTAGGGGAATGCACGCATATGAAGAATAATGCACCGCATGTGTATACATGCAACACATCTACATGGGGGTTAGACGCATGTGTGGTTGTGAACCGCATATGCATAAATGCAACGCATATGTAATAGAAACATAGGTCATGAAAATGCACCGCATGTGTTTGAGAATAGGTATGATAAAGAAACTGCAACGCATTTGTAATAAATGACCGCATGTGGTTTAGTGAACTGCATGTGCAATAGGAAAAAAGGACTTTTCGGAAATATGCAATGCATATGTAATATGCACTACAAGTGAGGTGTCATGCAACACATTTGTAAAAATGCACCGCATCTGCGAATGTGAGCCACATTTGGCTAGTGAAATTTTTGAAAAATTTTGCTAAGTAAAACTTGAAAATTTTCTAACATCATGGTTTAAATGCAGGTGGTTTTAGATCTGATATATACAAGGGAGTCGCGATCAGATACGTTCGTCCTGAGGGATAATTTGTCGAGTGAAGAGATTCGACTGTTATGGGTTCTACGTCTACGACATTGTTTGTCTATGCCTGCCATTCGGACGAACAAGGGGATGTGGATGACACTTTGTGAGCAATGGCATTCAGAGACATCGTCGTTTCATTTACCGACTGGGGAGGCCACTATCACATTAGAGGATGTGTACAGTATTTTGAGACTACCCATTAGAGGAGAGCGGGTTACGTATGATACCTAATGAGGGTTGACTGAGTTAGCGAGGTTTTATCAGGTCGATGACATCAATAGGCTCGGCATCGAGCACTATGAGATTAGATGGCCAGTATTAGTAGATAGATACGATTGGATTGATTGTATCCTATGTACATTGATTGGGGGTATTGTTCTTCCAGACCGACGGGGTCATGGCTTTCTAGTGGGATGGGGTGCTATGTTAGTTGGCATGTCGGAGAATGAGATGAGGTATGCATGGGGTCCATGTCTACTCGGGATGTTGTATTTTCATCTACATGACATTGCATATAGAGATGCACAGTCATTGAGCTATGGGATGACACTAATGATGGTATGGGGGTGGGAGAGGATAGCTATATTTCATCCTCTAGTTATAGTAGAGTGAGAGGAGAGATTTCCTTATGTGTTCCGATATACAGGTTAGATTACGTAGACACATGTTGGGGACACAGGGTATTGGAGACATGCATTGGATATTCTTGATCAGTTTACTTGGAGACTGTATATGGATTGTGAGGCGTGGGCGGATGATGATATACATTTGCCATTCTACAAATAGACACAATACCTTATTGGGAGGACTGTTTCGAGTGTTCATATCATTGAGCGACATTTTCCAGACAGAGTTCTGAGATAGCTTGGAGAGGTTCAGGATGAGCCTTGGAGTAGAGCAGAGTTTGCTCGGTCGTCCAAAGAGGTTCCATGGTGGGGACCCATGATTCCAGTGGCTATTATAGAGGTAGAAATACAAGCAATACAACAACTATAGTGGGGATGGAGAGATGGATTAGCAGATCCAGGGACTACGGCGGCCTATGATGCATGGTGGGCAGTGCATCAACCTATTCCATATATAGATCCAGATTTGCTAGAATCAGTGGAGAGATGAGGTACAGGGCTGAGAGGACGACAAAGAGGTGGAGGTGCCAGAGTGGGTAGAGTTGGTGGTAGAGGTGATGGAGATGATGGTAGAGGCAGAGGTAAAGGTGGGAGATGAGGATGGAGAGGACGAAGAGGGGGTCAAGTAGGTGGACATGCACCTATTCAAGAGGTAGTAGCGGTTGATGTACCGATGATAGACATCAGAGGGAGAGTGGATGTATAGGCTAGGGGTGAGCATGTTGCATGAGAGGTAGTGGTAGAGGAGCACATAGATGTTGATGTTGCAGTAGAGGATGTAGTGGAGGATTTGGATGCAGAGATGGCCTTAGACCCTCTGGGTGTGTTGGCAGGGTACGAAGAGGATGATGTGTAGGATGATGTTGAGGAGGAGGCACCGATGGAGGAGTAGGAGAGATAGCTCAGAGATCAGATAGTGGAGGGGAGACAAGAGGAGGATGTTCCTAGGGATGGTGACAAGGAGGCTTGGGAGGAGAGACTCAGAGTGATGACAATGCAGTTTGATACGATGAGACTGGAGAGAGACAGTGCTTATGTAGAGAGGGACACTATAGTTATGGAGAGAGATTAGGTGATAGTGCAGAGACATGAGATAGAGAAATAGTTCACAGAGGTTAGACGCCTTTGCAGTGGGTCCTCATCTGATGCCATGGTACGATAGTTGGTTAGATCGGTGGAGAGAGCTAGCTATTACCAGGATTTATATGAGGCAGTTGTGCCAGCAAAGAGATGAGCTCCTAGCTTTTCAGAGGTGCAAATTCAAAGGACACAGAGCACTGAGGGGGTGGTAGGACCATCGAGGATAGGTCCATATGATAGGCCTTCCACCTCACAGAGAGTACCTTCAAGGATGTTCCCATCACCTTCACCATGTGACAACAGTGGTAGTAGGACATGATGACATACTGTTGTATGCATGTAGACACTTGTATTTTGATCATAGAGCCTGCGAGCTCATGTTTTATTTATTGATACACTCTGACATTGTACTATGACTCACTATTTTGAGCAATATATATATATGATTTTGGTGGCTTCTACATGATATGCAGTTCTAATGTATGATGATGCATTACTTCTATATGATTAGGCTTCCTAGATGATGTATATACATGTTTTTGATTGAATGTTTCTATATGTTATGAGTTATTGCATTTAATAATGACATTATGGATGTCTTTATATGCTGTGGATAATGAATGTAATGAATTTTTATGATGTTATTTATATGTGATGGTGAAATGGACATGCAATGTTGCTATTATGTATCTAATCATGAAATGCCTATTATGTTTTGTAATGATGATGTTAATGTTACTTTATGAAAATGCTTATAAAATGTACATATATGTAGATGATCTAATGTTTGTGTTTACGTCACAGGACTCTATCATTATGTTGGAAAAGAGAAATGTTACTGTGGATGACAATAGGATGTTAGTAAGAAATAACGAAGGTTGATTGATTGAGAAGAATAAAGAATGAATGAGTTTGATTTGATTGAGAAAAACATATAATCTTCGATATCTTGCCAAAATATGTTATGCTTGCAATTTTATCATCACTGGGTGGACATGACACAAATGGATGGGACACACTATGATATGAGATAGACCATAGTGTACAAAGTCATCCATCTATGAAAAACAGACAGTCGTAGACAAGGAGTGTCAAAATGCCAACAAAGGACAAGATTACCCTAGTCATTGTTGTTGAGACAAACCATAGACAATAGACAAATAAAAGATGGATCATGATACGTCATGGCTCCTCTAAATCCTTGATAGGAAATCCTTGAGAAAACTAGTAACATGACTCAAAAATCAATGTTAAAAAGATATTTAACAGACAACAGTCAAAGAAAAAGAGTCCTGAGACATCCTAGCTTCTCTAAATCCTTCAAGGGACATCCTTGAGAAAGCTAGTAACATGATCTTGCACAAATCGATAAAAAGATAAGACAAAATAAGATATAAAGTCATAAAGCCAAATAAATATATTTGCCAAAACTTGATCTTGTGGGATTGTTTGATGTTGATGTTTGACATAGTGTAATGTGAGAGAATGACACATACCGCATAAGACGTTGAGTCTGGTTTCGACTTGGTGACTTCTATATAAGGCATGAAAAAGCCTGGTTTCAGAAAGACATGTGCCATATAAGACGTTGGGATTGTTTGATATTGATGTTTGACATAGCGTAATGTGAGAGAATGACACATACTGCATAAGACGTTGAGTCTGGTTTCGACTTGGTGACTTCTATATAAGACATGACAAAGCCTAGTTTCAGAAAGACTCATGCCGTATAAGATTTTGGAGTCTGATGACGTTGAAGTGACAAGCCACATGAGACTATGACAATTTGATGATGTCTATTGAAAAGAAAGACATATCTTGCTAAGACATAAGTTGATCGCTTTGACAATGTGTATGAGATTGACTTGATGACAGTTTGAGATGTTTTTCCTTGTTGTTGCATGACTTGTTTTGATTCTTTGACTGATAAAAGTGTGTGCGTGTAGACAGTGTATGACATGAGATGATACCCTAAAGTATGATATGCAACTTGTGTGATAGTGATTGTAAATGAACCCTATTGGACTGACCTAGTGTGGTCTCGGGAGCTCATCAATTGATTAGCCTTGCCTATGTTGTACACACAGAGACCTCATAGTTCGACACGACCAATGACTTTGAATATACAAAGTGTCATGATTTTAAATGTGTGTGATACATAACAAACCTAGAATGACTAACCTAATGCCTCGGGGGCACATCAATTGATGGCCTTTCCTATGTCCCAGTCGTAGAGGCAATGTAGTTCGACTATTTCTACAACTAACTTAACATGACTGACTTGACATGACTAGACTTGACATGACCTGACTCTTTTTTTTTGGTATTTTCTTACATGTTTTGAGTTTTTTTGGATTTTTGAAGTTTTCTATTGTTTTTGGGATTTTTCAGGACATTTTCGATGGTTTGACGTTATGTACAAGGTGTTAGGGCATAGAACAAGGTTTTGCCCCCAGTTGGGAATAAGATTTGGAAGATGGAGTGGGTAATATGACTAAATGGATGCTAGATGTCAATCATTCCAATGACTGGATAAGACAACCATTTATTATGAGTGATGGTGGAAAAGTCTGACTAGAATGATGGTAGACAGAAGAGCGAGCTTGACTACACATGGCGCCCATTTGCCAGGTTTTCACCATGGTACTTATCCATAGCGCCACCAAAGCGGTTTTCACTATTGGACGGATTTATTTCTCTTTACTTTTTTGATTTTCTCAAAAAAAATTGGTGTTACAAAGATGCCTGTTTGCCAGGTTTTCATCAAGGTAACCATTTTTTTTTTGTATTTTTCCAGATTAAGGCACGGATTCTCAAAGACTTAAGCATAGAACCTCTTTAGATGTAGACTATTGATAGGTGACATAAGCGGCTCTCCTTTAGGAGTAGAGAGTTGGTACGCTCCTGATCCAAAGGCTTCTGTGATAATGTAGGGCCCCAACCAGTGAGGCTCAAACTTACCTAGTTTCTCTCGTTCTGCTTGGTTCTTAGGATTCTCCATTAATACTAGGTCACCAATGTCAAAGTGTCTATTGAGAATCTTCCTATTGTAACTATGACAAAGAAAATTCTGATATTCTTGCAAATGATCTAATGCCTTATGTCTTCACTCATCCAGCAATTCTAACTCTTGTAACCTAGAGACACGATACTCTTCATCGTCAATATGACCCTTCAAGGATACCCATAGAGAAGGTATTTCAACCTCAATAGGTAAGATAGCTTCAGACCCAAATACAAGGGAATATGGAGTGGCATCGATGGGAGTACGGATGCTTGTGCGATAAGCCCATAAGGAAGGATTAAGCTGTAGGTGCTAGTCATGACCAACGTCATTGACAGTCTTCTTAAGGATTCTAACAATAGTCTTATTAGATGCCTCGGCTTGGCCATTACCTTGGGGGTAAGATGGTGTGGAGAAATGGTGTTTGATGTGGAATTCCTCACATAAATGGCATACTTCTTCGTTCTTGAATGGGCGGCCATTGTCTATGATTATGGATTGGGGGACACCATATCGACAAATGATATAGTTTAGGATAAACTTAGATATTTGTGTGCCGGTTATGTATGTCATGGGAATAGCTTTAATCCATTTGGTGAAGTATTTGGTAGCGGTGATGATGAATTTGTGGCCGTTGGATGATGAAGGGTGTATCTTACCTATGAGGTCGAGCCCCCATTGGGCGAAGGGCCATGGTGAAGTAATTGGATGAAGCTCTTGCGTTGGCGCTCTTATAAGGTCTCCATGTATTTGACAATGTCTAAACTTCTTTATAAAGATGTATGAGGCTTTATCCATAGTAGGCCAATAATAGCCTAGTCTCATAATCTTAAGGGCTAGAGTAGGACCACTCGAATGAGATCCACATATACCCTCGTGTACCGCTCGTAAAGTTGTTTGTGCCTCTTCAGCATTGAGACATCTCATAAGGGCATTATCTAGGGTACATCTATACAAGGTTTCTCCGATGATGGTATACTTAGCTGACTTTCGGATGAAAGTTCGACATTGGTTATTGGACAAGTCTTGAGGTAAGGTTTGGTCAGTGAGGTAATTAAATATGTCTTTATACCAAGGAGACATAGGACCAACAATGGTACACACTATCGTAGTATTAGGAACATCATAAGGGGGGACCAAAAGCTGTTCAACCAAGAACTCGAACTTAGGCACATTACTTGGAATATCCAACAAGGAACCCACGGTTGCCATTGCATCTGCAACTCTATTCTGGACACATGGTATTTGTTGAAAAGTTATGTCATTGAAATATTGTTTGAAACTATCAGCCATTCACTTGTAAGGTGCAAGCTTCTCATCTTTAGTCTCGTAATCATCATTTACCTATCAGATGACTAGTTGAGAATCGCCAAACACATGTAAACTCTTAATCTACCACTGAACTACCATTTTCAATGCTATCACCAAGGCTTCATATTCTACAATATTGTTTGTACAAGGGAAAGCTATCCTAAATGATTTGGGAATAGTATCACCTTGAGGTGTAACAAATAAGACACCAGCTCCTGAACCATGATTTGTATGTAACCCATCAAAGTACAGTTTCCAATCGGTTTTAATGTCAATGTTGAAAAGGAATTCATCAAGAAAAAATACCACTAATGGATGGTCCACCTTTATAGGTGCATCAGCTAGTTGATCTGCAATCACCTGTCCTTTTATGGCCTTCCTCTCAACATACTGAATGTCATACTCGCTAAGTATCATGACCCATTTAGCCAATTGGCCAGTTAAGGCTGCCTTACTTAGGAGGTATTTAAGTTGATCAATCTTTGTAATTAACCTTGTTTGTCGATTAAGCATATAGTGCCGCAGTTTTTGGGTAGCAAAAACTACCGCAAGGAAGGCACGTTCTATGTTGTTGTAATTCAATTCATAGCCCACTAAGGTACAATTGATATAATAGACCGCTCTCTCATGACCTTGATCGTCTTCTTGTGCGAGGAGAGCCTCTAATGCCAATTGAGTTGCCGAGGTGTATAGTATCAATGGTCTTCCCTCTACGGGTGGCATTAAGACTAGTGGAGTAAGCAAATAGTCCTTGATTTGTTGGAAGGCTTCCTGACATTTGTGTGTCCACGCAAATGGTACTCCTTTCTTGAGTAGATGTTGAAACGGGTGAATTTTATCTGCCAGTTGTACTATGAAATGCCTAATAGACTATAACCTTCCTTGTAGGGTTCTGAGTTGGCCAATGTTGACTAGAGGAAGCATTTCTATGATAGCTCTTACCTTCTTAGGATCTACTTCAATGCCTCTGCGAAAGATGATGTACCCTAATAGTTTCCTTGATTTTACTCCAAAGACACACTTCTTTGGATTTAGCCTGACATTGTAGTGCTCTAGCCTCTGGAATATTTTGTCAAGAACTTTTAGATGATCTTCCCATGTTTCTGATTTTTCTATGATGTCATCTACATAATCTTCGATAAGAGTGTGTACAAGGTCATGGAAAATTGTAGTCATAGCCCTCTGATAGGCAGCCCCTACATTCTTAAGGCCAAATGGCATAACATTCCAATAATATGTGCCCCATGGACACATGAAAGCCATCTTATGTTGGTCTTCAGGTGCGATTTTAATCTGATTATACCCAGAGAAACCATCCATGAGGGATAGCATCTCATATCCTAGCGTAGGGTCTACTATCATGTGGATATTCGGCAAAGGGAAGTCATCTTTAGGACTTTCCTTGTTGATCTCTCTAAAGCCTATGCAAATGCGAATGCCCCCAGTTGGTTTAGTCACTGGTACAATATTTGATATCCAATCTGCATGGTCTATTATCCTTATGAATCCTACATCCAAGAGTTTCTTAAGTTCTACCTTGACCAATAAAGCAATTTGCAGATGCATTTTCCTTAATTTCTGTTTAACTGGCTAAATACCTGGCTGTAGTGGTAAATGATGCAATATTAGGTCCGGATCCACCCTAGGCATATTAGCATACGACCATGCAAAGTTTATCTATCTCTTTTGAAAGAAGTCCTTAAACTCAGTTTTTTCTGTCTCTATTAAAGAAGCTGCAAAATATACCTTCCAAGGATTCTCTTCTGTACCTATGTTGACTTCAACCGATTCTTCTACGAGCATCGGTGACTTTTCCTATTCAATAGGGAGAATATTTAAACCTCTATCCTTGGGTGCCTCTGGGAGGTTTTCGCCCTTGGATACGTCCTTTATTTTGACTCTTTCTTCATCCATAGGTGCCTTGCGGTTTTCAACTAAGGACTCATCATTTTTCTTTTCATTGTCTTTTTCCTTTTTATTCTCATTTTTGCGACTAGAGGTGTAAATAGACTCCCCAAAATATGCTTTGTCGTCCAAGTCTATGGTGAAACCGGCTTTATGATCCCCTCATGGTATGCCTTCTCTAAGTCCCATGAACTTAGCAATTGCTTCGTCATTCTCGAATGTATCTATGATAGGTGTACCTTATTGATCCGAGTCAATAAGTTTGAGATATATAAGGGGCATGTCATCATCGGAGTTCTTAAAGGTGGAAGCGACTAACAAGGTGAATAGAGAATGGTTGACTTGGTCACAAAAGTTCTAGACTGACTCCTTCTTGTTCTTTTTCCTATGGGTAGGTATATGTTGTTGTGGGACTATTGTAAGGGCAGTGTCATCAGAAGATGGTTCGACAGGTGCCCAAGATGCGTGATCAAGGGTTTCCCAATAATAATTCTTTTTCCATTCTTCTTTGGACAAGTGTTTCTTAGGATGAGGACTACATGGTTTGGGTATAGGTTTCACATTTAGGTTCAATTCTCCAAATAGGGCCTCTATGTTCATGGTACTCGTAGATGAGAGGGAATCCCATTCACCATCGCTTGAGTAAGGGGATTCATCATAAATCAGTGGGTTGTCATAAATTAGGGGAAGTGGTTCATGAGATGTCTCGATGCCTGCATAAGTATTCTATTCTTCTTGAAACAATTATGAAGTACTAGGAAACCCAATTCTAAGCAGTTGACACCTAGCCCTAGATATTTCAGTCGTGGGTAGACAGTAATCAGTTTTGTCCTTCCATTTTGATGTAGTCCTAACCCACTGTGCCCATCATAGCCTTCATTTTGCATTATCTTAAAGCCTTTTCCATATTGGTCCTTAGCTATTTGAATAGACGAGGATGGGTATTCATGTTCTTCTTGATACAACCAAGAATCACCTTGATCCACAATTTCATCACTTAACTCTCCCCATTTAGTCAATACTGTTGTAGGGGGAACATGAAATGTGACTACTGACTATCTTCTTTCTGCCATAAGTAAGCCATATGCCTTAGGTGGAATCAATTGATTGACATAGTATGATGCCTTGATGTTATATTCACCACAACCTTTGTCTTGCATCTCGAGTTTAGGAATGTGGGATGGTGGTTTGAATGAAATGGACTTAGTGAGACGCGATGGGTCAACATATTGGGATAAAGTGGATGATGAGACTTCTTGGTTAGCTGGCACCTGTCGTTGTGGGATTTCCTTTAGGTTTGTACAATACTGAAAAGGATCTAGATCACCATCAATTGTGATCTTTGTGCCATTATAGGGGAACTTAAGACATTGGTGATATGTTGAAGGTACAACTTTCATTGCGTGTATCCAAGGTCTACCTAACAACAAGCTGTATGGGAGGGTGAGATCCAAGACTTGGAAGCTGGTGTTCATGATCACTGGACCAATTCAGATAGGGAGTGTGACGACTCCTTTGGACGATCTTTCCTCATCATCATAAGCCTTGATGACTATACTCTTAGGGGTATCTACATAGTCTTCTGAGAATCCTAATGCCTTAACCAACTTTAGGGTACACAGGTTCAAACCTCCTCCTTCGTCTACCAAGACTCATTGGACTTTAGTTTGATGGACTAAGACTTCTAGATGTAAGGGGTCATTATGATTTGATTTTTCCATTGAGTAATCTTGCTAGGAAAATGTGGCATGATGCAAGTTGGTCAAATATCCCACCATTTCTTTGAAATGATTGACATCTAGATCTATAGGAACTGTTGTGTTTTGTAGGGCTTTGTCAAGTATGGCTTGATGTTCGGGTGATAAAGTCAACAACTCCAAGATAGATATTTGGGTGGGGGTTTTGCTCAATTGGTCAAGGATATTGTACTTAAACTTGGAAGCTTGTGTAGGTGGTGTCGAAGAAGGACCTGGAATAGTAATCTTAGTTTGGCATGTGTTCACATTACATTCTGGGTGATTCTTAATGATGATGGTATCGACATGTTCATTTGTAGCTCAGAGGCTATATATGGTCTTTCCCTTTCCATAGTCGTACTTGGTGTTGGCATAATTGGCGGATGACTCATTCTTAGGTCCCGAACTGGAGGCTTTTCCTTTTGTATGGTCATGTAACGGGTCGGTGAAGACCTTATGATCACTGTTCTTGGTGTTTTTCTTCCCAGCAACCTCTATAGTTCCATTTTCCACAAAGTCTTGTATAATGTTCTTGAGTTGGCGACATTGTTGGAGGCCATGTCCTTTTGTTCAATGATAGTCACAAAAAGTGTTATCATCCCACCATGAAGGTTTGAACTATCCAGGATCATACTCTCTTGGTTCCAAAGGTTTGATGAGATTATGTTTAACCAATTCTTTAAAGATAGTCTCGATTGTTTGTCCCAAAGGTGTAAATTCACATGTAGGAAATCTTCATTCTTGTGGTCTTTGCTGTTGTGAATTTTGGACATAGTTTATTGTGTGATCTTAACTATTCATCATGTCTTGATTTTGGTTGTATCCTGTGAGTGTGATAACTGGTCCTGTGTGTATTTTTTTAGCATCGACTATGCCATCATCCGTAACATTCTTGTTTCAAGACCATAATTTGTTTCTATCATTTGGCACATTCTGATGTTGGGCAACCGGATTTCTGCTTGGTACCTTTATCTCTCCTTTGTCTATAAGGCCCTTCTCAAGGATGATCCCCTTTTGCACTAAGTCTGAAAATGAAGTACAACAGTGTACCCTTAAGTCACTTCACAGTTTTGGGTTGATGTTCTCTAAGAATATCGTGACCTTTTGCTTTTCTGGTATTTCAATTGGACATCTACTAGCTAGACTTCTCCATCTTTGAAAGAAAGTGGTGAAGGTTTGACCATCGTCTTGTGTTGTGTGGTACAAGTTTGCAATTGTTACCTCGTTGTCGATGTTAAAGGAAAAAAGTTTGACAAACTTTTCAGCTAGCTCGCCCCAAGATCGTATACCATATGGTAGTTTCGAAAACCATTCCAATCCTATCTTGACAAGGGTTCATGGAAATAGTCTCATCAAATATGTGGGGTCATACGCAATGCCCATGCATGCCATTGAGAACTCTCTAATGTGTTCTAAAGGATTCTTTCTCCCATTATAATTAGGCAAAATTGGTATAATGTATCCATGGGGGAAAGGTGTCATGTAAAGCACCTTGTCAAATGCACATGGACATAGGTCTTGTGTTGAGATAGTTCATTTTCTAGACATAGACATGTTGTCCATCTGTTGTTGAAGAGTTTACATTTGATTTTGAAGGACATCGACTTGTGTCAAGGACATGGTGTTTGTGATATTTGGATCAATGTAGGAATTTTGATACGCCATGTTCTATGACGGGTTGTGATTGAGCGAGGGAATATATCCTATCAAAATATTTTGATTTGGTATAGGGATATTCCCTATCTGAATAGTCGGAATTGGTATAGGAATGGTTCCTGTTTGAATCATCTGTTTTGGGATAGGAATACTTCCTGCTTGAATGGTTTGACTTGGTATAGGTATATTTCTGCCTACTTTGGTTCTCCTACCAGTCGTGTTGGTGCCAAAGGGGATGGAGGAAGTTGCCCCTATAGTAAATCATGAACCTTGTGTTATGTTGAAAGGGGTTGTGTTTACAATTGATGATGTTTGAGTTGGTATACCAGTTGGTATCGCTGCGGTAATTTGGGGAATAGAGACAATTGACGTTGCAGTTTGCATTGGTTGAGTAGATTGTGTTTGCAAAGTACTAATGTCAAATCCTATGGGTATTTGGGTACCTTCTGCTAGAAACTTTTCTAGATACCATTGGGGATCATTTAGCAAACATTCCTCCATAAAGGAGGAAAATTCAGGATCTTGTACTACTGCCTCTATGTCTTCAAGGTAAATTTGACCATTTGCGTCTCTACTGACATGTTTTTCAAGCAAAGGTTTGTGTGGTTGTTTACTTCCTGACGGTTGGTTTCCGAACAGATTGATGAATTCATTGGGGTCTTTCATTGCTTTGTGTTTCTTTTGGGATCTTGTTTCGACCATGAAAAATTTTCTCAAAAGGGGGTTATGCAGACTATGCCTAAAAATTGATATGACCTATTTCTATGTTTTTGAATTTTTTTTGACAATAAATGACATTTCTAAAATGATTTCTAAAATGATGTTTCTAAGATGACATATGGTAGGACGGACACTATGCAAAAATCTCTAATAGATTATGATGATAAAATGGTTCTAAAATGGCTATAACCTACTTACCCATGGGATAAATGCATGCAACTAGGTTGACTGACTATGACAAACCGGAATATGGATGTTTCCAACGATGAGGAAAGTTATCTATTCTATGATATGAATGTCCTAGGAAGTATCTATATGCATGCAACTTAGGATGACTATAATCAAGACGTGGATTGTAACCAAGATGTATATGACACCTAATGGATGCAAGATTTTTGAGCAAAATTTTAACAGTTTTTGTCCAAGATTGATCTTAAGAACCTAAAGAAAATACTGACAATAATGTTTCAGACTCAGCTCATGGTTTAGGATGTTTTCTATTGACAGGAAAATGCGGTTCACCTAATAGTTACGGTTCACAATTTGATAGATGCGGGTTTTTGACAGTGCATGCGGTGTTTATGACAGTTACGATGTTTCCTATGACAAATGTGGTTTACTGATACACATGCGGTTCTAGACTTGACAGATGCGGTTTGCATGCACACATACAACTCAGAATGTGACAGTTGTGACTCATAAAATCTAGACTATGAATGATGAAAAATTTGACAGAAAAATGTGGTCTTTCCCCTAATAGATGCGACTCTCGAGGACAGATGCGGTGTTTAAACTCACATATGCAACTCGGTTTTTTTGACAGTTGAAAATTTTCCCGATAGTTGTTGATTGACTTTGTTTGTTTGATCAAGATTTTGGCAAATACAACAAACAACAAACACAACAATCAATGTATTTTTAGTTTTGTGATGGTTGGGTTGTTAAGACTCGAGAACATTTACAACCTAGGCTTTTAGGACAATACTTGTTGAATTCTTACTTGGATTTCTCCTGCTATGCACATTCAGGGCGGATGACTAGTAGCTTGACCCCACTGGCTCCCCTCCATGAAATTCACTTATACGGGGCAGCCAAGCTACTATACCCATGAAACTCCCATCGCATACATGTCACCTCAACACAAGAACCGTAAATCTGTAAGACGGCTTCACAGGTTTTACACCTGTTGTGCCAACAAGTAGGTAGGATTTTGGTAATGCTACAACAAGCTGTTTAATAAGGGCATTCCATTTGTGGGACACTATCCAACATCGGCGAGAGTCCATTTATGTCCATCTCATTAGAATAGTGTGTGTGATTCTTGGGGTTTCCCCAAGAATCCACTTTTATATACCGACTGGAAGTTGCTTGCCTTTAGCATTCTACCAATCTGAGTCATCTTGGGGTGAGTACTTTTTCCCACCAAGATAGGCCCAAATTCTAGATTCAATAAGCATTTCTCTTACACCTAGGATTGCATGACTACGCAAGGGGAGAGGATACTTCAATTACTAAATCTTGGGGTTCTAATCTAACAATGTAGGCACAAAAAACACTGGTAAATTTATTAAGCCCAAACGAGATTATTTATACTACCAAACAGAAATTCATTTTAATCCACATGATGATTATCTATCTACCAAACGAAAAGCTTGCTAAAAAGACAAAGGCATTAGGTCCTGCATGCAAATTTGCTAGTAGTTCATTGTTTCTCTTTGGTTTTTTTTTTTCTTCTATGCTTTGTCCTGCAAACACTTGTTATTCCACCTTAAGACAACTATAACAAACATTAGCTAAAATCCAAGTCACCTAAAACATGAAAACTGAAAATATGGATGCACGGAAATCAATTAAAAAAATGAAAAAGTTTACCAGCAGGAGGTGGCTTTTCGAGCCACAGATGTGGTTCGACTGGTGACAGGCGAATGCGGTTAATGGAATATCAGATGCGGTTCGGTAATTCGTTGACAGGCGGATGCGGATTTTGATAGGTGGATGCGGCAATTGATAGGCAAATGTAGTGATTGACAGGCAGATGTGGCTTATGGCGTATCATATGCTGTTCATAATGACAGTTGCGTCATTTTTTTTGACAGATGTGGTGTTCTGGATGGAAAACCTACGAAAAATGAAAAAAATAAAATGGAAAGACAAAATTTATAGTGTGTTCAAGTCAGGTTCACCAAATGTAAATCAGATTTTTAGAATTGTGGATGGATGCTAAAGCTGCACAAGATTAAACATCAATTCTAATCTAAATAAAAACACCAAAGAACGATAAGTAAGCATGATTAATCTAAACTAATAAAACTAGAATGATCTCACCGAATATGCTAATACTTCCTCGATTTATCTCAATTGCCCTTCTCCATAATATTGTATTGTTATTCTTGCCCTCAGATATTTGTGTGTTTGAATGCAAGCATAACTTCGTCGAGTGTCTCAACAAAATATCAAAGATTGTTTCTTCTCAAAAGTGTATAATAATTTCAAGAGGAGGAATAATGATTATGACAGGCAATTTTATAGATTTTGTGTTTTCAAACGATCGGCTCAAATTGAAAGAGAGATCAATGGACGAGATTGATGAATGCCATGCAATAAGTTATGTGACAGATAGAACGCGAGTTCAACTACAGGATAAAGACTAATTTTAGAACATGAGTTCCAATCTTCATCTTCAAAAATAGAAGAAATAGACTTTATATGCAAAAGCCAAAGTTAGAAGTTGGAGAATAAATGCATTCGAATGCAAACGTGAGTTAGAACTAGTTAATCGACTAGTTGTGATGGAGAGTTTTCTCGCAGAGATAAATTGATGTTTAACTCAAGAGAACTGGATAACTAAAAATAGAACTCAAGTCTGACGGTGAGTGAATGACTTAGATAACTGATTGACATAAGAATGTGACATAATTAATTAAAAATATGAATTAAATGTTAATTTAATTCAACATTCAAAAATAAGAGACTTTAATTAAATAAATAAACTAATTTATTTAATTTGACTATTGAAAAGGATGACATTGAATAATTAAATAATAAATATTTAATTATAGATAAAGGGGGTTTAATGAAGAATTAAATAAAGATATTTAATTATAGTTGGAAAAGGGGTAATTAAATAATAAATTATTTAATTGATAGATAAAGGGGGAAGAATTAATTAGTTAAGGACATAATTAAATAATTATGATTTATTTAATTAGTCAAGTTGAATAAAGGACTTAATATTGAATTAATGAATTAATTAAAAAGGGGTATTTAATTAATAGAAGAAATGTGTATTATAAAGGTTAATTAAGTAATAAACATTATTTAATCATGACCATGGACTATAGAAAATTATGTCGAATATGTACTCGCAGGCCTCAACCAATTTTCAGTGTCTATAGAAGGTGTTAGCTATTATTTACTGTGTTACACAGAAGAGAGGAATAAGCTAACACAACCTAAAACAAATGATGAAATGTTATTTCCCACAGGTGAGTTTGAATTTAAAATTTTATATATACATTGTGTAGATGTGTACATTATCTTAAAAACATTAAATATATATTGTACAAATCTTGAGCGCTCAAATGTTGTAGACATGCACATGTATTACCTCAGGTTCATGTTTACCATGCAGGTTCTGTTGTTGTGCAAGGGATATATCTAAGACAAGTCAAAGTTTTTCAACATGGGATTCATTTTGTGGACTATCAAGTTGATAACAAGGTATATCAATATAGTCACCTTATAATTGCTACTGCCCTACATCTTCATGCAGTTCCACATGCACGCGGATGAAAAAAATGGAGACTAGATAGTGATGACCATCAAAAAAAATTACATGTTATTCAAGAGCGGGTTGAACCAGAATGTTTGAGTTAGATTATATACCTGATTTTCAAGTTCACTTGTACATGTACATACATTTTGAAGACCAGAATTTATAGTAACTTGTTTGAACTCTGGATTGTTTTAGTTACTAATAATATATGTTGATGACAAGTGTTTTAAATTTGGTTGGACACAAATTAGGGGTTGAAATACATTGAGAACCTTAAATTGAGTAGATATTTCCAATTATATATTTGTTCCATGGAATTCAAGTACTTTTTATGTACATAATGTGCAAACCTTGTCATAAAAAAATTCATTGCTTGAGTGATGGTGGGAGTAGAAGAAAATTTAGTGTTAGTTTCAATGATCCCCCAAATCTAGCATGTTTATTTATTTATATCTTCAATATAATGTTGTATTTATGTATATAGTTGTATATAGTTAATTAATTTCTCTATTGAAATGTAACATGTTAAATATTATTGCAAGTATCTATATTTAAATAATTTTTTAATTTAAATTATGAACTTTATTGAATCATTGCATCATATTGGAAATTATTGTCAACTCATAACATGGACATATGATTTCATCTTCCTATTTCCTATTAGGTATATTACTAGGACAAAACCCTATATTTATATATATCAATTTGAGGTTTCTCAAATCCCTTCACTTAAAGGTAGATCTGTGTAGATGATTCCCATTCTTAGATATTTTCATCGTTTTAGATTACTTTGGTACAAGGGATTTTAATTTTCAACATTGGATATATTAAATCAAATTATTTTGCTTTGAAAAGTGAATAAGATGGAGGTATACTTTGATTGTTGAAAAATAATATCAAATAGATAAAGTTGAATAAGATGGAGGGTATACTTATTTTGATTTTTTGAAAAATGATTTCAAATAGATAAAGTTTTAGATTATTTCTATATCAAACTTGAAAACAATCCCTCTCAATCAATGTGAATACTTGGAATTTTGTATTGGATCCCCCTCTACCTTGCTTACAAGGTCTTTCTCCTCTCCCTCGCTCCCTTGTTGATGCCACTATTGTGTGATGGATAAATGAATTAACATTGTGTTTAACATGCTATGATCTCTTACTCACACTTATGAAATGAGTTAATGAAATGATGGACTAACCTAATGAAGAAAAATATAGTTTATGCATCTTATGCATATGCTAAGAATGGGAATAGGTTCTTTCTTCCTTCTTATTGAATCTACTTCATCTTGTATTTTATGTATTTTGGTTATAAAGGAGAATATTGTCTTGTGTGATTATGAATACTATCTCATCCCTAGTAGAGTAATGTGCTAGGTGTTTATGTTGTCTTGAGGGTGAATATTCAGCTCACTCTTTATCTTTTTAGCCGATAGGCTACATATAGTGTGAGATTTGAGCTTGAAACAAGTCTCACACTTGCAAAACACTATTGAGTCATCAAAATACAAGTTTTAGGTACCATTTAATGGTAAACTAGCTGCCATAAAAGCCTCCAAAATATCACTTATAACATAAAATCAGATAAATATTAACTTTCCAACTAGATGGGAACATTTTATTTCCATTTGCAATGTTTTTTGTCAATTTGATGGCAACTTTATTTTTTCGCTTATTATTAATTGTTTAATCCATCCACATACAACTAGAATTTGCAGCACATGGCATCCATACACACCCATGCACAACCACACACTCTATAACATATTAACACACATATAGTTTTCTATCGGCATAATCTTTGAACCTCCTTTAGGTGCAAGTGCTAGTGGTAGAAGGTGCCTTGTGAGTATCTCCTTATTGTGCTTGTGTTTCTACTTGGAGAGTATGCCATATTAGTATGCATGCTACTCATTTATTGAGAAGACATATCATATCTCCTTTTATGTTTACATACTCCTTTTTTTTGCATGTGTTTGACTTTGTGTTAGTGTAGGACCATATGTGATGACTAGTTTGTGTGAGTGTATGTTATAACAATCTAACATGCTATATTTATTAACATCATTTTTTATGTGTTTTATTCCATCTTATCCTTAGTAAAATATAGGCATTATGATAAATAATAATGGAAGACCTCCCTAGGTATGCCTTGGCCTCCACATACAATAAAAATAGGAAACCCTATTCTATTGCTATGTGGTAGGATAACTAGTTGTAATTTATGACATAAAATGAGTAATCCCACTTTATACCAATTATCCTCTAATTTAAATCTCTAGGAGGGAAATAAAGTGTATTTAGTATTTGAGTCCCACCACTCCATAAGGGTTGTCAACATGCGTATGACATAGCAAGATTTGGGTATCTCTTGCATATGCCCTAAATTATTTCTACTCATCATATGAATATCAATTGGAATAAGATCTAATGCTAAGAGGTTGTATAAGTAGTACTTGTGAAGTAATTATGCACCTCAACATCATCACAATGTAATAGAAAAAAAAATTGCATTACAAAAAATATAAAAAATGACATTTATAGATCCCAAGTTTACTAGAAAATTACTTTATTGAGAAATTTGGTTTAAATTCGTAGGCATCTCTTATGCACACGGGGGATCATATCTAGAGAAATTGGCTCAAGATCATAAAAATGAGTACACTTTTATGAGAATGAGGTTAAATATCTAGATTTTATTGTATAAAACAAAATTGCTATATCTTTTATGCTATTCTATTTAATTCTCAAATTTTTAAAATAAAAATCAAGGATAAATGATGCTTACCTCTTGAAGTGGGTTGCGAGCATCAATATAAACATGTAATTTGTATATATTTTAGTAGGAAAATGGCCTTTACAATGCAACATGATGAAAAGTCTAGAAATCTCTATCTCAAAGGGGTGAATATGCAAATGATTTTTTATGATCATCTCCCTCTCTCTCTCTCTATGTGTGTGTGTATGGATATGTACATGTATATATATGTATATGCATATATATATACATCTACATATATATACATATATATACATACATATACATATATATGTATATACATATACACATATATAAGTGTATATGTATATATAGTGAAAAATATATATTTATCTAGATAAATATTAATAGGGAAGAGGGCTTTGATCATTTATAATAGCTTGCATGTTAGTGATGATAAGAATAGGAATTTGAAACTCTTTAAGAAAGATACCAATTGTTTACCATAGTTCTTATTCATGTTCCCTAAATACTAGTTTAAATGAATCAAGTGGTAATCAAACTTGTTATTTCATTGTGGAGTTTGTTGTTATTTAATGTATAGATATTCAACATATCTAGTAATTTTAGAATTTTGTTACAAGTCAAAAAGATAATAGATGTATAATTTGAATTGAATTTTCTTAATGTTTCAAAGAATAAAATTTATTTGTTTCTTTGTTCTTACTTTCTATCAAGATTTTAATTTCATCATTTTAATCAAATTTTAAAACTAGAAGAACATGTCCTTGAAATTAATAAATTATAGGCTCAAGTAAATACACTCATTTATAAAATATCATTAGTTTACTTGAGCTTGAGAGTCATTTATTTTATAATTTTTGACTGCTTACTATAATTTATTCAACATGGGCATGCGTGTGCAAAATATTTATTGTGATCAACATGAATGAACTTAATTATAAAGTGGCATTCATTTCCTAAAATTCTACGCTAGAGAGATCAAATGAATATATCATATAAGGAAATGTAAGTTGTAAGAGATCATCAAATAAGCAAATGTATGCATATTGAATATAAGCGAGTGTATACATATATCATATAAACATGTAAACATATCAATATTGATCAATGTATAAACATGTAACATGTTATAAGAAAAGTTCCAAATGTATGTTTATCATAAAAGAAAATGTAAGTTAGAGATCATCGAATGTCGAATACTAAAAATCATCATATATAGCAAATGTAAGTTAGAGATAATCAAACGTCAAATAGTAGAAAGCTCATCATATAAGCAAATACATCTAATATGCAGGGCCTAATATGAATGTTGACTCCTAGTTGAATGACCATCTGAATGAGAACGGTCGTGCTCTGATGGATGTGCTGAGCCCTGCAAATAAAATGGTGTACAAAATGTGTTAAATACATATAATTTATATTAAATATGTATCTAGATCTATGCATGTACATATACACATGTATAAATAAAAATTTAAAACTCACATGTTCACTAGCATCAGATTCATCCATAGAGTCACATCAATGTGCACGATCTAGAACAAGGCTAGGAGTGACATTAGGTATGTCCACATACAAATATATAAATTCATATATATTAGTACATGAATATCTAGTTAAATTAAAACTAAAATTTAAAAATAATTATAAAGGAATTGAAACATGCACATGCACACATACATGTACATCATCTGATATCGGATGATGTGAGTCCTCTGAAACAGACACCTCCACCATATCAACTATATGATCAAGCGACGAATCAATATCTGCATCCCTCTGATCTATCTCATGTCGTGTCAGCAATGATGAGTAGAGAGGACTATGTAGGTGAGATGACATCAACGATAACAAACCAGCACCAACCAACATCTTAGTAAAACCCATAGTCTGTGCAGCTATAGAATGATCAAATGGTGGATCCTGACGTGCACTAGTGCTGGGTTGAGAGTGATGGGATCCTGGAAGTGAATGCCCTCCATGTGCCAAAAAATCTCTAACATGCTCTATACTGATCCCATAGTCTGATGCAATGAAAGCATATGCCTCCAAGAGTTCCTCAACCAAACAAAGCAAAGTCCTGCATGCCATATCTCCTATAAGTGCCTCAAGCTCTGTGGGAGTAGGGATGCCTGCTGATGTGAAAGGATCCATGGTGGTCCACTGTGCTGAAGATGGTGTGGGTTGGGGACGTCTAGACATCAAATACTGACCTACACGATCAATCGATATCCTACTGGTGGCAGCTGCAATGTCACCTATAGTATCAATTGCTTCCTTTTGGGAAACAACAGCAACCTCATCTGCTATGGGGGCTAGAGCTGGGGTGAGAGCAGGAGACCTCTCACCAACCAATACCCTAAACAATAGGGTTGGTCTATCCTGCTCGACGATAAGTGGGTCTATTAGCAATCCTACCACACCCCTGACCAACATATGGTGGAATGTCTAGGTAGTTGACTTTGAGGCCCAAATGAACCTCAACATACAACTGTTGAACAAAATATAATGGAATCTGGTCATTGTTTGGGTATTGACCATGTGCTGTGAGAAATCGTGGGTAGATCAATGAGGCCATATCACGATCAACACATCTAGTGACCTGGTATCCCCTAACCTTATGTGTATTTTGATAAAATGGAAAAAAATTGGTTTTTATCATTTCTTTGGTCACACTATCCTGTATTTGTTTAAGGGGAACCTCACCATGTACTTCTTCCCGCATGCGAGAAAGAATAGCAGCTACTCTATCTGGAGAAAATGCACTTGTCCTCTCAAGTTCATCTCTTAATTTTTCAAGACTATGCAATATTGACATGCATGGTTCAGAATATATTCCAGGGTTTACATTTTGCACTAATGAGTCTTTCAATTTATTAATCTCATTAGTGGTATTTTCAAACAAAGATTCTGGAGGTGGAGCATCTGCATTATCCATGTTATGTATGTATGTGTACCTAAAGGAGCAATGAGACCTTAGTTTAAATAATATATCTAGATATAAGGAATAGAAATCTAAAACAGTTCTAATAATTCATCTACTCATCAATAATATTTCCATACCATTAACACAAAACATGCTCAACATCTATCATAGTTTTTAATTTAATCAAAAAATTCACATTACTAGATTGCACAAAAAAATAATCTAAAACAATTATAAAATTTAAATTTACAAGTGTGTGTGTGCCCTCTAGAACAAAATGTGTCATTAAAGACAATTTAAAAAACATTGATAAAGGTTGCATCTAATATTTATTTCCTACAACTAGTAATAAAGCGAAAACATTATTACTTAACATTGAAAATAAAAATGTTGAACATGAAAGCGAAAATGTTGCAAAATTTTATGAAACACCTATTGAAAAGAGTAACATCATAGAAAAATAAGAATTCAAATTTAGAAATATTTTTGAATAATGTAGAAATGAACCCCATGATATTAAAATTATACTCCATGATCCAATTGTTGATAATATTAATAAAATTGATAACACACATAAAAAAATGAAAGTCATTGTATCTCCAAGTTACATAAGAAGAGAGAGGACCTTTCTGAATTAGAATACTAACCAAATTTTACAAGAGTGTGGTACAATTAAAATACCAAATTTATCTAAGGACTTATTAGATTTATTTTAATGTGTTAGATACAATGATTGTAATTTTTGTAAAAATGTGTTTAAATGAGAAGCGTTTACAATGTGGTGGGTTATCAAAGTTTATATCATGTACCCATTATGGAAGAAAAATGATCTGGGAAATAAAATGTTTGAGAAAAAGAGATATGAGATAGTAAAATACAATTTGAAGAGTGGAGGTGAAGATTCTAGATGTGAGTTGGTCACAAGAGAAGCACTGCTAATTTTATTTCTGATTTTAAGAATATTTTTTATAAGTATGCAATACATAGCCCCTATTCTTGATGGTTAGATCAACAAGTCAAGGTGTGCAAGGATTTTTCCTAATTGGAACTATTATAGATCTATAGTCAATTTTATATAAAATTACACATTGCAGCCACAAAAAGAAGTTGAATCATATTAATATTACAATTCTATTCAGATAAACTATTATTGTTCACATCACATATAGGCGTGCCCCTAATAGTAAAAAACAAAATAAGAAGATAGTTAGGGAGCACAATTTTTACATGTTAGTGATGATCAATATCATTCGTCATAGTATGTACAATATTGTTTTCAATAATTTTTTGAGTTATTACAAGAAAACATTGGTATTATAAAGGTTCAAAAAATCAATATTTGGTCAAATAATTATACTGATTAACTCAATTTAATGCTTGTGTATTCATATTGGTTTAGTAGAATACATGCAGAGAAGGTTATACCTTGTATTTGGATTTTTTTAAAAGGTGGGCTACCTTCTTCATGTGGAGGAATTGTGTGAATAATGTCATTATGTGGTTCATTGTATGAAGTTTTCTCTTGATGAGGAATAAATAAATACTTAGTAGAATAGTAACTAATATAATCTACAAAGTGCATAGTGTGATGTTTTGAAGTTCAATATATTGTACATAAGATTTAGTGGCATGATAGGAGGTGAAGGGATAGAGAGATTTGGAAATGCTAGAGGAATTTTATTGTTAAGTTGTACTATAGCAAGATCCACAAGAATAGGACCCTAGTTGGCAATCTTGTGATCCTCATAACTTAAGTATTAATTCATTTATTGAGCTATTGAAGATATCTAGTTCTTTCTTTTTTTTTTGATAGTTGTAGCAAAATTTATTGATTATCTCTATGTTATGGTTCTATTTTTCTCTCTTTCAATGATTTTGATTATGTAAGAACAAAAAATGATTAGAATAAATTCATTAAGACTACTAATCTGGATAATTTCACATATGCTCCACATATGCTCAACATATGCTCCTATAGAAATGGTGACTTTATATATTTTGAAATGTGTTTACTCTATATAATGATGTATGAGTCATTTTCTTAATCTTGGGGGTGTAGTGTATGAGAGTCTAGAATTGGATCCAAGATGGAGATTTTGTGTGATGAGAAGTGCCTTAGATCCTATCATCATGTGAGGTCCACTAAAAGAATGTTCTTAGTTTGAACACTATTTTTCTCTCTTTACAAAACCAAAATATATTGGGAATCATGAAAATAGTGGTGAGTACACTAGAATATCAATCAAGAGAGGCAAGTACATCAATCCCACAATAGTAAGTATGCTCAAAATTTGACTCATAGAATATGATGTCATTATAGATTTCATTATCTAAAGTTTTCTCTTTATGAGGAATAAATAAAGAATAATTGGAATAACTTGCCTAATGTAATGTACAAAGTACAGATAAATTGATGTTTTGAAGACATGGATATCTTAAAATTTTAATTGAATTATTTTTTGTAGAGGATGTGGTGTTGGGTATTTTTCTTGCAACCATCTAGATATTAAGGATATCTACCATAATGTCCCAGTCTAGGAATAATGTAGGCAATGGGGAGGTAGCCTATATATTTAGACTAAGGGGGAGAAAAATTAGAGTAGATAGAATGACTTGGAGAAAGCCTCCTCCTCTTCTTTGAGCCTTACTAAGTTTGGAAGTTTATTTCCTATAGATCTTAAATATAGGAACAAAACTAATTTAGTATATAAGAGGTCTCTAATTTGGTAGTTAGTTCAAATGATGTGACTCTAGATATAAGCAAGCTACTCATCCCTATATATATATTGTGTTTATCACAATAATAATTTACCTAATATTTATATAGGATCATATAAAATCCTATACAAATACTATGTATTGAATAACACTCTCTAGGGATTTAATAGCTTTATATTACTAAATTTATGGATGATGGAATAAAACCTACTTCACTAGATAATATGACACTAACATATATATTTTTATTTTCTTTCTAAATGAATAGAATGTCCAACCCTCAACTATCAAATTTATCTTGAATACATGAAACCTTAATGAATTGAATAAATTACTAACATTCAAATCAGTCTAATGCACTTGGATTTATCATTTAGAGCTTACACTCTCAAATTCCCTTTTACCCCAATGATGCACCCTAATTGATAATCCACAATCAATTTAAATTCCCCACATATTATTTTAGAAAATTTTCTCATCCTAGCATGAACTACATAGTGTAACATAATTTTATAGCATGTCTTAGATGCAAACTAATAAATAATTAATATAAAGAACAAAAAACACAAACTCAAAGATTCCATGAATCCATAAAAAAACTTAAATAAAAATGGAGGTCCATAATACACAATTATAATAAAAGGTTTCTTATATGACCTTAATAAAGGACAAATCATCAAGATGTTGAGATTAATGTATCTATATGACTTTATTTTTTTATAAAAATATAAAAGGCCAAATGTTTGACTCTAAAAGATAGGAAAAGTATTCAACTAGGTGTTGGGGTTTGTGGGAGTATGAAATAATATACTAGGGAAAAATAAGGTCGAATCCTCTAGCTTTATATATTTTTATTTTTTGGAGAATGAAAAAATGATGTTAGTAGGTATGTCTCAATAGGTAGTTACTCTAAAAATTGATGATGTTAGCATCATATAAAGATGGCATTATCATGATTTTGACATTGTGAAATAAAAGATGGATAAAAATTTAGACGCATGGAATCAATTCTAGAACTCTAAAACACAAGATTTTTTTTTACTAGTAGAGGATGAAGATAATAGGGGTTAGAAAGGGATGGTACTTAAGGATTGGAAAGACTAAATTCCCAATACTACAAGGAGTAAATACAAATAATAAGATTGTGAAGTTGTTGGGGAATGATTGAAATGACATGATGGTTGAGAGATGAAAAAATTGGTGCAAAAATACTTATAGACATTTGGATTAAAATGGATTGGGATTTTTAAGTTTAAAAGGGAGTGGTATGGTAGGATATAACCAAGTCTAAAATCCTAGAAAATATAACACTTGAATACAATAGAGCTAAGAGGCGTCAAAGAATATGGAGACAAGAATGATTTGAATGGAGGGTGAAGCCAAACACTCTAGAAATAGAAAATATTCAAGGTCACTAAGAAACACTAAGGATTGGATTACTAGCATGACAACCGCAATAAAATTGAAGTCCAATAGAATCCATACTTAGATAAATTTAACAAAGGTTGAAAGTGGATTATCAAGATTAGTTGAAAGATTATACTTTGAGGATTCAAAGCCCAATAGACCAATGGAAAAAGAAAAATGGAGATTGTAGAGATGAAATATTGGTATGTAAATCCATCAAAATAACAATATGGTAATTGATAGAAATTCATGAAAATGACCAACACAACTTCACACATAGGATATTTTTTTAATTTTTAGAAATTGAAGCATCTTGAACTTGTAGGGGACATCACCGAGTAGATATTTGAAAAGAATTTAATAGAGGAAATTATAATAAAAATTCAATAGCCATTCTACCTCTTCCTTACTCAATCACCTTAAGTCTAGATTCCTTCATGATTTATTTGTAATAAGCCTCCTATAATCACATGTAGCTTTTTCATTTTAAGGTGCAAAGATGTATTTTAACTAGTATTTAAATATATATAAGGAATTAATTACTCATAAAATAATTAGTTTTATTAGCATATGAATCATCCTTTGTTATCACATCATCTACATAATATTGGTGTGATCAACCTAGATCAACTTGTGTTATCAGTTTAATTAATTTCTATTCTTTGGCCAACTTCATAGGCATGTTTTATATGTCAAATTATTATAATATAGTGGTCCATTTTTCTCATTTTTTTTCTCTTGATTTATTCTACTAAGAAAGTCCTTTACTAATACATGTCAAATATTACTACAACTACTTATTACTGAAAATGTAATTAAAAATTAATCAATACTCACACTAAAGCATAATCTTGCTTCAAATTTGGATATTTTATCTTTGCATCTTTGAATGATACACTCATGAAGGCTACATGCCTTTCATTTCCTAGGTTTCTCATTTGAATAAGAATGGTTGTACAATGTGGTCAAATGAAAATGAGTATATGTAGAATAGTTTAGAATAGTTTGGGCTTGTAACCAATATAGGGGATTCAAAAAATGATTTTTTGATTTATTAAACTACCTTAGCTTACATTTTCCACTATATTTTTGCATATTTCATCATCTTGGTATTTAGCGGCCTCATTATCTCTACAAAACCTATTTTGAATTTCTTTAGAAAGTTAATCTTACCAAACCAATAATTCAATTCATTATTTCTTGTTGAAGGTTGTGAGAAGATCTTGTTTATGCTTGAATACAAAAATGGATTGTATACCTTCCTTGTTTAAGTGTCTTTTCCTTCTTTATCCAGTGGAATTGCATATAAAAAAATGGATTGAATACAAAAATGAACTAAATACAAAAATAAATTGTATACTCAGCTATTTATATTCTTCTAAATTCTAGATAATGAATTTGTTGAAAATGCTTTAAAAAATTTCAAACAAATGCAATTGAAGTCATGAATTTTACACCAAAATGAGCTATGGAAAACCTGAAATGATGTGTTGGACGGTTCACTCGAAGGTGAAGTGTTTGCATGCTTTTTCTTTTTTTGTTGGTTCGCTGCACGCACCCTATTCGCCGGCCAATGTTCTTTGCTCGGTGAAAATGACAAGGATGATAGGGCTTTTTTTTGTTTTAATCTGTGTTAAGGGGGTTTGACCGAACCCTAGTTCGGTCGAACCCCTTTATTTTATTATTAAAGCGCATAAGTCAATGGGGGTTAGGCCGAACCCACATAAAGGTTCGGGTGAATACTTGGGTTCAGCCGAACCCCTTCACTTTGTGTAGAGGGGAAAATTGACTTTTCCCTTCCTCCACAAAAGTGTTCACCACTTATGTGGGTTCACCCATAGAAATTTTAAAAAACCAAAAACAACCTCAAATATCCTCACAAAACCTAAAAATGCCTCAAATATCCTTGCAAAACCCAAAGCAAACTCAAAAAATTAAAAAAATTAAAGCATTCAGATAACCCCAAAATAGAAAAAATGCCCTCAAAACATTTCAAAAAGTCAAAAACATTAATTTTTTTGAAAAAAGAACAAATCACCCATCCCATCTCACATTCACTCTCAATAAACCTTCAACCATAATAAATTGATTATTGCCTTCAACCCTTAGTAACACAAATAGAAACAAATACAATATTTAGTGAAACACAAAACCTTAAATACAAAATCCTAAGTCTTCATCATTATCAAATGTGTCGATTAACATTCATATCAACAACCTATCAAATAGTTAGAATCAATCAACATATAATAACATGCCTTATGAATATATCTTTCCTCCAATAGACATAATTGGATATTACCCTAAAACAACACCTTCAACAAGAGATATGGATAGCATTGACAATTTTTTAGTTTGATCTTTTTTCATGGATTTATCTTATTGACCTATTTTGATGATATGTTGATGATGTCTTCAAATGATTTAGAAACAAAGGAATGGGGCTTTGATCATTTTTTTATTTTTTTTCTTGTTGGATGTTCTTGTAATTCAACCTTGGAAAATAATTTTCTTTTGTGTGCAAGGTTAGTCTCAAGTGAAACAATGGATATGACATATCACGTTCTTCATAACTTTTGTGTATTAGTCTCCTTACTTTGATGTCTTTATTATTTCACATGATCAAAAAAGCTTTCCATATTTCAAGTATGAACAAGGATAATCCTATGGTTTTGCAGTGTCGAAGTCCACGTATTAGATACAACATCACCTTGGTTCTTCATACTTTGGTGCATAGTGTCTATTTACTATATCAAAAATAAGGATTCCTAGGATGAAATTAAGCCTAATCCAGAAAAAAAGCAATATCATCTATTATATCTCATCACATATCAAAGAGAATCTCAAATAATCATAGGTTTGTTGGTATCTTGATCAATCTCAATACACTATTAATCTATCCATGTCATTCTTCTACTTTTTTCCATCTCACATTCACATCAAACTATCAAATATAGATATGTTTGATATACATAAAAATATACACGAGGTTATCCATTGTTGATGAGTGTGTATACATCATAAAATTGTCTACATCAAACATTTGAGCTTCCTAGGCCTTCATTTTCATCCTCTGTGTAGCAAAACCACTACCATGACCTTATGATGATCTTGATCTAAAAGTCATTCCGCTTGATCTCTTGATGGGGTAGCATACCAAACTTCCTTCATCGGCTAGGGTATAGTGGGGCATTGGAAAAAATGAATAAATTTTCAAATGTTCATATGAGAAGCATCAGTTCTTCAAAGCAATGTAACAAGCACCTCACTTCATAGAGGGGAAAAATGTAGACACCTGAATATGTCTTGAGTATATTGCACATCCTGATTTCAATTACGAACACCATTTCTCTCATAATCTACCTATTTCATCTATTTAATTAAATAATGTTCAATTATTTAGTTAAATTCACCCTTTCCTCCTATTAATTGGATAATTAATTCTATTTTATTAATTCATCACCATCATTTTAATTTCTTCCCTTTTAATTAACTAATGTAAAACTATTTAATTAAGTGTCATTTTCTATTCTTTGGTTAAATAATTCCTAAATGTTTAATTAAAGTTCCAAATTCCTTAACTTGCACAATTACAAGATTTTATAAAAAAATTAATTAACTAATTATTCCTACAATCCTCCAACTTGCATAAAGAATATTCTCATAGAATATTCCCTTTTCAAAATAAAATTCTTCCCTCCACATGAATAATATCTCCAACATCTTTCCTAAAATTACTTGGGATATTTTGATCTCTCATGTATTATGGACCCTTGATTAAAATATTTGATCCATGAATTCATGAATTGTTGACCATCAATTTATTTCTTGATCCACACTGATATCCTCAATTCAATTTCTTCCATTTATCAGAATTTTGAATCCTCTCCATTGATCATAATTCCAAAATTCTATAAATACCAAGTCTTTTCATATCAATTCATTCACATTTATCCAAAGCAACCTTACTCTCTTAAATTGATTACTCATTTGTGAACAATTTGATAGCATCTTGTGAATCATCCACACCAATTATCCTCACCAATATTTGCAAACATGGATTGGGTTCAACTTGAGCAATCCACATCCATTTTGAGAGTAATCCTCCAAGGGGATTATAGGTTTGCATCATTAATTTTGTTCACTTAAAATAATTTTTATGTTTTGATTCTTAGAATTGAATCTTATTAGTGATTGATAAAATAATTTCATTGAGTATGGTATTTTTTGATCATTTATCATGTTTAATTGATTTAGTTCCTAGTAACTGATAACCTTAGTTTCAAGGATCAATAAGAAAAAGGAACCTAGTCCTGAGGTTTGACAAGAAAATTCATAGAGTGATGGAAGAAATAGGGAATGGAAGTTGGAGAGAACCCAAAACCTAGAACTAAGTTCCAAATTTGTATCATGTTTCATTATCTAATAGGAAAACATGGATAAGGTGATGAAGTTGAGTTTTTGAGATGAAGGGGTAACTAGGAATTAATAATTTATTTCTTGATCCTTAAAAGACCCTAAGGTCCAAATGAAAACGGTGAATAAAAAAATATAGAATCCTTGTTTATGCTGTGACAGAGGGAGTAGAGGAGGTTGGATCTAGATGGGAATGAGGACTTATATCCAAGGTTCCAAGTTCCCAATTCTACTCAAAACTCATATTTTGGTGGTTACAAAAATGATTTATTATGTTTCAAGTCACAAAAGGAGGACAAAAGTTTGGACTAGTTCTTGATTCCATCTAGTGCTTGAGGTCTAAGGAAATGGTGAATAATTTTGTGTAACTATTGGGATGGTAGAGAATTAGGAAATAAGAACCAAAAGAGATTCAAAACTTGGAACCATATTTCCAAGCTTCACATTTTTGTCTAAAACCCATGAGCTAAGGGTGGTAAGAGGGAGGTCATTGGGTTGAAACTGATTGATGCATAAAAGGGGAAACATACCAAAACAAGGGCACAAACATAAAAAATAGTATGAAGAGGAAAAGAACACCAAACAAAAATACAAACAAACAAGATAAAACCCAAAAGCCAAAAATCTAGTGTGAAAATGAAAAAACTAGGGCATTTAAAATAAAGAAGAAAACCATGTAAACATAAATGGAATGGGAAGCTCACCTCACAATATACACTAGAGGAATAAATGGATATTGCGACGATAAAATGAAATCAAAACATAGAGAAACCATTAGAGCCAAGGAAATACACAACAAACAATCTCCTTGATAAGTAGAGGAGAATCAACAAAATAAAAGTAATAAAAGATAATAGAGGACATGGAATGAAAAGGAAGGAAAATGAGCTATAAACCTGTGAGATAAGGGTGATTCACTTCTCATGAGTCTCTTCGTTCTTAGGAGAATCCCAAGGAGCGAGCTGCCCTTAACCACCTCAAATTTTGTTGAATGAAGAAATTGCAAAGAAATGATGCATAGACTAATTATCACAAAATACTTATTTGGAATCCAAGAGAGAAAGGTTTCAAGATCTCTGCCTCAAAAGGAAAAGCTCTCAGGCAATGGACTATAGTGCAATATTAAGATGCCAATGCGACGTGCTAGAGTCTGAAGGATGCGCTAGTGTCAAAGGAAAATAGAGCACTCAAACCTTGAACAAAATGACTAAAACCCCACTATCTAGCACAAATCTAAGGTTTGTTTAACATAATAACTAAACAAAAAGGAGAAAATTGGACAAATTACAAAGGAGAGATAAGAGAGGACTTACAAATAGCCAAGTGTTCAAAACCTTCCTCGAAGCTCTACTTTGGCAACTTGCACACAAAATGAAGGGGGGAAAATGTTGGGGTTGTTTCGAGGCTTTCCATAGTCAAACCCCCATTTTGGTTTTCCACCTCCACAGATAGATAGATAGATAGAGAGAATAAACAAAATAGACAAAAGGAAGTGGTGAATAAAATCCCCTCTTGAGGAGGAAATCTCGCACAACCCAAATACCAAAATGAACAAAGTGATATAATCTATTTGAAAATAGATAAGAGCAAGAAAGAATTATCAATAGTCCTTGGCCCCCTCTCTAACACATTAACTCACTATTGAATGCTTGCTAGAGAGTGTTGGTTGTTGGAAGGACCTCAGTACGACAAAGCTTCACTTATAGAAATATTGCAAAGAGTAGAATCGGCTAGAAATGAAGTGAGATTGAGAAGAGAATTGATCGAATGAGAGAGAACCCCCCAAAATGAGAGCCAAAGGGTATTTTTGTTGCACACAAGGGCAGAAAGAGTCATTACACCAGATAATCTAACTGTAAATATGTGTCTTGAGTCAAGATTCTAGGATTCCTCATTTCAAACTCGATAAACTACTAGGATGCTAGCATTCCACATAGATGTTTGTGTGCCATGCAGGCATCCAACACGTTAGTTTTTGAGAAACAAGATTATGGACTATTGGCGCTTCATCATTGGATCTCATGGAATTGGAATTGCAAAAATTTGACCCATGAGGCTCTTATGAAAAATGCTTTTAGGTGCAATAAATTCTAGGTAAAGTGCTAAAATGTGAAAATACCCCTAGGTACAGTTGTGAGATATTACAATTTACCCCCACTTTAGTGGGCTTGATTTTGGAAACATCAACCACACTAAAGTAGAGAAGAAAAATTCAACCCAAAACTTGAAATTTTATTGATTTACATGCCAAAAAGGATACTATAGAGGAAATAGAGGTTCAAAAGGTAGGTACTAAAGATTCCCCCAGTGATTGAAATGAGCAAAAAGTACAGTGTTTGTTGTGAAAAATCACACCAAATTTTATTTTGTAAAACTCCAAATTTTAAGTCAGCTCAAAAATCAGAAGAAGCTACCAAGGTGAGAAGAATGATCAAGAATTTTTTTTGTGGTTCGAAAGAAAAAATTGGTAAAGAAGTGATTGTATGCCCCCTCCTAATTTTCCCCTAGTCTAGTGAGGGAAAATTAAGAGAAATGGAGGGACCATGATCACCGGGAAAAATGGGCCCTAGGGGGCCTATACATACCCAGGTGGGCCTCAAGAAGGGTTATTTTCACTATTCACTATGGGGATTTTGTTGACTTTTGTGAGAGAAAATTCAACAAAATTCCACATAGATGAGATTACCTAGAGCCCAAGCAAGACCAACTATGAGAGGATGTGCACGAGGGCCTCAAAGTTGATTAGGTGAGTCCATAAACTACCTTTTAATGTATTTTTTTTAAGATTGTAGATGGGTCTTTGAAAGGTTTGAAGTGCAAGCATCCCTATGGCACACACACATCCTCCTCATGTGTTGGTTTCCTACAAGAAAGTAGGGGAGTTCAACACACATTGGCATCTACTAGGCGTTTTGGCATCTTGCTAGCTTTAATGGTGGGTGTTGGACACTTATGTGGTGCAAAAACATCTGCGTAGCATGCATATGTCTTGAGGACTCCACTTAGTATTTTTTATAGATTTTTTTCATATCAAATATTTTGACTCTAATATTTTTGCTTTTGCGGGATTAATTGAAGATGAGGGAGCATCCCACCCAATAGGTGATTTTCCTTGTTTCAGACCAACATCAACACCTATCAGACCATGAGGAGATGCTCCTATGGCGGGTGGGTATCTGGAAGATCTATCGGATGCCAGAGATTCTCTACCATGACTATATGTTGATGGCATTGATGGAGTGGTGTAACTCTACCACCTCGACCTCCCACCTCTTAATAGGTGAGATGACCATCACACTCAAGGATATCTATCAAATACTCTACCTTCCCATCCATGGGAGGAGGGTAGATATTTATGACACATGCTTTGCTTGGGAGAAACTTGATGGGATCGAGTACTGCTCCGGCCATACTAATGGTAGTCATGGGACCAACCATATTTATACATGCACTAGTTCAAGCAAGAGCATGGTGTAGTGCCCTTATTGTGATTTTTTTTGTTGATGACTATGGTCACTTGGGTCATGATAGATGCATGAGGCTCTCACCTACACAGGGGCCTCATATATACTATCTATGAGATGGAGGAGCTCATGATGTTGTTCACATGGGGGAGGAGCATGCTAGCACACCTATAATAGGAGCTAGGTAGGTATGTGCATTATGAGTTATGGATCTTGACAACATGAACCCTACTACAAGTGTGGGCCTTTGCGCAAATTACATGTACATGAAACAAGGGGTATCCTTAGGTGTGAGAATATTCTGCACCCATGGCTCATTGGAATGAGTTGATTCGATAGTGGATGCATGACAACCTGTAGTTATGGTGGCTTCATTTTGACACTCTACATCCCAGCCAGGTCAGGTGATGGCCCCAACATTTTTTTAGGTGGGTAGATGATGGCAGGTTCCTTAGGAACCTACAACATGACCATTTTCTCCTAGGTTGCATAAATTTTTTTACTATGCATTATTATTGAACAAGAGTTATGTGATATAACAACCATACTTAGATCATCTCCCCTACAGTCCCATATTATCCATGGGTTGTGAGGAGTGCCACATGACTAGGAGATTATCAACAACCCACCATCGCTGACATCATGGTTTTTGATGATGTTGATGATTAGGAATCGCCAAAGATGCAAACGATCGACAATGTAGGCATGGTGAGAGGCTTCCTTGCTTGGTAGCAAACAAAAGGTCCTACTCCCATTTTTTCAGTGGATTCCCCCAGGGGTGATCCCAGCCTATAGGGAGAGGTACCACTAGGGGGGTAAATGCACAAAGTTGGGTCCACGAAATGTGGAAGTTTTTGCCTTAGCTGAAAAAATGAAATCGGCTAAAAAAAAATAGGATCCCATTTCGGTTCAAGATCCTGAGCTTGAATCACAAACGGGATCCCGCTTTTTGATAAACGGGATCCCGTTTACTAGAGGGTCCCGAACCGACGGAGAGGAAATGGGATCCCGGTTTGTAAGAAACGAGATCCTGATTTGTAAAAACTAGGATCCTATTTTTTACAAATCGGGATCCCGTTTTATAAATGGGATCCCATTCCCCCTACTAATGGTCACCATATTGAATATTGGGAACAAGATCCTGATTATAGAATGGGATCCCGTTCTATAATCGGGATCCCATTTTTTTTAATTTAAATATTTTTTTGGCTTGTGGTCGGGTTTTTCCCTCGGATTTTGGTTAGGGAAAAGCATTGGGAGTCCAAACCTAGGCCTTCAACCTAGTTTGACCTACAATTTGAAGGTTTTAACAATGTTAGGGGAAAAAATCGAGTTTGGACATATGGCTGACAATTTTTTTTGTAGAGGTTTTTGATGAAATTAAAACCCATTATAAATTAGACAGTGTAGATTTGAAATATGTAATTTTTTTTACAATTTGATTATTTTTTAATGTTTCATTTAATTTCTAATTAAATAGGTCCATAAACTTGAATTATTAGTGGTTTTTAATATTTTAATAACTTTTTATCAACATAACATTTTTATGAATGGATTGCACAAGAACAAGCTTCAGGCAATTCTTTTCAATTTTTTAAATCTTTTTTTCAAAAAATGATAATTTTAGGTCATCTTATGCGTGTTGTACATGATGATTTTTCAAAACGACAAATATGCCTAATAAAAATTTAATAAAAAAAAAATATTCAATAAAAGTTTACAAAAAAATATCAAAAACAAGCTTTAGTGAGTCACAAATATTTTCCCAAAAGGATTTAGAAAAATACAATAATCTAGGTCAAAATATGGATGTTGTACAGTGCATCGTATGGTTAAAAAAAGTGACCTTTAAACAGTGGTTTGTAGAAATGTGTATTGAAACTCAATTTGTACAATATGGGTATTGAAATAAATTATAAATTTGAAAACTAGACTCCGAGTACTACATTTTATGATTAGTGACTTTTTTGAAGATTCCATCTCTAGGTGCTTCAAATTTTAAGGTCAAAGTGTCAAATTCTGAAAATCAGGGAAAACACTTCCACTTTCTGGCCAAAAAGTGGACTCAGCTTCTTGCTAGCACCCAGGGGTGAGGTGGCGACGAGTGGATCAAGGTAGAGAGTATTAGTAGCAGGAGGGCAAGGAGGAGGTAGTAGTAGAGGAAAGGCCAAGGTAGTGGTGGAGGATGTCTTCTCCTCCACCCACAGTCCTAGTTTTGTCTACACTTCTAGATCCTGTTGTCAACCCTTCGGTGGTTCTAGCGGTGTCGGGAGCAACGTCAGAGGTAGGTGATGTAGGTCTCAACGTCACACCACCCCTTGATTAGCACTAGAAGCCAATGAACCTAGGTATAACTATTTCATTATGTCATTTCATTTTTCATCTCATGTATATAAGTTTTTCTTTAGTCTTATTTCCATACATCTCATGATATTGATATATCTTTTCTTTTTTTGGTTCCAATGGACACATAGGGATGGAATAGGCTCTTTTCTCAGTGCATGTCAAAGGTGGCCCCTGCCATTCCATTCTAGGGTCCCATCCTAGATGCCTATTGACTAGTCTTAGTAGGGTGACACACCCCACTTCTCAAGCTAGTTGTGCATCTAAGGATTGCATTTGAGGAGGCACAAGTGGAGGTTATGTAGAGAAAAATTGATGCCACTACTGCCTAGGGATAGAGGGACCAGGTGTCGGTAGAGTTGTGGGTTTCCTTGATCGAGCGAGACACGACTGTGGTGAGAGAAATTGGTGCAAAGAAAGCACACAAAACTCTTTAGAGCCAACTCGATGACCCCGTGGAGCAACCCGTAGGGGACTAGTAGCTCTGAGACACACTCAAAGTGACAAAGATCCAAATAGCCTCCCTTTAGGGAGAGATCAAAGGAATATGTGCGATGATGTCTATTTCCCAGTCATAGAGGGCCAACTCCATGTTCACCGTTTAGCCTCGACCACGACCATATCCATAACTACCAGAGCCAGAGGGCTCAAGGAGCCATGTTCCAAGGGCTTAGATAGCCATTTTGTACATCATTTTTGTAGTAATTTTATATATATTTTTAGGTCATTTTTGATGTATAGATATTGACACCTATATACAGTAGCCACTCATTTTTTGATGATAGTGGTACAATACATGTACATGACATTGATAATTATATATATACATGAGATACCGATTCTGAGATCATGGTGTTCTTTACTTGATGTGTATGTTCCTTTCTTTCATGTATGTTGATGCGATGGATTTTATATGTATGGATGTATGTTAAATTATATGCTACCATGAATTATCAAATACACATGGATGTATGTTAACTGAATACAATGATGATCTAATTGCCTAACGAAAAGATATAATGTAATGCATGGATACATAGAATAGTAAAACACATGTATGTATCACACAATCCTGATGATGGATCATGGAGTGTGATCCAAAAAGTTGATGCAAAAAAAAATATCACACAATCTATCACATCTCAAATTTGATGTTGCTTGTTTTTGCTTTACGTTGTTCAAAACTGATATATGACTAAATGTGTGGTAGAATAAATAATAAATAATATGGTATTTTGAGAGATGAAATAAGCAAATGTTTTTTTTTAGAAAAAGTTGAAATGCATCGAATATAGTTTTATTTCGAAAGTGAAGAAAAATAGAAAGTGTTATTTGGATTAATGAATTATATTGCTTCGATTTATATTTTCCTAGATACTAATCTATTAATGGTTTCCTAAGTTTACATGAGGTGCAGGTTGTTGAAGACCAAGGGTGTGGTTAAGGTAGAGGAGGCTAGCTCTTGGAAGGGTTAAGAAGGAACAAATTCTCTCATACACACATGAGAAATTAGTAACATATAGATGCATTTAGAATTTAATTTAGTTAATTATTTATATTGTTCTTACTTTATAGTGTTTGATTAAATTAATTAGTAGTGAATTAAAAAAGAGCATAGAAATTAAAGTATTAGTTATATTTTAATTAAAGAAATCATTTACAATTAAATGATATTTATTTATTGAGGATAATTATGTTGCATAAAAATAAATCTTGTTATATTTTAAAAATGAGGTTATTAGAAAACTTGAAGGAAAATCTTTAAAAGAGGGGGAAGAAAATAACAAAAACACACAATAGTTTTCTTGATCTTTCTTTTTCTCTGCAAAACAATAACTGAAAATGGGTACCAGAGAGAATGTTTTTGAAGCATATTAAATCAAGAACGGAAATAAGAAAAGAAAATAAAAACAAGAAGAGGAAACCAAATAGAAAGCGATTTACAAGTTTTTAAATTCTTTTTCCAATGTATTTTGATTCAAAATGTATGAATAATTTACTATATTATGAAAGAGTGAATTCTTTTGTTGATCTCCAATGGCTTGTAATAATGTGTTAGTGCTTAAAAGTTTTATTCTTTGTTTGAATATAGCTGAATCGTTCCTATACAAGATTGTAATCCTCTTATTCTTTTAAATTTATTTACTATTTTTCTACAAAATAATATTATATATTTACAAATATACTATACTGTATATTTATAAATATATAGTACTATTATTATATATTTTTGGAGGGATCATATAATAATATATCTTTGAATTGAATTCATGGGGAAAGAGATTCATTTTTTGTTTGTTTTTGTTTCAGCTAGTAACTCAAAGGAAACTTTGAGTGTCACCTTGACACCATGGGGAGGGCGTTGTGGAGACAACGACCCCTCCCACAGGTCATGACCTGTGGGATGGGCATTTCCTTCTATAGGAAGCACCTCCAATGGAAGGTCATCAACTCACTAAGCCATCCCTCCTCTCTGCCCTGGCTCTATGGGCTTGCAAACCTCTGTAAAATAAATAAATTTTTTGTTTAAACCAGTCATTGGCCATTTTGTGATAAGGCAATTTTCTTGGAGAATATTCACCACATATACTTATATATATATATATATATATATATATATATATATATATATATATATACATATGTGTGTGTGTGTGTGTGTTTATATATATATTGCATACTGTAAAGTTTATCAGAATAAAATATATGCCTGTAGCTACATCGAGTATGGACTGAGAAAAGTATTTTATTTGCAAATGTAATTTTTCTGAATATGTATATATATCTATATACATATGTTTATATACCTAAATGTACAGGAGTAAGACTTAAATAATAGAAGAATAGTTATTAAAATCTAATTTAGAATGATATATATGTATTTCTGAGATTTACTTCCATTTAAATTGATATATTTCTAAATATACATATTTACACGTAAATATATATATATATATATTCCTATGCGTATACGTGAATGGGAAAGTTTTATTTTCTAAAATGTCTACATTTCTAATTGGAAAGTATTTCTTTGAATATCTATGAATCTATTATTTTTAGATTAAGCCATTTAAATTGGAAATGGATTATTGGATGCTTTGCAAGCAAATAGAAAGGTACACATATGCATATAATTTATTTTATCCATTGGAATGTAGTGGATTGATTATATTGAGTTAATTATTTTCTTATGCAAATCAAATAGAGAACTTAGGAGTTATAATGTGTTTTTCCCAAAGAACACTTGAATTAGTGATTGATTGAGTCTTTTACAATTTTTGAGATGTTATGTATTTCTTTTTCTTTCTATGAGATCACTTTTGGGATAGGATGCCGAATGTGGGCTCTTAGAGACAGTAATTTACCTTTTTCTAAATTAGCATTTTTACTTTTAATACTTGGCCAAGCTTCTGTACCACTAAAATAGATGGTTGAAAAGCCTAGAATTATATGTTATATATGTCTCTACCACATCCTATATGCAAGTAATATGTTATTCTAGTATAGGAATGCATGTAATACCCCTTTGTTTTGCTTCTCGTTCGGTTTGCTTTATGCTATGTTTGGTTGCAGTCACTTTGATACTAGATACATTTTGTTATGATGTTTTGATCGCTACTATTGAGTGACAACTATTATTGTGTGATGTGTTGATTTGATTATTGTTTCACATGCATTATGGATTAATGATGTTGTAGAGTTAGCATGAGATGTTACTATGAGATTATTGATTATGATGTTAATGTCAGTCTTTGATGAGTGGATTGGTGAAGAGGATGGGTTCGCATCACTCGCTTGCAAGCGCCCTATGAATCTGTGATTTCTTCTTCACGGTGTGTATTATATGCTGGATATATTGTATGATGTTGTTTACTTGGTTTCAGGATTGTAGGTACATGACATCGACTCCAGCTGGTTTCACAGGTTTGAGCATGTTGATCCAATGGTTAAGTTGAATAGGAGATAATAGCTAGGTAACATGTGTCAAGTTTACACCCTAGCCTTAGTGTGTCATCAGTTGTGTGTGTCGATTCATTGTCTGTCTTGCTTTAATGTTATTTAATTTTGAAGGTTTCTTGATTTGGAAATAGATATTTAGAATAATTGCATTTAAATCATGTTGATGGTTATTTAATTTAAATAATGCAATGTGGATAAAAGTTTATATTTAAATTAATTAATTATATTTAATTTATTTAATTGATTAAATTTAATCCAAGGGGGTTGAATTTAGTTATTAAATAATTAAATTAATTAATTAAACATGATGCAAGAAAATGAAAGGAAATAAAAGAATTAAAATTAATTTTGAAATTTAATTTCAACATGTGGGAATTAAATTAGAAATTGTAATTAAATGTTTATTTGGGAAATTAGTTGCAACTTTGGAAATTAATTTATTATTTGAAATTGCATTGAAAGTGGGTTTTCGAAAATTGAAATTGAAAATTGAAATTGAAATTGAAATTGAAAGTGAAATTAATACCTAATTTGCATGTAATGTGAATTAGGGTTATATTAGGTATTTTTGATTTATAAAGAATGCATGTTTTAATTTTAGGGCAGAAAAGTTTTTAGAAAAAATGCATTTTTACAGCAGAGAAGAAATTTTGGAAGGATTTGCACAAAGAAGGGTTTGAAGAGAGTTTTGATTGTAGAATTGATTGGAGGAAAGATTGTTTGCATTTGTTGGGTTTTGGATTGGATTCGTTGGATAATTGAAGGAAATTCAGGAAATCTTTGGAGGAGGCTTGCATCATAAATTCATCTTTTCCTGTAGCTTCTTGAACCAGGTTTTCCTCTTTGTGTTTTATTGTTCTTGGTTACTTTTAAAATAGTAGTGAATTAAGATTTGTTTGTTAAATATGTTATAGAAAATAAATTTGTTATTAGAAGAAAAGAATTAAATAAATTTTAAGCTTTTGTTTTTTGTGAAAATTCTTTAGTAAAATTGTGAAAACCTTAGTAGAATTTAACTTATTAGAGGAAATGGATTGTTTTGTTATTTGAACCAAAACCTAAAGGTTGAGCAACACATTAGATCTATTTTTGGAAAACTTAAAACCTCTGTAGAAAATCAAATTCATTTTGAAAACCCTCTGTAAAAATTAGATGGAGAAACCTTGAGGATGTAGAAACTTATGGTTTTATAATTTTTAGATCTTTTTAGCTTTGTTCTTCTTTTATTGTTCATGAGTTTGAGAAAAGAAAAGGGTTTAAATGAATTAATTTTAAAGCCTTTGTGAAATTTAGTTTTTCTGAATAAAATTTGTATAACTTCACCTGTAAGTGAATATTTTCCTAAAATTTCTCTGTATTATCTATTGTCTATATCCGTTTTTTATATATATAAATATTATATATACATATATATATATGTTATATATATATATATGTTATATATATATATATACTATAGTTTTAAAGAATTGTTTTAGTCTGTATCGTCGCCGTATGGCTAACATTTTTTCTGTGGTTGGAAGAGAATGTTTTGTTCGTTGTTTGTAGTGGGGCTTTTGAACCCACCGTCAACCCTTTGTGAGGAGGGTGCAGGTACCTCCAAAGCCAACGCCCTCCATTGTAAGGAGCGAGCGCTGTCTTTGAAGGCAGCGCAACCCCCTTTGGAGTGGTTGCCTATGTAAGGAGAGGGGCAGGGGCTCCGCCACAGCCGACCCCTCCCCAAACCCTTTGTTTATTATTTTTTTTATATTTTTTTTTAATTTATTTTTTTAGGTTGTTCACTGTGCGTGAACAGTGACGTCTGCCTTGGTATTAAAGGATAATTTGTATGTAGCATTATAATTATATTTGATAATTATGGTATATATACGATGTATATAATATTTATATATGCCATTTTTAATATATTGATTTTGGATTAAAATAATTTATTTAGTAAGAAATAAGCAATGGTATAAATTTAATACATATATATATTTAAAAGAGATATATATATAATTAATATATATGTAATGTAGTATTAAATGAATAATTATTATTTCATGTTTATTTTTAAATAAGAATATTTGGATACATGGATATAATGCTTGAGTAACATGGGCAAGTATATTTAAATGTATAGTTAATATTTTGTCTTATTTTTTAGTTAGATGCATGTAATTTAGTTTTGCATGGAATTTTTAAAAGATAAGTAGGGTATACATGGATAAATTGTTAAGGAAAATGATATTTAAATATATTGAAGAACTGTAGAAATATTTATATTTGAATATTTGTTTAACTAATGAGATTTAATTGGAAACAATATGAATGCATGGTTAAATAGATAAGCCAAAGAATATTTTTATACATTGATAAAATGGCATGTTTTAAAATTGAGGATTGAAAAGATATAGATTTTGGATAGAAATTGAATATAGTAATGGCAATAGTTTATGTTGTATTAAAAGTAAATCTAGGAAATGAATATATTAGAAAAGGCAAATATTTATTATGTTTTATTTATTTCCATAGAGAAATTTAATCGTTGTGATTGGAATATTAAAGAATATATATATAATTAAGTTTATTAATATATATATTTGGTATATATATAATATGGAGCATATATATATATATTAAGTATAAATTCATTATCGTATTTTATTTTAATAAGATGCATGCAATATATTATTGAACAAAGATTTAAAAATGGACTGATTAGTGTGAGAAAGTGGATAGAGAAACAATATTTTATTATATTAAAGTGATTGCATATTCTAATATAGAAAATTGAATGAGATGTAAGATTTGGTTAGGAAATGGAAAGAGTTTACTTGCATGATTTTGTGTCGATTTAAAAGTAAATTAAGAAGTTGTTTATATTGATGAGGCAAATAGTTAGTTTAATTTATTTTATTAGAGCAATTAATTTATTGTGAATGAAATATGAAAGAGATATGGATATAGAATATCCAAAAATAATAATTTTCTCGTGATTGCCTTAAATGTTGTAGTTTCTCTGTATTTCGTAAGGGGATGTAAGTTTAAATGGTTTAAAGACTTCCTATATTGGAAATAGAAATATGGGTACATGATTATTTGAGTTAACCCTATAAGTGTGTCTTTGACCTTGTTAACATTATCAATTGAATGAGTATGGATTTAGGAAATCCAAATATTAGATTTGATTAATGACTTGAATGCTTTTGTTGCTATGTCGTCAAGTTGCATTGTGGGTTTTAGGATTTAGTGTTAATCCTAAATTATAAGTCTTCCAAAAGAAATTAGAGGATAAGGGTTGTTGAATCTTTATGCCATCCAGTTGTTTTTCCTTGGGTAGTGCATGGCGTCTTTTCAGTTTTACCCTGTTTCCATGAACGGGGATGTTTTGTGCCTCCTGTGAAAGGAGTGGTCTATGTGTTATGTTGCCTCCAAGATGTTTGGAGTGAGTTCTTTTCTTTGTTTCCTCCTTGTGTTGGTGTGGATTATGATGCCTAGTTGGTATGCACTTGTAATTCCCTTTTTGGATTGTTTGGGTGTGTGTTGTCGAATAGAAGAGTGGATTTTGTTAGGGGCCAGAGCCCAAATTCGTAAACCGGGTAACCTTTAGAAGTGAGTTAGTCAAGTGATAATTAAATTAATGTACTTATATGATTATGATGCATTCACACTAATCAAGATAATTTAATCCTCACTCATAGACACAAGGGATCGTTTAGACTTGCGATGAGTGAGAAGGTCTGTAATGGCATAGTCATTTATCTTGTCAGTACGAGAGGTATTTGATGCCGCATGAGTGAGTATGAGGGTTGGGATTCGGTTGAGTCCACCAAGATTACCGGAGCCTATGAAGAATTCCCAGAGGAGATCTCATGGCTACTATGCGATGACAGTCTATCTAGGACAACTGTTGTTAATTGTTTTATGTGTATGGTTCCGTGAACATACTTGATTATTATTATGTCTTGAAGCAATGTGACCTATGTTAGTGATGTTTGAGATGTACTTGATTTGTACTTGTATTGTAATTGAGTTGTACTTGTTAGTTCATTTTTTTGGTTATATCAGTATGAGTCAGTATAAGTCTGCCTTTGGTTAGAGGTAGTAGATTCTTTTTCCATGTTACTTTGTTAATATCTCCTAGCATGGGGGGTGGGCCTTTGGGTACCACTTGGTTGGGTGGAACATGCACCAAAACCATTGGGTCCCCATCTATCTTCAGTACTTGGTGGCGAGACATCCAGATGGACAGCTCGTGGTTCTTGTTGTAATTTCTTGCATTGTAATATTTCAATTTGTATAAGTTATTTTATCCCTCTTATGTTTATGAGTTGAGATCATGTAATTGTAATACATTTGTACTGTTACCTCATTCTGGGAATGAGTGATGTAACTATTGGATTAAGTTAATGATTATGAAATTGTATCTTGGTTGATTATCTTATTATGCTATGTGGTATTCTTATGATGTATGATGTTTATTTCATAAAATTCATAATGCTATGATTATGTGTAATATGTATGTGTGGGTTTAAGTAATCCTAACCTTGTAACCTTAGAGGTTGTTGTAAATTAGTATGTGAATGTGTATGTTAAATGCACTTTATAAAAAAAAAATTGGTTCATTTAAGACGTTAATTGCAACTTCCTTTAGGGTTACTTGGCAGGGCATTACACATGGTATCAAAGCCTAGGTTTAAACTCTAGGTTCTTTGGGTACATTTGTGCCTACTGTGTTGTCCGTGTGTTTTGTCAGTGGAGTGTTAAGTGACCATGTGTTCATGGCTCATATTTTTAGCATGATTTACTCTATGGAAAGAGTGTAGCGTGTTAGTAACCTCATAAAAGGTTATGGTTGGAAAGTAAGATACGTATTCCATGGGTTATGAAATTTGATGTTCCTATGGGATTATGTATGTAGTTGTTGTCCCTTGTAAATGTAAGAAACCAGTAACCGAATCTTGTCTAAATGTTGTGGAAACTCGTACTTGTTTATGTGTCCATGTGATGGAAATATTTGGTACCCATCCATGGGGAAAAGTCATATTTGGGTGTGGATTTTACCATACCATTATGTGTGTTTGCATGTTTGTCACCTGATTGAGGACCAACCCAGGTGTGGTTGAAACCTATATATAGGAGTAACCAAAAGTAGCTCTTTTTCTTTTGGTTCTTTAGACCCTCAATCCATGAAGGGATAGTAGTAGTCACAAGTTTTCTTGGGTGGAGTGAGTAGCGTACGCATATTGTGGCGTAGAGCATCTTAGCTCAACCAATCCCGAGGAAACGTACCCACTACTTTACCCTTATGTTGGATCAAGATACTTGATCCATATGTGTTAGCCTAATCCCCTCAGATTTGAGTATAACAGCATGGTTGTTAGTTATGCCTAGACGTCCATAGAGGTGATGATCTGGCATTAGTGAGATAACCTCATCCATATGAGAGGTGAAGCTCGATAGCCCCTTAGTGATATTATCTTATTGCATTATGTATATGGACCCTATCTGCATGTGGTCTACCATGAAGTCGTGTTACACGATGCCACGTGTTGAGACATGTGAAGGCACATTATGAGATTTTCTTTGTTGCCTACTTGTGTGATGAGCATTTTGGGGCCTTGAACACTTGTGAAGGGATCCTCATGGTTGCCTTGACTATGTTGGTCGGGTAGCATATGGGTTGATCTTAGCCATGTATACCTCTAGCTATAGAGAGTTCCTATGTATGTCTTCTCCACAAGGTATTGCGTGGGGTGTGAGTTTTGCGTGTGCCTACTACCACAGACCCACATACGCACTGCCATGTGGCATGCGACCAGTATGTGCCTTTTTTTTTTGGTTGGCGTATGACCTGGTAGAGTGACGATGTCTTCTTTAATCATGGATGCACTCTAGTCATGTGGATAGTGTGCCCATTCCACATCACATGAGGGTATTTATCATTCTTATTAGATGTTGTTTCCTCCTTCCTCATTTTGTGGCTAGTATCTAGTCACATAGTTGTTGTATAGTGGAATTTAAAGATTGTGAACTTTCTTTCGGTTATTGATGATTCTTTTCGGTTGATTGTTAGGGCCGACACTTTGTTTATATTTGATTGTGAAGGTTTGGCCACAACTTGTGATCTTATTTTCTTATAACCCTAGTGGTTATGAATTTGATTCAGTGTTGAAATTACACGTATTTATTTCTTTATTGTTGAAATGGAACTTTAATTTGATCTTCTTTATGAACTTGGTGGCTAAGCTAGTTATCTTTGTTGTTTTCAATGTCGGCTATGTGTTGTATTGTGATTCCTCTCCAAGGATGTATGGGACGGACTTGGTGAGTGTGTACGAGGAAGTAGATATAGGAAACATTGAGAATGGGGGTATGTGAGGCTGGATGCAGCTAGAACCCACTACTCACCTTTGTGTGATGACCATCTCTTGGAGGCTGATCACCTTACACAACAAGAGACAGGTCATGGTGGTCTTGTCAAATGGTCTCACTTTATGCATGACCTAACACTATCAAGCCACTAGTTTGATGTTAGATTTAGTTGAGATAGTTTATGTTCTTGATTCATGGATTGGTATGCCACTTTCTGGTGTCCAAGTGGACCCTTGTGTAGTCTTGTGATGGTTGTTGGTGTTGTGTATTGGTACATAAGTGTATTGTGTATGATAATCCATGATTATGTGTTTTTGGAGAATTGGTTGGTGGTTGTTTCCCCATGTTGTCTTGGATGGATTAATAGTGTACTTGGTTGAGTTGCTTACAACACGGGTTGCCATTGTTTATGTGTTGAGGTATGGAGTGGTTCAGTTTACAACCCTTGGTTATGTGTGATTGTATGGAGTTTGCACTCTGAGTATTTGCAGGCTTCCAGGAGTAAGCCTAATCTTTGGGGGGGAGAATGTAATACCCCTTCGTTTTGCTTCTCATTCGGTTTGCTTTATGCTATGTTTGGTTGTAGTCACTTTGATACTAGATACATTTTGTTATGATGTTTTGATCGCTACTATTGAGTGACAACTATTATTGTGTGATGTGTTGATCTGATTATTGTTTCACATGCATTATGGATTAATGATGTTGTAGAGTTAGCATGAGATCTTACTATGAGATTATTGATTATGATGTTAATGCCAGTCTTTGATGAGTGGATTGGTGAAGAGGACAGGTTCGCATCACTCGCTTGCGAGTGCCCTGTGAATCCATGATTTCTTCTTCATGGTGTGTATTATATGCTGGATATATTGTATGATGTTGTTTACTTGGTTTCAGGATTGCGGGTACATGGCATCGACTCCACCTGGTTTCAAAGGTTTGAGCATGTCGATCCAACGGTTAAGTTGAACGGGAGATAGTAGCTAGGTAACATGTGTCAAGTTTACACCCTAGCCTTAGTGTGTCGTCAGTCGTGTGTGTCGAGTCATTGTCTGTCTTGCTTTAATGTTATTTAATTCTGAAGGATTCTTGATTTGGAAATAGATATTTAGAATAATTGCATTTAAATCATGTTGATGGTTATTTAATTTAAATAATGCAATGTGGATAAAATTTTATATTTAAATTAATTAATTATATTTAAATTTATTTAATTAATTAAATTTAATCCAAGGGGGTTGAATTTAGTTATTAAATAATTAAATTAATTAATTAAACGTGATGCAAGAGAATGAAAGGAAATAAAAGAATTAAAATTAATTTTGGAATTTAATTTCAACGTGTGGGAATTAAATTAGAAATTGTAATTAAATGTTTATTTGGGAAATTAGTTGCAACTTTGGAAATTAATTTATTATTTGAAATTGCACTGATAGTGGGTTTTCGAAAATTGAAATTGAAATTGAAATTAAAATTAATACCTAATTTGCATGTAATGTGAATTAGGGTTATATTAGGTATTTTTGATTTATAAGGAATGCATATTTTAATTTAAGGGCAGAAAAGTTTTTAGAAAAAATGCATTTTTACAGCAGAGAAGAAATTTTGGAAGGATTTGCACAAAGAAGGGTTTGAAGAGAGTTTTGATTGTAGAATTGATTGGAGGAAAGATTGTTTGCATTTGTTGGGTTTTGGATTGGATTCATTGGATGATTGAAGGAAATTCAGGAAATCTTTGGAGGAGGCTTGCATCAGAAATTCATTTTTTCCTATAGCTTCCTGAACCAGGTTTTCCTCTTTGTATTTTATTGTTCTTGGTTACTTTTAAAATAGTAGTGAATTAAGATTTGTTTGTTAAATCTGTTTTAGAAAAGAAATTTGTTATTAGAAGAAAAGAACTAAATAAATTTTAAGCTTTTGTTTTCTGTGAAAATTCTTTAGTAAAATTGTGAAAACCTTAGTAGAATTTAACTTATTAGAAGAAATGGATTGTTTTGTTATTTGAACCAAAACCTAAAGGTTGAGCAACACATTAGATCTATTTTTGGAAAACTTAAAACCTCTGTAGAAAATCAAATTCATTTTGAAAACCCTCTGTAAAAATTAGATGGAGAAACCTTGAGGATGTAGAAACTTATGGTTTTATAATTTTTAGATCTTTTTAGCTTTGTTCTTCTTTTATTGTTCATGAGTTTGAGAAAAGAAAAGGGTTTAAATGAATTAATTTTAAAGCCTTTGTGAAATTTAGTTTTTCTGAATAAAATTTGTATAACTTCACCTGTAAGTGAATATTTTCCTAAAATTTCTCTGTATTATCTATTGTCTATATCCGTTTTTTATATATATAAATATTATATATACATATATATATATGTTATATATATATATATGTTATATATATATATATACTATAGTTTTAAAGAATTGTTTTAGTCTGTATCGTCGCCGTATGGCTAACATTTTTTCTGTGGTTGGAAGAGAATGTTTTGTTCGTTGTTTGTAGTGGGGCTTTTGAACCCACCGTCAACCCTTTGTGAGGAGGGTGCAGGTACCTCCAAAGCCAACGCCCTCCATTGTAAGGAGCGAGCGCTGTCTTTGAAGGCAGCGCAACCCCCTTTGGAGTGGTTGCCTATGTAAGGAGAGGGGCAGGGGCTCCGCCACAGCCGACCCCTCCCCAAACCCTTTGTTTATTATTTTTTTTATATTTTTTTTTAATTTATTTTTTTAGGTTGTTCACTGTGCGTGAACAGTGACGTCTGCCTTGGTATTAAAGGATAATTTGTATGTAGCATTATAATTATATTTGATAATTATGGTATATATACGATGTATATAATATTTATATATGCCATTTTTAATATATTGATTTTGGATTAAAATAATTTATTTAGTAAGAAATAAGCAATGGTATAAATTTAATACATATATATATTTAAAAGAGATATATATATAATTAATATATATGTAATGTAGTATTAAATGAATAATTATTATTTCATGTTTATTTTTAAATAAGAATATTTGGATACATGGATATAATGCTTGAGTAACATGGGCAAGTATATTTAAATGTATAGTTAATATTTTGTCTTATTTTTTAGTTAGATGCATGTAATTTAGTTTTGCATGGAATTTTTAAAAGATAAGTAGGGTATACATGGATAAATTGTTAAGGAAAATGATATTTAAATATATTGAAGAACTGTAGAAATATTTATATTTGAATATTTGTTTAACTAATGAGATTTAATTGGAAACAATATGAATGCATGGTTAAATAGATAAGCCAAAGAATATTTTTATACATTGATAAAATGGCATGTTTTAAAATTGAGGATTGAAAAGATATAGATTTTGGATAGAAATTGAATATAGTAATGGCAATAGTTTATGTTGTATTAAAAGTAAATCTAGGAAATGAATATATTAGAAAAGGCAAATATTTATTATGTTTTATTTATTTCCATAGAGAAATTTAATCGTTGTGATTGGAATATTAAAGAATATATATATAATTAAGTTTATTAATATATATATTTGGTATATATATAATATGGAGCATATATATATATATTAAGTATAAATTCATTATCGTATTTTATTTTAATAAGATGCATGCAATATATTATTGAACAAAGATTTAAAAATGGACTGATTAGTGTGAGAAAGTGGATAGAGAAACAATATTTTATTATATTAAAGTGATTGCATATTCTAATATAGAAAATTGAATGAGATGTAAGATTTGGTTAGGAAATGGAAAGAGTTTACTTGCATGATTTTGTGTCGATTTAAAAGTAAATTAAGAAGTTGTTTATATTGATGAGGCAAATAGTTAGTTTAATTTATTTTATTAGAGCAATTAATTTATTGTGAATGAAATATGAAAGAGATATGGATATAGAATATCCAAAAATAATAATTTTCTCGTGATTGCCTTAAATGTTGTAGTTTCTCTGTATTTCGTAAGGGGATGTAAGTTTAAATGGTTTAAAGACTTCCTATATTGGAAATAGAAATATGGGTACATGATTATTTGAGTTAACCCTATAAGTGTGTCTTTGACCTTGTTAACATTATCAATTGAATGAGTATGGATTTAGGAAATCCAAATATTAGATTTGATTAATGACTTGAATGCTTTTGTTGCTATGTCGTCAAGTTGCATTGTGGGTTTTAGGATTTAGTGTTAATCCTAAATTATAAGTCTTCCAAAAGAAATTAGAGGATAAGGGTTGTTGAATCTTTATGCCATCCAGTTGTTTTTCCTTGGGTAGTGCATGGCGTCTTTTCAGTTTTACCCTGTTTCCATGAACGGGGATGTTTTGTGCCTCCTGTGAAAGGAGTGGTCTATGTGTTATGTTGCCTCCAAGATGTTTGGAGTGAGTTCTTTTCTTTGTTTCCTCCTTGTGTTGGTGTGGATTATGATGCCTAGTTGGTATGCACTTGTAATTCCCTTTTTGGATTGTTTGGGTGTGTGTTGTCGAATAGAAGAGTGGATTTTGTTAGGGGCCAGAGCCCAAATTCGTAAACCGGGTAACCTTTAGAAGTGAGTTAGTCAAGTGATAATTAAATTAATGTACTTATATGATTATGATGCATTCACACTAATCAAGATAATTTAATCCTCACTCATAGACACAAGGGATCGTTTAGACTTGCGATGAGTGAGAAGGTCTGTAATGGCATAGTCATTTATCTTGTCAGTACGAGAGGTATTTGATGCCGCATGAGTGAGTATGAGGGTTGGGATTCGGTTGAGTCCACCAAGATTACCGGAGCCTATGAAGAATTCCCAGAGGAGATCTCATGGCTACTATGCGATGACAGTCTATCTAGGACAACTGTTGTTAATTGTTTTATGTGTATGGTTCCGTGAACATACTTGATTATTATTATGTCTTGAAGCAATGTGACCTATGTTAGTGATGTTTGAGATGTACTTGATTTGTACTTGTATTGTAATTGAGTTGTACTTGTTAGTTCATTTTTTTGGTTATATCAGTATGAGTCAGTATAAGTCTGCCTTTGGTTAGAGGTAGTAGATTCTTTTTCCATGTTACTTTGTTAATATCTCCTAGCATGGGGGGTGGGCCTTTGGGTACCACTTGGTTGGGTGGAACATGCACCAAAACCATTGGGTCCCCATCTATCTTCAGTACTTGGTGGCGAGACATCCAGATGGACAGCTCGTGGTTCTTGTTGTAATTTCTTGCATTGTAATATTTCAATTTGTATAAGTTATTTTATCCCTCTTATGTTTATGAGTTGAGATCATGTAATTGTAATACATTTGTACTGTTACCTCATTCTGGGAATGAGTGATGTAACTATTGGATTAAGTTAATGATTATGAAATTGTATCTTGGTTGATTATCTTATTATGCTATGTGGTATTCTTATGATGTATGATGTTTATTTCATAAAATTCATAATGCTATGATTATGTGTAATATGTATGTGTGGGTTTAAGTAATCCTAACCTTGTAACCTTAGAGGTTGTTGTAAATTAGTATGTGAATGTGTATGTTAAATGCACTTTATAAAAAAAAAATTGGTTCATTTAAGACGTTAATTGCAACTTCCTTTAGGGTTACTTGGCAGGGCATTACACATGGTATCAAAGCCTAGGTTTAAACTCTAGGTTCTTTGGGTACATTTGTGCCTACTGTGTTGTCCGTGTGTTTTGTCAGTGGAGTGTTAAGTGACCATGTGTTCATGGCTCATATTTTTAGCATGATTTACTCTATGGAAAGAGTGTAGCGTGTTAGTAACCTCATAAAAGGTTATGGTTGGAAAGTAAGATACGTATTCCATGGGTTATGAAATTTGATGTTCCTATGGGATTATGTATGTAGTTGTTGTCCCTTGTAAATGTAAGAAACCAGTAACCGAATCTTGTCTAAATGTTGTGGAAACTCGTACTTGTTTATGTGTCCATGTGATGGAAATATTTGGTACCCATCCATGGGGAAAAGTCATATTTGGGTGTGGATTTTACCATACCATTATGTGTGTTTGCATGTTTGTCACCTGATTGAGGACCAACCCAGGTGTGGTTGAAACCTATATATAGGAGTAACCAAAAGTAGCTCTTTTTCTTTTGGTTCTTTAGACCCTCAATCCATGAAGGGATAGTAGTAGTCACAAGTTTTCTTGGGTGGAGTGAGTAGCGTACGCATATTGTGGCGTAGAGCATCTTAGCTCAACCAATCCCGAGGAAACGTACCCACTACTTTACCCTTATGTTGGATCAAGATACTTGATCCATATGTGTTAGCCTAATCCCCTCAGATTTGAGTATAACAGCATGGTTGTTAGTTATGCCTAGACGTCCATAGAGGTGATGATCTGGCATTAGTGAGATAACCTCATCCATATGAGAGGTGAAGCTCGATAGCCCCTTAGTGATATTATCTTATTGCATTATGTATATGGACCCTATCTGCATGTGGTCTACCATGAAGTCGTGTTACACGATGCCACGTGTTGAGACATGTGAAGGCACATTATGAGATTTTCTTTGTTGCCTACTTGTGTGATGAGCATTTTGGGGCCTTGAACACTTGTGAAGGGATCCTCATGGTTGCCTTGACTATGTTGGTCGGGTAGCATATGGGTTGATCTTAGCCATGTATACCTCTAGCTATAGAGAGTTCCTATGTATGTCTTCTCCACAAGGTATTGCGTGGGGTGTGAGTTTTGCGTGTGCCTACTACCACAGACCCACATACGCACTGCCATGTGGCATGCGACCAGTATGTGCCTTTTTTTTTTGGTTGGCGTATGACCTGGTAGAGTGACGATGTCTTCTTTAATCATGGATGCACTCTAGTCATGTGGATAGTGTGCCCATTCCACATCACATGAGGGTATTTATCATTCTTATTAGATGTTGTTTCCTCCTTCCTCATTTTGTGGCTAGTATCTAGTCACATAGTTGTTGTATAGTGGAATTTAAAGATTGTGAACTTTCTTTCGGTTATTGATGATTCTTTTCGGTTGATTGTTAGGGCCGACACTTTGTTTATATTTGATTGTGAAGGTTTGGCCACAACTTGTGATCTTATTTTCTTATAACCCTAGTGGTTATGAATTTGATTCAGTGTTGAAATTACACGTATTTATTTCTTTATTGTTGAAATGGAACTTTAATTTGATCTTCTTTATGAACTTGGTGGCTAAGCTAGTTATCTTTGTTGTTTTCAATGTCGGCTATGTGTTGTATTGTGATTCCTCTCCAAGGATGTATGGGACGGACTTGGTGAGTGTGTACGAGGAAGTAGATATAGGAAACATTGAGAATGGGGGTATGTGAGGCTGGATGCAGCTAGAACCCACTACTCACCTTTGTGTGATGACCATCTCTTGGAGGCTGATCACCTTACACAACAAGAGACAGGTCATGGTGGTCTTGTCAAATGGTCTCACTTTATGCATGACCTAACACTATCAAGCCACTAGTTTGATGTTAGATTTAGTTGAGATAGTTTATGTTCTTGATTCATGGATTGGTATGCCACTTTCTGGTGTCCAAGTGGACCCTTGTGTAGTCTTGTGATGGTTGTTGGTGTTGTGTATTGGTACATAAGTGTATTGTGTATGATAATCCATGATTATGTGTTTTTGGAGAATTGGTTGGTGGTTGTTTCCCCATGTTGTCTTGGATGGATTAATAGTGTACTTGGTTGAGTTGCTTACAACACGGGTTGCCATTGTTTATGTGTTGAGGTATGGAGTGGTTCAGTTTACAACCCTTGGTTATGTGTGATTGTATGGAGTTTGCACTCTGAGTATTTGCAGGCTTCCAGGAGTAAGCCTAATCTTTGGGGGGGAGAATGTAATACCCCTTCGTTTTGCTTCTCATTCGGTTTGCTTTATGCTATGTTTGGTTGTAGTCACTTTGATACTAGATACATTTTGTTATGATGTTTTGATCGCTACTATTGAGTGACAACTATTATTGTGTGATGTGTTGATCTGATTATTGTTTCACATGCATTATGGATTAATGATGTTGTAGAGTTAGCATGAGATCTTACTATGAGATTATTGATTATGATGTTAATGCCAGTCTTTGATGAGTGGATTGGTGAAGAGGACAGGTTCGCATCACTCGCTTGCGAGTGCCCTGTGAATCCATGATTTCTTCTTCATGGTGTGTATTATATGCTGGATATATTGTATGATGTTGTTTACTTGGTTTCAGGATTGCGGGTACATGGCATCGACTCCACCTGGTTTCAAAGGTTTGAGCATGTCGATCCAACGGTTAAGTTGAACGGGAGATAGTAGCTAGGTAACATGTGTCAAGTTTACACCCTAGCCTTAGTGTGTCGTCAGTCGTGTGTGTCGAGTCATTGTCTGTCTTGCTTTAATGTTATTTAATTCTGAAGGTTTCTTGATTTGGAAATAGATATTCAGAATAATTGCATTTAAATCATGTTGATCGTTATTTAATTTAAGTAATGCAATGTGGATAAAAGTTTATATTTAAATTAATTAATTATATTTAATTTATTTAATTAATTAAATTAAATTTATTTAATTAATTAAATTTAATCCAAGGGGGTTGAATTTAGTTATTAAATAATTAAATTAATTAATTAAACGCGATGCAAGAGAATGAAAGGAAATAAAAGAATTAAAATTAATTTTGGAATTTAATTTCATCTTATTGGAATTAAATTAGAAATTGTAATTAAATGTTTATTTGATAAATTAGTTGCAACTTTGGAAATTAATTTATTATTTGAAATTGCATTGAAAGTGGGTTTTCGAAAATTGAAATTGAAATTGAAATTAATATCTAATTTGCATGTAATGTGAATTAGGGTTATATTAGGTATTTTTGATTTATAAGGAATGTATGTTTGAATTTTAGGGCAAAAAAGTTTTTAGAAAAAATGCATTTTTACAGCAGAGAAGAAATTTTGGAAGGATTTGCACAAAGAAGGGTTTGAAGAGATTTTTGATTGTAGAATTGATTGGAGGAAAGATTCTTTGCATTTGTTGAGTTTTGGATTGGATTCGTTGGATGATTGAAGGAAATTCAGGAAATCTTTGGAGGAGGCTTGCATCAGAAATTCATCTTTTCCTGTAGCTTCTTGAACCAGGTTTTCCTAATTGTGTTTTATTGTTCTTGGTTACTTTTAAAATAGTAGTGAATTAAGATTTGTTTGTTAAATCTATTATAGAAAATAAATTTGTTATTAAAAGAAAAGAATTAAATAAATTTTAAGCTTTTGTTTTCTATGAAAATTCTTTAGTAAAATTGTGAAAACCTTAGTAGAATTTAACTTATTAGAGGAAATGGATTGTTTTGTTATTTGAATCAAAACCTAAAGGTTGAGCAACACATTAGATCTGTTTTTGGAAAACTTAAAACCTCTGTAGAAAATCAAATTCATTTTGAAAACCCTCTGTAAAAATTAGATGGAGAAACCTTGAGGATGTAGAAACTTATGGTTTTATAATTTTAGATCTTTTTAGCTTTGTTGTTCTTTTATTGTTCATAAGTTTGAAAAAAGAAAAGGGTTTAAATGAATTAATTTTAAAGCCTTTGTGAAATTTATTTTTTCTGAATAAAATTTGCATAACTTCACCTGTAGGTGAATATTTTTCTAAAATTTCTCTGTATTATCTATTGTGTAATCCATTTTTTTATATATATAAATATTATATATAATATATATATATATATATATATATATATATATATATATTATAGTTTAAAAGAATTGTTTTAGTTTGTATCATCGCCGTACGACTGACATTTTTTCTGTGGTTGGAAGCGAATGTTTTGTTAGCTATTTGTAGTGGGGGTTTTGAACCCACCGCCGATCCTTTGTAAGGAGGGTGTGGCTGCCTCCAAAGGCAGCGCC
>CM021108.1:511232545-511283928 GCA_007115665.2 Sequoiadendron giganteum | reverse complement strand
TGATAACTAAAATTGAAATAAATATTTGGGGAGTACTACACACTAAAAAGATAAGTTCTAGCTTCACTCATAGTCAAGTGCTAGTTATGGCTTGGAATGAGTGAAAAGGCCTAGAATGGCATAGTCATCTATCTCGTCTGTACGAGAGGTATTTGATACCGCACTAGTAAGTATGAGGGCCGAGGGTCGGTAGAGGCCACCAGGATTACCGGAGCCTATGAAGATCTGTCGAGGGTAACTTATTATGAGTTGTACGATGACACTCTGTCTAGGACAACTGTCTATTTATTGTTAGTATTTATGTTATGTGTATGGTTCTTTTAACATACTTGATCTATTATATGCCTAGAAGCAATGTGACCTTTGTCAGTGATGTGAGAGTTGTTCTTGTGTTTTACTTATGTTGTACTTTTGTTTGGTTGAGTCAGTTTGAGTCTGCCTTTGGTTAGAGGTTGTTGATCTTTGTCCATGTTATGTTGTTACTATCTCCTAGCATGGGGGGTGGTCCTTTGGGTACCACTTGGTTGGGTGGAACATGCACCAAAACCATTGGGTCCCCATTCTTCTTCAGTACTTGGTGGCGAGACTTCTTGATGGATAGCTCGCGGTTCTTAAGTTATTCTTGCATTGTAATGTTTCAGTTTGTATATGTTATTTATCCCTCTTATGTTTATGAGGTGGAATTATGTAATTGTAATACTTTGTACTATTGTCTCATTCTGGGAATGAGTGATATAACTATTGAATTATGTAAATGAATATGAAATTGTATCTTGGATGTTTATCTTATTATGTAATGTTGTATGATGCTTATTTTATAAAGTATTAAATGTTATGGTTATTCGTAATTAGTATGTGTGGGTTTTGGTAATCCCAATCTTGTACCCTTAAAGGTTGTTATTTAGTAAGTGAATGTGTATGTTAATTGCACTTTAAAAAAAAAAATTGGTTCACTTTAATCGTTAATTACAACTTCCTTTAGGGTTGCATGGCGGGGCATTACAATGAGGGCCAGGGCTCAGTTGAGGTCACTAGGATTACTAGAGCCTATGAATAATGCCCAGAGGAGATCTCATGACTACTATGCAATGACACTCTATCTAGGACAATAGTTGTTTATTGTTTTATGTGTATGGTTCTCTGAACATACTTGATCTATTTTATGTCTAGAAGCAATGTGACCTATGTCAGTGACATGAGAGTTGTACTTGTATTGTGCATGTGTTTGGTTGAGTCAGTATGTGTCAATATGAGTTTTCCTTTGGATAGTGGTTGTAGATCTTTGTCCATGTTACTTTTTTACTATCTCCTAGCATGGGGGGTGGGCCTTCAGGTACCACTTTGTTGGGTGGAACATGCACCATAAACCGTTGGGTCCCCCTTGATCTTCAGTTTATGGAGGCGAGACATCCAGTTGGACAACTCATAGATCTTGTTTTCATTACTTGCAATGTTGTATTTCAAAATGTAATTAATTGGTTTTACCCCTCTTGTATTTATGAGGTGGATTTATGTAATTGTAACACTTATGTATTTATGACTCATTCTGGAAATGAGTGTTGTAATCAGTTGTTCATGTAATGGATATATGTTATGGATGTTATCTTATTATCTTGTTATTTATTTATGTAGAATTAATGTTTATTACTTGAGTTGTTTAATGCAATGAATTATAATGATGTATGTTAATGAGGATTTAAGTAATCTCGGTTACATACCCATAGGGGATGTTATCAATTATAGATGATCATGTATGTTTAAATCACTTTAAAAAAAAATTATTACACTTTAATTGTGAATTGAAACTTCCTCTAGGGTTGTGTGGAGGAGCATTACATCTTTACTTGTGTTATGATGGATAGACAAAAGGATCAATGATCAAGAGAGGGTACGTAGGAGATGATGGACTCCAAAAGGATAGCCCTACTCAAGGATAATGGTATATTCCCTAACTTCAGGATGATGAACCTCAAGTGATGCACGTGATAGATAGCCAATGGTTTGATTTCAAGACCTAGGAAGAGTAGTCTAAGTGCAAGCTAAAGGTCTTTTTAAGCAATAATGGATATTCAAGGGTGGAGGATATGCAAGTACTAGGTTGAATACAAGGACTAGGTGGAATGCAAGGACTGAAAGATCAGAACTGAAGGATGATTCCCCCAAGAGATTTTAGTGATAGGTTCATGTTGGATGTTTGGGTTGTTTGACCTTTTGGGGTTTGCAAAGTTTGAAATGCTAAAAAATTACTAAGTGCGATGTTTGTTTGAGAGTTATTTTTGAACACACATGCAATAAATAACATAAAAAATGATTTTTAGTTTGTTCTTGATTCAAGATGAAAACCAACATGCAAAATCCTAGGGTTGGAAAGGACAATATTCACTGAGTTTCCACTTGGATTTCTCCAACTATAATTATTCTTAGCAGATGACTTAGAAGCTTGGCCACAATGGGCCCCCCTTACCTAGATTCAAGTTCTCATGAATCTCCCAAGACAAACTCTTCATCTCTACCAAGAATCAAAAGTATGTGGGATGGCTTCACAGGTCCGACTTCTTGCACCAACAAATAGAGGGATTTTGGAAACTACAACAAGAGGTATCTAGTAAGAGAATCTGTTTGAGTGGTTATACATGTGGCAATATTATCTCTGATAAGGAGGATTTCCATCCTACAGAGGTTACACTCTATAGGGTTTATGGGGATTCACTTGTCGGCATAATACATCCACTGTAATGCCCCGCCAAGTAACCTTAAAAGAAGTTGCAATTAACATCATAAGCGAACCAATTTTTTTTTTTATAAAGTGCATTTAACATACACATTCACTTACTAATTAACAACAACCTCTAAGGCTACAAGGTTAGGATTACTTTAACCCACATATACATATTACATATAACCATAGCCTTATGAACTTTATGAAGTAACCAACATACATCATAAGAATACCACATAACATAATAAGATAATCAACCAAGCTACAATCTCATAAACATTATCTTAAACCAATAGATACATCACTCATTCCCAGAATGAGACAATAGTTCAAATGTATTACAATTACATAACTACACCTCATAATCATAAGAGGGATGAAATAATTTATACAAGTTAAAATATTACAATGCAAGATAATACAACAAGAACCACGAGCTGTCCATCTAGATGTCTCGCCACCAAGTACTGAAGATCAATGGGGACCCAACGGTTTTGGTGTATGTTCCACCCTACCAATGTGGTACCCGAAGGCCCACCCCCCATGCTAGGAGATAGAAACAAAGTAACATGGACAACGATTCTACTACCTCTAACCAAAGGCAGACTCATACTGACTCAAACTGACATAACCATCCAAATGAATTAACAAGTACAACTCAGGTACAACATAAGTACAAATCAAATACAAATCAAGTACAACCCAACATCACTGACATAGGTCACATTGCTTCCAGACATAAAGTAGATCAAGTATGTTCAAATAACCATACACATAAAATAATTAACAACAGTTGTCATAGATAGAGTGTTATCACAAGGTTTGTCATGAGATCTCCTCCGGGCATTCTTCATAGGCTCCAGCACAAGTAATCCTGGTGGCCTCAACTGAATCCCGGCACTCATACTCACTCATGCGGAATCAACTACCTCTCGCAAGAGCAAGATAGTTGATCTTTCCATTCCAGGCCTTCTCACTCATCCCAAGTCTAAACAAGCCCTTGTGTCTATGAGTGAGGATTAAATTATCTTGATTAGTGTGAACTGCATCCTAATCATCTAAGTACATTAATTTAATTATCACTTGATTAACTCACTTTTGAAGGTTACCCGATTTACCACTTTGGGCTCCGACCCCTAACAAAAGCCACTCTTCTAATGGACAACACACACCCAAACAATCCACCAAGGGAAACACAAGTGCATACCAACTGGGCATCATAATCCACTCCAACACAAGGAGGATACAAATAACAGAACTCACTCCAACATCTTGGAGGAAACAACACATAGTCCACTCCTTTCATAGGAGGTACAAAAGATAAAACCACATAACAAGATCACTCCATACAAGGAGACATGGATCCCATAATCCACTCCTAAATCAAGGAGGTGCAAACATCCCCGTTCGTGAAAACCAGGTAAAACTGAAAAGACACCATGCACTACCCAAGGGAAACAACTGGATGGCATAAAGATTCAACAACCCTTATCCTCTAAGTTCTTCTGGAAGACTTATAATTTAGGACTAACACTAAATCCCAAAACCAACAATGCAACTTGACGACATAGCAACAAAAGCATTCAAGTCATCAATCAAATCTAATATTTGGATTTCCTAAATCCATACTCATTCAATAGGTAGTGTTGACAAAGTCAAAGACACGATAACTAGATCATCTAAAATAATCATAACCCCTATTTCCCTTTTCATTATTGGAAATCTAAAACAATTAAACTTACTTCCCTTTACTGAATACAAATAATTAAATCTTTTAAGATAAGCATGAGGAAGATACTACTTTTGGATATACTAAATCCATATCTCTTTCATAATCCAATCACAATGATTCAATTAATCTAAATAGAAATTAATAAATAACATAATTGATTGCCTCATCAATAAAACAACTTCTTAATTTACTTTTAAATCGACACAAATCCATGCAAGTAAACTCTTTCCATTTCTAACCAAATCTTACATCTCATTCAATTTTCTATTTAAAACATTCAATCACTTTAATATAATAACATATTGTTTCTCTATCCATTTTCCATATACACTAATCAATCCATTTTTAAATCTCTATTCAATAATACATTGCATGCATCTCATTAAAATAAAATACGATAATGAATTTTACACTGAATATATATATATGCTTCATATTATATAAACACCATTAATATTTCATTCACAATGACTAGACTACTCTATGAAACATAATAACTATTTGCCTTTTTCAATATAGTTAGTTCCTAAATTTACTTCTAATGCAACCTAACACTATTGTAAACAACCTTTTTCAATTTTCTATCCGGTTTCTATATCTCATCAACTATCCATTTAAAAACATGAAATTTCATCAATGTAAAAAAATATCTTTTGGCTTGTCTATTTGGCCACGCATTCATATTGTTTCTAATTAAATCCCATAATTAAAACAAGCATTTAAATATAAATATTTCTAAAATTCTTCAATATATTTAAATATCCTTTTCCTTATCAATTTTGACCATACATTCAAAACTTATCATTTAAATTCTTCATGCAAAGCTAAATTATACACACTCAAATAAAACAAGGTAAATACTGATTGAAAATACTCATGGATATATATATACATTTCAATATATTTTCTTCAATCATATTAACAAAATAAATATTTTCTTTTAAATCAAGTAATTACTTCTATTAAAAAATATCTTTCTCTATACATTTTCTACACATACTAATCATTTCTTTTAAAACACTAATAATATCCAATTTGCAAACAACAGAATAAAATAAGATAAAATATTATTTATTCTCTCAAATGGATATATACTTTCACTATCTATATACTAAATATAAATTAATATATTTAAATATATTTAATCATTAACATATCTTCTATCTTTTGCAGAATATCAAATTGATTAATTCAAAATAAAATATCCTTTATCATCAATATTCCAAAATGTAAATATATTTTTCCAATTAAATCAAATTAATAATTGGATCTTTTACATATGGATTTAAATTCCACAAATCAATTTTATATTATGCATTCTTTAAATCAAATATTTAATTCCTTCAATTAAACTTTAACATGCCATTTTAAAATAAACAATAATTTCCCCATATGTTTATAATTTTAATTCCACTAATCTAATATACAAATTTTATTTAAAATAATATAAATAAATATAATACTTTAGTATTATAAATTATAATATAAAATATTATTAAGTAATATTTTAATATTATAATAACAAAACCTAAAATATTAATATTTATAAATATCAATTTATTATTATTTTATTTTCAAAGCAGCCATGGGAAAATAACTTAACAGCAGTCTCATGTTTCAAGCATAACTCAAAAACTACGATCTGGGTATTTGAGATTTTTGGATAGAGGTTAGACAATTGGAAAATGCAAAAACCTTTTAAATTTCCAGAAAACCCAGTTTGTAAAAGTGAAGATATAGGCGACGCAATCAGACCATTTTACCATGAAAATATAACTATACTGCAGATTTTAAAATTCGATTTTTAATAATAAAGAGGGTTTCATTTTCTAAAAACATTCTAAATGCCTTGTTCAATCTCTATGTTTAATTTCAATAACAATAAAATCAATTTCTCCAAATAATTTAAATTCAACTAAGGTTTTCACAATTTTCACTCAAGAATTTTCACAAGCAAAGGCTGTAAATTTGTTTAATTCTTTTCTTCTAATATCAAATTTATTTTCTAAAACAGATTTAACAAATAAATCTTTAATCACTACTATTTTAAAAAAAAACAATCAAGAACAATAAAATACAAAGAGGAAAACCTGGTACAAGAAGCTACAGGAAGAGATGAATTTCTGATGCAAGCCTCCTCCAAAGATTTCTTGAATTTTCTTCAATCCTCCAATGAATCCAATCCAAAATCCAACAAATGCAAACAATCTTTCCTTCAATCAATTCTACAATCAAACTTTCTTCAAACCCTTGTGCAAATTTTCCAAAATTTCTTCCCTGCTGTAAAAATGTATTTTTCTAAAAACTTTCTGCCCTAAAATTAAAACATATATTCTTATAAATCAAAAATACCTAATTCAACCCTAATTCACATTACATGCAAATTAGATATTTCAATTTCAATTTCAATATTTACAACCCTAATTCACATTACATTCAAATTAGATATTTCAATTTCAATTTCAATTTCAATTTTCAATTTCAATTTCACTTTCAATTCCAATTTCAATTTCAATTTCACTTTTCAAAAACCCACTTTCAATTTAATGCAATTTCAAATAATAAATTAATTTCCAAAGTTGCAACTAATTTTCCAAATAAACATTTAATTACAATTTCTAATTTAATTCCCACACGTTGAAATTAAATTCCAAAATTAATTCTAATTCTTTTATTTCCTTTCATTCTCTTGCATCACGTTTAATTAATTAATTTAATTATTTAATAACTAAATTCAACCCCTTGGATCAAATTTAATTAATTAAACAATCTAAATATAATTAATTAATTTAAGTATAAACTTTTATTCACATTGCATTATTTAAATGCAATTATTCCAAATATCTATTTCCAAATCAAGAATGTTTCAGAATTAAATAACATCAAAGCAAGACAGACAATGACTTGACACACACAACTGATGACACACTAAGGCTAGGGTATAGACTTGACACATGTTACCTAGCTATTATCTCCTGTTCAACTTTAACCGTTGGATCGACACGCTCAAACCTGTGAAACCAGGTGGAGTCAATGTCATGTACCTGCAATCCTGCAACCAAGTAAACAACATCATACAATATATCCAGCATATAATACACACCGTGAAGAAGGAATTACGGATTCCCAGGGCGCTCGCAAGCGAGTGATGCGAACTCGTCCTCTTCACCAATACACTCATCGAAACTGACACTTCCATCATAATCCAGAAATCTCATAATAACATCTCATGTTAACTCTACAACATCATTAATCCATAATGCAAGTGAAACAATAATCAGATAACTACATCCCACAATAATAGTTGTCGCTCAATAGTAGCGATCAAAACATCATAACAAAATGTATCCAATATCAAAGTAATTGCAACCAAACATAGCATAAAGCAACTTGAACAAGAAACAAAATGGAGGGGTATTACATCCGCACTCGTGGTACTTGAACTTTCCTCAAGAACCCCTTTTATATATCGGCTAGAAGTAGCTTGGTTTTATCCTGTTACCAATTGAGTCATTTCCTTGGGGTGAGTACTTTCTCCCACTAGGGTAGGCCCTCTAAAGGATTAAACACATACAAAGACGATGGGTCTGTTTTCTGATCACCAAGTTTGCACAAGGTGAGAGCATACTCCCTACCATCTCAAGCATAACAAACAATATTCATTCATCCCCTAGTTAAATCTATATGACATAAGATAGTTGTTCATTTTAAAGCACCAATTGAAATGTGCTCTAAGCTAAAAGACAATCACTTTCAAAAATAAAAAGTCTTTGGCCAAACATCCTACAAATCTAGAGATTAGTAGTTTTTCAATATTAGTCTTTGACAGTTGACAATTACACCACTTGTTAGTCCAAGCATTAGCTCAAAATATTCATAGTAAAACACAATGGAAATATAAGCATGAAGATAAAATAATATAAAAATGAACATATAAACATGAAAACAAAAAATAAATTAAAGAATATTACCAAATCTTTAGTTTTGAATAAGCTTGATTTTCCTATTCAACTCTATAGTCTGTGACAAATGCAAATGATTAGAAAAGTATGAATTGTTCGGTATTAAATGCTAAGTAATTTAAGAGCAAAAAGTAAATCATAAAAGTTTATTTTAAAAAAAAAGAAGAAATATTTACTTCATTAAAAATGGAAAAACCCTAAAAAATGGACTAATAAAAGTTTACTTAAATAGTTATTTCTAATAAAAATTGGATGAAAAACAGGAGAAATCTTTATAAAAAATCAAAAAATCAAAAAGTTGGCTATTATATCTTTTAGTAGAAATTAGATGAAAACATAAAGAAATTCAATGAAAATAGAAACAATAAGAAAAAAAAAATCGAAAAAATAAGTGTTTCGGCCTAATACGATCCAGTTGAACACTGTTTGACCAAATATTGTTTGGTCAGACACTTTTCGGTTGAATAGGATTCAGTCAAATCCTATTCGATCGAATATATCCACATGGTAGGTGAGATGGCAATAAAGTCACCATTTTCTCAAATTTCAAAAAAATCAACTTGTATTGAATATTTTTTCAATCAAAATTATTTAAAAATATAAAATAAAAATACCCTTTTGTAGAGCTCACAGTGTTGAATCCAAATATATATCATATATATATATATATATATATATATATATATTATATTTATATTTATATCTTGATTAGTTTTAGTATATAAATATTATAAAATATTGCAACTAGGTTGTTCAAATTCAAAAGGAGGCTCAGTTGAAATTGAATGAAAAATAGTAAATCATCGTAAAACAAATTGGAAAATATATGATTCTCTAGAGGAGATAATCCTCTTCAAAAGGGTATATTTTTTTTTTTGAAAATGAAAAAATAAATAAATAATAGTTGACATGAACTGAAAATTATCAAATTCGGGTTAGTTTGACTTTAAAATGTTATTACGAGAAAAATATACATCAAAATTTCATTTTTTTTCCATGCCCTAGATATTGAAGTCAACTATGAAGGGAAAAAAAAAGCAAGAGAATTTTTTTTTTCTATTTGTTTCTTAATGTGAACTGAACGTCACTTTTTCTTGAAATTTTCAACATAATGAAATATGCTTTTAAATTGATAAAAAATACCAATTTAAAAAAAAAAAATTAAAAAATTATAGGAATAAACTTCAACAAAATTTCTACATTTTATTAATTTACAAGATTTTGAAATTCAAAAGATAAATGCCACTTTTATGTGGTTGAAGTTGAGAATTTTTTCTCATGTTGGTAAATTCCTTATAAAGTGTGACACAGGTTTGTACTTTTACCCTTAGGCTTGGTATTTGCCTTGGAATACCAACCCAAAAGCTTGGAGGACCCTCCAAACGAACAGAGATATGTTTTTTCAAATTCTAGAATATTTCACATAATCGGGTCCTTGCTCACTATTAGGATTGCACATGCTTCAATGTTGAACAAATCGAACACCTGGGTAGTGTTAAGCCTTTAGATTTAACATTACCCAAATCAAACACCTAGGTAATGTTAAGCCTTTAGATTTAACATTACCCAAATTGAACAAATCGAACACCTGGGTATTTTTTACTTAGATGAAAAATGACTTTAGAAGCTTGTTTATATAGGCAATATAGCTAATTTACCATTATTTAGATCTTAAAAGCCAAAATCAATAAAAAAATTGAATTAAAAAATTGAATTTCCCACTCAAACCCTAAAAATTTCCCAAATGAGACTGATACGCCACTCCTGGCGTATGGGTCCCACCTAGGGGGATTTGTAATACCCCTCCGTTTTGCCTCTTATTCGGTTTGCTTTATGCTATGTTTGGTTATAGCTACTTTGATACTGGATACATTTTGTTATGATGTTTTGACCACTACTATTGAGTGACAACTATTATTGTGGGATGTAGTTATCTGATTATTGTTTCACATGCATTATGGATTAATGATGTTGTAAAGTTATCATGAGATGTTATTATGAGATTATTGGATTATGATGGAAGTGTCATTTTTAATGAGTGTATGGGTGAAGAGGATGGGTTCGCATCACTCGCTTGTAAGTGCCCTGCGAATCCGTAATTTCTTCTTCATGGTGTGTATTATATGTTGGATATATTATATGATGTTGTTTACTTGGTTTCAGGATTGCAGGTACATGACATTGACTCCACCTAGTTTCACAGGTTTGAGCGTGTCGATCCACTAGTTAAGTTGAATGGGAGATAGTAGCTAGGTAACATGTGTCAAGTTTACACCCTAGCCTTAGTGTGTCGTCAGTCGTGTGTGTCGAGTCATTGTCTGTCTTGCTTTAATGTTATTTAACTCTGAAGGATTCTTGATTTGGAAATAGATATTTAGAATAATTGCATTTATATCATGTTGATGGTTATTTAATTTAAATAATGCAAAGTGGATAAAAGTTTATATTTAAATTAATTAAATTTAATCCAAGGGGGTTGAATTTAGTTATTAAATAATTTAATTAATTAATTAAACGTGATGCATGAGAATGAAAGGAAATAAAAGAATTAAAATTAATTTTGGAATTTAATTTCATCTTGTGGGAATTAAATTAGAAATTGTAATTAAATGTTTATTTGGGAAATTAGTTGCAACTTTGGAAATTAATTAATTATTTCAAATTGCATTTTAAACTGAAAGTGGGTTTTCGAAAATTGAAATTGAAATTGAAATTGAAATTAAAATTAATATCTAATTTGCATGTAATGTGAATTAGGGTTTTATTAGGTATTTTTTATTTATAAAGAATATATGTTTTAATTTTAGGGTAGAAAAGTCTTTAGGAAAATTCATTTTTACAGTAGAGAAGATATTTTGGAAAATTTGCATCAAGAAGGGTTTGAAGAGAGTTTTGATTGTAGAATTGATTGGAGGAAAGATTGTTTGCATTTGTTGGATTTTGGATTGGATTCGTTGGATGATTGAAGGAAATTCAGGAAATCTTTGGAGGAGGCTTGCATCAGAAATTCATCTTTTCCTATAGCTTCTTGAACCAGGTTTTACTCTTTGTGTTTTACTATTCTTGGTTACTTTTAAAATAGTAGTGAATTAAGAATTGTTTGTTAAATCTATTATAGAAAAGAAATTTGTTATTCGAAGAAAAGAATTAAATAAATTTTAAGCTTTTGTTTTCTGTGAAAATTCTTTCGTAAAATTGTGAAAACCTTAGTAGAATTTAACTTATTAGAGAAAATGGATTGTTTTGTTATTTGAATCAAAACCTAAAGCTTGAGCAACACATTAGATCTATTTTTGGAAAATGTAAAACCTCTCTAGAAAACCAAATTCATTTTGAAGACCTTCTGTAAAAAAAATTAGATGGAGAAACCTTGAGGATGTAGAAACTTATGGTTTATATAATTTTAGATCTTTTTAGCTTTGCTGTTCTTTTATTGTTCATGAGTTTGAGAAAAGAAAAAGGTTTAAATGAATTAATTTTAAAGCCTTTGTGAAATTTAGTCTTTCTGAATAAAATTTGCATAACTTCACCTATAGGTGAATATTTTCCTAAAATTTCTCTGTATTATTTATTGTGTAAATCCATTTTTTTATATATGTAAATATTATATATACATATATATGTGTTATATATATATATATATATATATATATATATATATATATATATATATATATATATTATAGTTTAAAAGAATTGTTTTAGTTTGTATCATTGTCATACGGCTGTCATTTTTTCTGTGGTTGGAAGCGAAATTTTTGTTCACTGTTTGTAGTGGGGGTTTTGAACCCACCGTCGACTCTTTGTAAGGAGGGTGTGGCTGCCTCCAAAGGCAACGCTCTCCATTGTATGGAGGGAGCGTTGTCTTTAAAGGTAGTGCAACCCCCTTTGGAGTGGCCGCCTATGTAAGGAGAGGGGCGGGGGTTCGGCCACAGCTGACCCCTCCCCAAACCCTTTGTTTATTTTTCTTTAATTTATTTTTTTAGGTTGTTCACTGTGCGTGAACAGTGACGTCCGCCTTGGTATTAAAGGATAATTTGTATGTAGCATTATAATTATATTTCATAATTATGGTATATATATGATGTATATAATATTTAAATATGTCATTTTTAATATATTGATTTTGGATTAAAATAATTTTTTTAGTAAGAAATAAGCAATGGTATAAATTTAATACATATATATATTTAAAAGAGATATATATATAATTAATATATATGTAATGTAGTATTAAAGGAATAATTATTATTTCATGTTTATTTTTAAATAAGAATATTTGGATACACAGATATAATGCTTGAGTAACATGGGCAAGTATATTTAAATGTATAGTTAATATTTTGTCTTATTTTTAGTTAGATGCATGTAATTTAGTTTTGCATGGAATTTTTAAAAGATAAGTAGTGTATACATGGATAAATTGTTAAGGAAAATGATATTTAAATATATTGAAGAATTGTAGAAATATTTATATTTGAATATTTGTTTAATTAATGAGATTTAATTGGAAACAATATGAATGCATGGTTAAATAGATAAGCCAAAGAATATTTTTATATATTGATAAACTAACATGTTTTAAAATTGAGAATTGAAAAGATATAGATTTTGGATAGAAATTGAATATAGTAATGGCAATAGTTTATGTTGTATTAAAAGTAAATCTAGAAAATGAATATATTAGAAAAGGCAAATATTTATTATGTTTTATTTATTTCCATAGAGCAATTTAATCATTGTGATTGGAATATTAAAGAATATATATATAATTAAATTTATTAATATATATATTTGTTGTATATATAATATGGAGCATATATATATATATATAAAGTGTAAATTCATTATCGTATTTTATTTTAATAAGATGCATGCAATATATTATTGAATAGAGATTTAAAAATGGACTGATTAGTGTATATGGGAAAGTGGATAGAGAAACAATATTGTATTATATTAAAGTGATTGCATATTATAAATAGAAAATTGAATGAGATGTAAGATTTGGTTAGGAAATGGAAAGAGTTTACTTGCATGATTTTGTGTCAATTTAAAAGTAAATTAAGAAGTTGTTTATATTGATGAGGCAAATAGTTAGTTTAATTTATTGTGAATGAAATATGAAAGAGATATGGATATAGAATATCCAAAAATAATAATTTTCTCGTGATTGCCTTAAATGTTGTAGTTTCTCTGTATTTCGTAAGGGGATGTAAGTTTAAATGGTTTAAAGACTTCCTATAATGGAAATAGAAATATGGGTACATGATTATTTGAGTTAACCCTGTAAGTGTGTCTTTGACCTTGTTAACGTTACCAATTGAATGAGTATGGATTTAGGAAATCCAAATATTAGATTTGATTAATGACTTGAATGCTAATGTTGCTATGTTGTCAAGTTGCATTGTGGGTTTTAGGATTTAGTGTTAATCCTCAATTATAAGTCTTCCAAAAGAACTTAGAGGATAAGGGTTGTTGAATCTTTATGCCATCCAGTTGTTTTTCCTTGGGTAGTGCATGGCATCTTTTCAGTTTTACCTGGTTTCCATGAATGTAATACCCCTCTGTTTTGTTTCTCGTTTCATGTTGTTTTATGCTTTGCTTGGATTGCAGCTACTTTGATACTGGACACATTTTTATTATGATGTTTTGATCGCTACTCTTGAGCGACAACTATTATTGTGTGATGTGATTATCTGGTTTTATTTCACATGCTTTGATGAATTAATGATGTCAATAGACTTATCATGTGATTATTTATGTGAATATTGTCTATGACGTTAGTGTCAGTCTTTGATGAGTGTATTGGTGAAGAAGACGGGTTCGCATCACTCGCTTGCGAGCGCCCTGCGAATCCGAGATTTCTTCTTCACGATGTGAATTATATGCTGGATATATTATGTTGCTTACTTGATTTTAGGTTGCAGGTACATGACATCGACTCCACCTGGTTTCACAGGTTTGAGCGTGTCGATCCAACGGTTAAGTTGAATGGGAGATAGTAGCTTGGTAACATGTGTCAGGTCTACACCCTAGCCTTAATGTTTCGTCAATTCTGAGTATTGAGTCATGTTGTCTCTTATTTGATGTTAAATAATGTTTTGAAAAGTGTTGTCTTATTAAATAGTTCTTTTAGAAAATTGCATTGGCTGGAAGAAATGTTTATTTTTATAGTATATTAATGTTATGCTTATTGGTTATTTTTAAAATGATTATTGAAATTAAAGTTAAATTATTTAATTTATTAAATTTAAATCTCAAGGGATTAAATTTAACTATTAAATATTTGTAGGTAAGTTAATTAAAGTTAAATTATTTAATTTATTAAATTTAAATCTCAAAGGATTAAATTTAATTATTAAATAATTGTAGGTAAGTTAATTAAAGTTAAATTATTTAATTTATTAAATTTAAATCTCAAGGGATTGGATTTAGTTATTTAAATAATTTAATAATAATTATGTAAGTATATTTGATTGTTCAATTAAATTAAATCAAAAAAAGGAATTATGAGAAATTGAAATTTTACTTTAAAGTCAAAATTAGGGCCTTCCAAAGAGGGGAAATGAAATTAACTTTTAAATTCAATTTCTTGTATTGAATGTGAATTAGGGTTGCATTAGGTTATTTTGGAATTTTGAGGAAATGATGTTTTATAAGATTAGGGCAGAAAAATTTGGGGATTCTTCTTCCTTCTTTTTTTTCACAGGTATGAGATTTTTGGAGAGGGTTTGCACATGAAAGTTTTGAGGATTATTTTCTGTTTGGAGATTTAAATTGAAAGGAGAGAAAATTCTGTGGAGAAGGTGGAGCTATTGGATCAAAGCTTGCTGGAAATTCTTTGCATTGTGGAAAAAGAATTGTGAGGAGCTCAAAGGAAACTCTACATCAAGAATTTTGGCTATTTCTTGTGGCTGCAAATAACCAGGTTTTCTTTTATTTCTTGCTTTATTGTTCCTAGTTTAATCTATTTTCTAAATGATAAGAAATTGCAAATGGGTGATTTTTCTTCAAACCCTAGGTTAAACTTCAACATTTTGGTATTTAGATTTGTTTTTCAAAATACAAACCCTTTTAGAAAATTTTGCTGAAAAACTCAAAATCAATGTATTACTTTTCCTTTGTTTTATTATTTGAAAACATGGAAGGATGGCTTATTTTGGTATTCAGTTTATAAATCTCTTGAGCATGAGATGTCTATTGTTGTAAATTTTATTACTGGTTTAAATTTATTTCTTCAATTTCACCAGTAAATGTAATTCTGGAAAAAAAATTATATGTATGTAAATATACATTACATATATCATATTTTAGATATGATACATATAATCTATATTTACATATATATAGATTTTTATTTTTTTTATTGTGTTGTAATTTCTATTTTGACGCCAGTACGGTGAGTGTACGAAAATTCGTACTGCGTACGAAATTTTCTTGGCAATTTTTATTTGAGAAAAAAATGTTATGTGTGGGGGGTTCGGCCCCCCACTGTTTTTTTTTGTTTTATGTGGGTACACAGTACCCACTGGGTAGTGCGCCCACCACATGGGGGGACACACTATCCAATGGGGACTGCAGCCCCCTCCATCCACTATTGTCGGCCGCTATACATAGAGTATAGGCGGCGTAGGCGTTGCCAGGTTTGCGGACTGTCCGCGAGTACCGGCGGTATCGTCCGGACCCGTGTGCTTTGTTTTTTTTTAATTTTTTTTTTGTTGTTATTTTAATTCGTTTTAAATTTTATTTTTATTTCGATTTGATTTATTTTATATATATAATATTTAATTTATATATATATATTATATGTATTTTATATTATATATGAATATATATAATATTTAATATATATATATATAGAATGTAATTAATATTATATATATTGTTTATGTAATTTTATTTAAAGTTTTTCTTGTAAAATCGATTTATTGGATCAAGAAAAATATTGATTTTAATAGTACATATTAATATGAGGTGTTTTTCTTTGTAAATGTGTGTATTTTATACTTTGTTAAACATAGGAACATTCAACAACTTAGACAATTAATTATAGTCGAATTTATTATTGCTCATGATTTGATTTAGTTGTAGAGATTACGTATTTAATAAAATATTGATTGGTTAATGTAAAGTCTTGAATGAATTATTTTACTTTGCTGCGAAAAGCATTAGATAGGAACATGGTTTTAAGATAACCAAATATAGAACTTTTCATTGTCAATGCATGAGTTCATTTATGTATCCTTTAATGAGTATGTTGTGAATGAGTGTTGAGTAGTTGGGTTGTAAAGTCTTCCAGTAAAACGTGGGTCATTCCCTTGTTAAACTATTGTTTTGATTTCCCTTGGGTAGTGTTACAAGTATCTAGTGTCCTCCTAGTGTTGGAGTGGATTTCTTTGTGGTTGCCTCCTAGGATAGGAGAAAGCATGTTGGTTCAGTTCTGTAACACTTGAGTAACCCTTGGAGTTAGATTGTGTAGTGTGTTATCCAATTAGAAGAGTGGCTTTTGTTAGGGGCCGAAGCCCAAAGAGGTAAACTGGGTAACCTTCAGAAGTGATATTAACAACTAAGAACTAAAGTAAATGTACTTAGAGGACTAGGATGTAGTTCACATTAACCAAGATAAATTGACCTCACTCATAGACACAAGGGTTTGTTTAGACTTGGGGTGAGTGAGAAGGCCTGGAATGGCAAGATCACTATCTTGTCCTTATGAGAGGTAGTTGATTCCGCTTGAGTTAGTATGAGTGCCAAGATTTGGTTGAGGCCACCAGGATTTCCGGAGCCTATGAAGAATGCCTTGAGGATATCTCATGACAAACCTTGCAATGACACTCTGTCTAGGATAACACTGTGTTATGTTGTGCGTATGGTTTCTTTAGCACACTTGATTATATTATGTCTGGAAGCAATGTAACCATGATTAGAGTTAAACTTATATTGTGCATATGTGTGGTTGAGTTAGCTTGTACCAGTATGAGTCTGCCTTTGGTTTGAGGTAGTAGGTTTCTCATCCATGTTACTTTGTTACTATCTCCTAGCATGGGGGGTAGGCCTACGGGTACCACATGGTTGGGTGGAACATGCACCAAAACCGTTGGGTCCCCTTGATCTTCAGTACTTGGTGGCGAGACTTATTGATGGACATCTCGCATTTCTTACTTTTAATTCTTGTACTTTGTATCTCATATTGTAATGATATTGATTTACCCCTCTTGTGTTATGAGGTGAACCTTGTAATGATCATACTTATGTATTTTGACTCATTCTGGGAATGAGGATTGTAATAGATGTATGTAATAAATTTATGTAATGAATGCTTCATTTTTATCTCGTATCTTTTTATGTTATTGAATATTGTTACTTGAGTTATTTACTTTCAATGTAATTTAGATGATGTATGTTAATGGGGATTTATGTAATCTCAGTTATGTAACCCTAGGGGATGTTGTCAATTATAGTTGAACATGTGGGTTTAATTCACTTCTTTTAAAAAAAAAAATTAGTACGCTTGTTTAGTGAATTGAAACTTCCTCTAAGGTTGCGTGGTGGGGCATTACAATGAACGTGGATGTTTTGTGCCTCCTGTGAAAGGAGTGGTCTATGTGTTATGTTGCCTCCAAGATGTTTGGAGTGAGTTTTTTTATTTGTTTCCTCCTTGTGTTGGAGTGGATTATGATGCCTTGTTGGTATGCACTTGTAATTCCCTTGGTGGATTGTTTGGGTGTGTGTTGTCGAATAGAAGAGTGGCTTTTGTTAGGGGCTAGAGCCCAAACTGGTAAACCGGGTAACCTTCAGAAGTGAGTTAATCAAGTGATAATTAAATTAATGTACTTATATTATTAGGATGCATTCACACTAATCAAGATAATTTAATCCTTACTCATAGACACAAGGGCTCGTTTAGACTTGGGATGAGTGAGAAGGCCTGTAATGGCATAGTCATTTATCTTGTCAGTACGAGAGGTATTTGATGCTACATGAGTGAGTATGAGGGCCAGGATTCAGTTGAGGCCACCAGGATTACCGGAGCCTATGAAGAATTCCCAGAGGAGATCTCATGGCTACTATGCGATGACACTCTATCTAGGACAACTGTTGTTAATTGTTTTATGTGTATGGTTCTGTGAACATACTTGATTATTATTATGTCTAGAAGCAATGTGACCTATGTTAGTGATGTTTGAGTTGTACTTGATTTGTACTTGTATTGTAATGGAGTTGTACTTGATTTGTGCTTGTATTGTAATTGAGTTGTACTTGTTAGTTCATTTGTTTGGTTATATCAGTATGAGTCAGTATAAGTCTGCCTTTGGTTAGAGGTAGTAGATTCTTTTTCCATGTTACTTTGTTACTATCTCCTAGCATGGGGGTGGGCCTTCGGGTACCACTTGGTTGGGTGGAACATGCACCAAAATCGTTGGGTCCCCATCTATCTTTAGTACTTGGTGGCGAGACATCCAGATGGATAGCTCGCTGTTCTTGTTGTAATTTCTTGCATTGTAATATTTCAATTTGTATAAGTTATTTTATCCCTCTTATGTTTATGAGGTGAGATCATGTAATTGTAATACATTTGTACTATTGCCTCATTCTGGGAATGAGTGATGTAACTGTTGGATTAAGTTAATGATTATGAGATTGTATCTTGGTTGATTATCTTATTATGTTATGTGGTATTCTTATGATGTATGATGTTTATTTCATAAAGTTCATAATGCTATGATTATGTGTAATATGTATGTGTGGGTTTAAGTAATCCTAACCTTGTAACCTTAGAGGTTGTTGTAAATTAGTAAGTGAATGTGTATGTTCAATGCACTTTATAAAAAAAAAAATTGGTTCACTTAAGACGTTAATTGCAACTTCCTTTAGGGTTACTTGGTGGGGAATTACAATGCATATAGGCATGAAGCACACATCAAGAGATTCCCTCATGCTTTACTGTTCCAAGTTGCTAGGCTTCTTGCGTAGGGTTAGAGCTTCATTCGAGTTAGGAAGAAACCCGAGGAAGTTTCTTACTTCGTGGTTGCATGGAAAATTTATCTTGACCTCACTCTTGGCCTCAAATTGTGGAAGACTAGTGGATTCATCATAGTTGAGGACATTGATTCTTTACGACATGGATATACCTATTGTATTATTTTTGTATGGCTTACTTAGCCAATTCATAAAATGTAACTTTACATTATGGATGTAATTATTATTGAGAACCTATACATGTAACATTGAAACAAATGTATTGTAACACCCTCTTGGTGTATGTGATTGTATTTCATTATTGCTACTTCCCTTAGAGAATTTATGGATATCTAATTTTATACATGTATCACTTTTGCTTATTTGGAATGTGTTTTTCTCTTGGAAATACTATGTTGAGTATCTAAGTTTTTTGAGCTTTACATTTTGGTATTAGAGCATCTAGGTTAAACTCTAGGACCTACGCCTAATTAAACTTAATTTTATGTTTCCTAGAGTAATTATGATGGATATTAGAACTTATCATCGTGGAGGAGAATCTCATGGTGATCCGAATGATAGATTGGATCAGATCTTAGCCTTGCTAAATCAACAAGAGGCCAGGATTGACATTCTGGAATAGGAAAGATGAACATGTCAATCAAGTTCAAAATCTGGTGGAAATGAGGGTAATACAAATGAAGAACACCCTGAGACTGAAGGAAATCCAAGTAAGAAAGGGAAAGTGGCTAAGGAGCTAGGTAAGGACCTCAAGAAGGTCACCCCGCCAAAATTTGATAGAAAAAAATTTGGGGACGAGGCAAAAGCATGAGTGATTGAGATGGAGAACTACTTTTCCCTGCAAAATTTGTCAAATGAGACTAAAGTTGAATGGGGATCATATCGACTCACCGGTGAGGCTGCCACTTGGTGGGATAATGAAAAGGCTAAGAAGCAGTTTTTACATCACAAGGTAACTTGGGAATAATTTATGCATTTTTTTAGGAAGAGGTTGCTACCCCAATTGTATTTTGAAAAAAAAAGTGACCGAATTCTAGAATCTCACTCAAGGGGGAATGACAATAACTCAGTATTGGGAAAAAATTTCCCACTTTCTCAAATACATTCCCTAGTACTAGCTTGATGAGAGGTTTCAGGTTCACAAATTCATCCTAGGGCTCAAGCCTCAAATTGGAGTTGAAGTAGACACTCATAATCCTTCCACCATGGATGAGGCTTTTGAGAAAGTAACCAAGCAGGAACAAAAGTTATGATAGGCTGCAAATTATAGAAAGAGCATAGATGCTAAATATGGTAACATGAAATCCCAAGGAAACAGTCAGAATAATAGTAATAAAAATCAATACAATTAGTTCAATAACAATAGAAGACAGGTTAGGAATCTCAAGAGGGGAAACTATTCTCAAGACCACAACGATGGGAATCAAAACAACAATAAGAGGGAAAATTAAAATGATAATAGGAGAGATGCTTCAAGAAGACCCAAATCACCTCGCAGAGGTTATTATACATGCGGTGGTGAGCACTATGCCAGTGTGTGTCCTTAGAGAGTGAAAAATCAGAAGAAAAGGAATCAATATCACATCCATGTAGTGGTTGATAATCACCAATCTAATTCCTAGGATACACCAATCCAACTCTCGGGTAAGATTTTTGGATGTCTCGTTTCTATCTTAATCGATATCGGAGCCACCGAGTGTTTTGTAGATCCTCATGTTATTTCTAGATTATCTGTTAAGTCAAGATATATGGCTAATTCATGGAAGGTCCAATATGGAAATCGAGTAGAGAGAACAATAGAGAAATGTCTAGCCTACAATGAACTTGAACTTCCTAGCTTTGAGGCATAGGTCAATTTGTATGTAGCACCCCTATGGTCATATAAAGTAATCTTGGGAATAAATTGGCTTACTGAACATAAGTCCATCGTTGATTGTGAAGAAAAAATAGTGAAATGTTTAGATGATATGGGTAACCATGTTGAGATTCATGGTTTAAAAAGGCCCTTAGAACTCAGGTAGATATTTTCCATGCAGCTGAAAAAGGTTAGCAGAAAAGGGTGCACTATTTATGTAGTAAAGGTCAGGGATCTTGATAGCTCAGATTCATCAGCTAATGACCATCCTATTATGAAGTAATTCCATGATGTTTTTCCTGATGAGATGACTGAACTACCACCTAAACGAGTTTTTGATTTATCTATAGACTTGCAACTTGGAGTTGAGCCAAAGTCTAAGGAACCATATAGGATGAACACTACTAAATTGCATGAGATGAACACCTAGTTGCAAGAGTTGCTTAACCAGAGTTTTATAAGGCCAAGTGTGTCTCCATGGGGAGCACCTGTCATATTTATAAAGAAGAAGGATTGGACCTTAAGGTTGTGTATTGATTATAGAATGCTTAAAAAGGTTACCATCAAAAATAAATATCCGCTCCTTAGGATATATGATTTGTCTGATCAAATGAAAAGGGCTAAGGTATTCTCAAAGATTGATCTAAGGTTGGGATACCATCAACTAAGGATAAAAGATGAAGACATTTTCAAAACTATTTTCAAGAAGAGATACAGGCACTATGAATTCATGGTGTTACCATTTGGGCTAACCAATGCCCCAATAGATTTTATGAATTTGATGAACATCTTATGAGACTGCCTGGATGACTTTATCCTAGTTTTCCTTGATGATATCTTAATATATTCTAAATCAGAGGAAGAACATGAAAAACATCTGAGGATAGTATTGCAGCATTTGAGGTATCGTAAGCTTTATGTGAAGATGTCTAAATGCACTTTCTACAAGACTAAGGTGCACTATTTGGAACATGTTATTTCAGTTGAAGGGATAGCAGTGGACCCAGATAAGATAAAGGCAATCATGGAGTGGCCAACACTGCAAAATGTTTCAGAAGTCCAGAGCTTTATGGGACTTGCTAGCTACTATAGGAAATTTGTCAAGAGGTTCTCAGAAATCATAGCACCCATCACCACACTCCAAAGAAAAGGAAAGAAATATGAATGGAGTGACAAGTGTGAAAAGGATTTTTAGTTGTTGAAGGAAAAACTTACTTCTGCACCTATCTGGATTGTGTTAGATCCAAATGGTCACTTTATAGTGATAACAGATGCTTTAGGAGAGGGTGTAGGAGCAATCCTTATGCAGGATGGACAAGTGGTGGCATAGGAATCAAGAAAATTGAAACAACATGAATTGAACTATGCACCACATGATTTGGAGTTGGCTACCATAGTGCATGCCCTTCAAATGTGGAGGAACTAAATTTTGGGGAAGCCTTTTGAACTAAAAGTAGATCATTCAGGACTATAGTATATTTTCACTCAACCCAACCTGAATGCTCATCAGAGACAATGGTTGGAGGTTTTGAGTGAGTATGATTTTGGAATTGAATATATAAAAGGAAAAGAAAAAAAATTAGCAGATTCCCTAAGTAGGAGGAGACATCTTGTAGCTATGGTCACTATAAGGTCAAATTTTAGGCAGCAGGTGATTCAAGATTTGACAAGAGATGAGCATCATGATATGGTGAAACAATCCCTAGAGAATGATCCTTCAGATCATAGATATGTTGGATATATGTTTGAGATTGATGGACTCTTAAGGTACCAGAGACAGATGTATGTTCCTAACTCAGTAGGATTGAGGGAGTTAGTGCTAGAAGAATTTCATAATGCACCATATTCAAGGCACCCTGGTGTGACAAAAATGATAGAGGGACTCAGACCATTATATTTTTGGCCAGGACTTAAGAGAGATGTTACTGAATTTGTAGCCAGATGTTTGGAATTCCAATGAGTTAAGGCTAAGCGTGTACATCTGAAATGACTTCTATACCCACATAGGGTGCTAGATTATAAATGATAGGTAGTCACTATGGATTTTATTTAGGGGTTGCCTATGACCAAAACTCAACATGATGCCATTTTGGTTGTGGTAGATAAATTGATGAAAGTAGCCCACTTCATCCCTAGGAATTTTAAGGATGGATCCTTGGTCTTAGTGAAAAAAATTGTGCATGAGATTTTTCGATTACACGGAGTGCGAGAGATGATCATCTCCGATCGCGACACTCAGACGAATTCTAGGTTCTGGACTACATTGAATTAGTCTTTGGGAACTAAATTAAACTTTATTTCAGCTTATCATCCATAGATCGATGGTCATATGGAGAGGGTGAATCATGTAGTAGAGGATCTCCTCTAGATGTATTGTATGGAACAACACCATAAGTGGGAGGAGTACCTACCTTTAGTTGAGTTTGCATATAATAACTCCTATCACACCTCTTTAGGAATGACACCTTTCAAGGCTTTGTATGGCCACAAATTTTGTACACCTATCAGCTGGAATAAGGTGGAAGATAGGATTGTCATTGGGCCTGAGATGTTGAGAGAGATGGAGGATCAGACGAAGCTAATGAATGAAAAGTTGAAACAAGCTTCAAATCGTCATAAGAGTTTTTCTAATAGGAACATAACATTTAGACAGTTCTCAGTGGGAGATAAGGTCTTCTTGAGGGTTCAATTGTAGAAGAGTTCAATCTCATTCAAAAAGAGCTCTAAGATTTCCCCTAGATATGTTGGGCCTTTTGATGTTTTGAAAATTATTAATCTGATTGCATATAGGCTTTCTCTACCACCGGCTCTATCTCATATACATAATTTATTCCATGTGTAACTATGGATTTTCCTGCAAGATTAAATGCTTAGAAAACACACATGCATATTATATAAAACCCACAATAATCAATGGAATGCAAAGAAGATAAAATAAAGAACAAAAAGGAGAGATCTCACCCATGTCATTCATCCTCCATGGCTGACTTCCATTGTACTTTCTAGCTTGCTAAAATGTGAAGTGTGCCCTCAGATTATGATGAGCAACTCTATACTATGGACTAGCCCTAAGCCAAGTGTTGAAGGATTTCTTAAATACTATGCAAAAGAAACTAATCTTATATGCAAGTATTAAAACTAGCTAAATGACAAAACAAGATGAATCTAAAGTTCAAGTGAATGTGAGAGAGATTAATAAATTCAAAGATATTCAAGATGCAAGATAAGAGATTATTAAGATATATTCAAAGATGTTGAAATGAAGACAAAATTGGCATTTTATAGAAAATGCAATTTTGTATGGACGGATGAGATTAAAGATTGATAAGTGCCCTAGAATCTATGGTCAAGATTCAAAATAACAACCTCTTAATTAGGGTTAGGGAAACTCTAGGATGAAATTCAAATTGAGTGGATGAGATTTAATTTAAGAAATTAAATCAAGGGATGAGAATAGTTGTGACAGTGACATGAGAATTAGCAAGTGGAAAAGGATGAGTTAGAAAATCAAGTTATTTTATAAATAACTTAATTTCTGGAGAGAAATGCAATTTTGAAATTAATATTTTAAATTAATTCCAAAATGGTGAATTCTTGTGACAGTAAATAATAATAATATAATATTATTTACTTGGAAAGAGGGAAATTGCTAATTTAAGTAAAATGCTTTTATTTAAATTTAGAAAGAAAATCAGAAGGACAATTTAATAGTTAAACTTATTCAATTGTGGAGGAAAATTATAAAGTGGTTAATTTTAAATATGGTTTTATTTAAAATTAGAAAGAAAGTTGGAGAGGATAATAATTAAATAAATAATAGGAATTTATTTTATTATGAGCATACATAAATAATTAATGACGTATTAAATAAATAAATAAAGTTTATTTATTTAAATAATCATGAAGAAGTAATGGACTAATAATAATTAAATAAAATTTAGAAATTTATTTAATTATAGAGTGACATAAGAAATTAGGGAATGTGCAGGATCATCATGGAAAAAATAGGCCCTTAAGTGGCAATAAAATTCAGAAAATCAGAGTTAGGCAACTTGACATAAAAATTTGAATAAGTTATCTATATTATTTCAAAAATATGTAACAATAGAATCTATAGAATATTGAATGTAGTTTCTAAACTACTAGGTTTATTTTTTAAAAATAAATCTATTTGGTAAAATTTTGAAATTTCAATGCAATAGTACTTAAATTTCAGGGAAAAAATAAGAAGTAGGTGTTTGTCTGACCACCCTAACCACAATAAAATGATAATATTAGTTTATAATATTTTAGATATAAGTAGGGGACTCATGTCCCGAGGTGATGCATATTTTTTTGTAATTTGTTTCCAAGTAAATAATTAATTATGATTTTTTTATTACAAATTTTAAAAAATATAAAAACCCGTATGTCTAACCACCTTAACTTGGTCAAAACTTCATGAAATTCATTTTTTTTTTAATCCTATAGTATGTGAAGCATAGAATGTGACACATGTTTCGGATTCAAAAAATATGATATCATTTGAAAGTTATAGATGTTTTTCAATCAGCCTATCAATCAGGACTTTAGTCATAATTCAAATAAAAAATGAATAATAATTATTTATTAAATTCAAAGTAAAGAATAATTTATATTGGTGGAAAGATGAGAATCTCTTTTAAAAACCCTTTTTGTTTCATTAATTTTGGATAAAAAAAAAGTCGTTAGCCAAATGGGCCATCATATCACTTAGATATCGCCACTTTTTGGCCCATCATTATCCTACACATACCTATTAGCGATGTATTTAAATATATATATATATATATATATATATATATTATTTAAATAGCCAGGAGGAATAAAAGACGTGAATTAATTAAATAATTAAGAATTATTTAATTAATAGTTGACATTGGACTATAGGACATAATTCATTGTTTTAATTATGTTGAGACAAAGCATGATATAGAAAAATGTGGTTTACAGGTCTAGGCCATTTTTATGTGTCTACACCATGTTTCTATGCTTAAGCCATACCATCCAAATGTTACTCATCCTATTGACTGGCATGGGTTGCAGGTTCAGGATCTAGGGGTGGAGCTAGTGGAGCCCACCAAGATTTAGGAAAGGTGCAACGTTAAGTTGTGCAATTGATATTTTGTGCAGTATAGGGTCTAGTGGGACCACTATTTGATGGGCAGTGCCACCTAGGAGAATGCAGAGGATATTGATAGATCTTTTTCGCATTTGAGATTCTAGCATACTTTTACTTCCTGCATATTATGACTTATGATATACTAAATGTTTAAGACTCTGTTATGTAGATGTTTTGTAATAAGACATCAAGATGATGTCTCTTCCAAGTGGGGAAGGATGTCACATCTCAGACTTTGATGTTTCTTGTTTTTGGTTTATGTGGAATTGATATATGACTAAATGTGTGTGGTAGAATAAATAATAAATAATATGGTATTTTGAGAGATGAAATAAGAAAATGTTTATATTTTTAAAAAAAGTTGAAATGCATTGAATATAGTTCTATTTTGAAAGTGAAGAAAAATAGAAAGCGTTATTTGGATTAATGAATTATATTGCTTTGATTTATATTTTCATGGATACTAATCTATTAATGGGTGCTTGAGTTTACATGAGTTGCAGGTTGTCGAAGACCAAGGGTGTGGTTAAGGTAGAGGAGGTTAGCTTCCTCACAGGGTTAAGAAGGAATATATTCTCTCTCTCACACACGAGAACTTAGTAGCATATAGATGTATTTAGAATTTAATTTAGTTAATTATTTATGTTGTTCTTACTTTATAGTGTTTGATTAAATTAATTAAGAGTGAATTAAAAAATAGCATATAAATAAAAGAATGAGTTATATTTTGATTAAAGAATTCATTTGCAATTAAATTATATTTATTTATTGAGGATAATTATGTTGCGTAAAAAAAAATCTTGTAATATTTTAAAAATGATGTTATTAGAAAACTTGAAGGAGAATCTTTAAATTAGGGGAAAAACAATAACAGAAACACACAATAGTTTTCTTGATCTTTCTTGTTCTCTACAAAAAAATAACTAAAAATGGGTATCAGAGAGAAGGTTTTTGAAGCACAATAAATCAAGAACAACAAGAAGAAAAGAAAAGAAAAACAAGAAGAGGAAACCAAATAGAAAGCGATTTCCACGTTTTTAAATTATTTTTCCAATGTATTTTGATTCAAAATGTATGAATAAATTACTATATTGTGAAAGAGTGAATTTTTTTATTGATCCCCAATGGCTTGTAATCATGTGTTGGTGCTTCAAATTTTTTTTCTCTATTTGAAGATAGTTGAATCGTGCCTGTAAAAGATTGTAATCCTCTTATTCTTTTAAATTTATTTACTGTTTCTATACAAATTAATATTATATATTTACAAATATACTATACTATATATTTATAAATATATAGTACTATTATTATATATTTTCGGAGGGATCATATAATAATATATCTTTGAATTGAATTCATGGGGAAAGAGATTCATGTTTTGTTTGTTTTTTTTTCAGCTAGTAACTCAAAGGAAACTTTGAGTGTCACCTTGGCACCATGGAGAGGGTGTTGTGGAGACAATTACCCCTCTCACAGGTCATGACCTATGGGATGGGTGATGCCTTCCATAGGCAGCACCTACCATGGAAGTACACCACCTCACTAAGTCGTCCCTCATCTCTTCCCTAGCACTATGGGGTTGCAAACCTCCGTAAAATAAATGAAATTTGATTTTAATTCAGTCAGTGGCCATTTTGTGATGAGGGCATTTTCCTATAGAATGTTCATCGCATATATATATGTATATGAATATGTTTATATATATGTATATGCTTATGTTTATATATATGTATATGTATATGTATATGTTTATATATATATTGCATACTATAAAGTTTAGTAGAATAAAATATTTGCTTGTTGTTGCATCGAGTATGGACTGAGAATAGTATTTTTTTTGTAAATGTAATTTTTCTGAATATGCATATATGTATATATATATATATATATATTTATATATAAATATGTTTATATACCTAAATGTACAAGAGTAAGACTTAATTAATAGAAGAATTGTTATTAAAATCTAATTTAGAATGATATATATGTATTTCTGAGATTTACTTCTGTTTAAATTGATATATTTTTGAACATGCATAATTCTATGTTAATATATATATTCCTATGCATATATGTGAATGGGAAAATTTTATTTTTAAAATTTTTACATTTCTAATTGGAAAGTATTTCTTTGAATATATATATAAATATGTTATTTTTAGATTAAGCCATTTAAATTGAAAATGGATTATTGGATACTTTGTAAGAAAATAGAAAGGTACACATATGCATAGAATTTATTTTATTCATTGGAATGTAGTGGATTGATTATATTGAGTTAATTGTGAAATGTAAAACCAGTTATGAAATTTATCTTTTTATGGATTATTTTCTTATGCAAATCAAATAGAGAACTTAGGAGTTATAATGTTTTTTTCTGAAAGAATGCTTGAATTAGTGATTTCTTCAGTCTTGTACAATTTTTGAGATGCTATGTATTATTTTTTATTTCTATGAGATCACTTTTGAGACATGATGTTGAATGTGGGCTCCCAGAGACGGTAATTTACCTTTTCTAAATTACCATTTTTACTTTTATTTCTTAGCCAAGCTTCCTTACTAGTGGAATAGATGGTTGAAAAGCCTAGAATTATATGTTATATATGTCTCTGCCACATCCTGTATGCAATTAATATGTTATTATAGTATAGGAATGCATATAGGCATCTGGCACGCATTGAGAGATTCCCTCCTACTTTACTGTTCCAGGTTGTTAGGCTCCTCGCACAGGGTCAGAGCTTTCTTCGAGTTTGGAAGAAACCCAGGGAAATTTTGTACTTCGCGGTTGGGTGAAAAAGGCACCTTACCCTCACTTTTGGCCTTAGCTTTCAGAAGACCAATGGAGTCATGGCGGTTGAGGACATAGATTATTTATGACATGGATATACTTCTTGTATTATTTTTGTATGGCTTTCTTAGAAATTTCGTAAAATGTAACATTACTTCATGGGTGTAATTATTAAAGAGAACCTATAAATGTAACATTGAAGCATATGTATTGTAACACCCTCTTGGTTTATAGGTATGTGCAAGATCATGATGGACCAAAAAGTGGCGATATGTAAGTGATATGATGGCCCATGTGGCTGACGACATTTTTTTTACCCATGAAACAAAAAGGGTTTTTAAAGAAGATTCTTAGATTTCCACCAATATAAATTATGCTTTACTTTGAATTTAATAAATAATTATTATTCTTTTTCTATTTGAATTATGACTAAAGTCCTGATTGATAGGTTGATTGAAACACATCTATAGCTTTCAAACAGTATCACATTTTTTGAATCTAAAACATGTGTCACATTCTATGCTTCACATACTATAGGATTAAAAAATTAAAAATTGAATTTCATGAAGTTTTGACCAAGTTAAGGTGGTTAGACATATAAATGTTTATATTTTTCAAAAGTTATAACAAAAAAATCATAATTAATTATTTAATTGGAAAAAAATACAAAAAAATATGCAACACATCGAGACACGAGTTCTCTACTTATATCTAAAATATTAAAAAAAATATATTATCATTTTATTGTGGTTAGGGTGGTCAGACAGACACCTACTTCTTATTTTTTCCCTGAAATTTAAGTACTACTGCATTGAAATTTCAAAATTTCACCAAATGATTTTTTTTTTATAAATGAACCTGATAGTTTTGAAACTACATTCAATTTTCTACAGATTCTATTCTTACATATTTTTGAAATAATATAGATAACTTATTCCAATTTTTATGTCAAGTTGCCTAACTCTGATTTTCTAAATTTTATCGCCACTTAAGGGCCTATTTTTTCCATGATGATCCCACACATACCCATTACATGTGATTGTATTTCATTACTGCAACTTTCCTTAGAGCATTTATGGATATTTAATTTTATACATGTATCACTTTTCCTTATTTGGAATGTGCTTTTCTCTTGGAAATACTATGTTTATTATGTGAGTTTTTTGAGCTTTACACAATCGAATCCACAAATATTTCAACAATTAACATGTATGTATGTTTTGCACACACACACACATGGTTACATCATAACACAAAAAAATCATAATGTGTTTATGAAATAATGTCAAAATGTGCAACGCTAGAACCCTCAAGAGTGAATATTACACAAGTGACACATTAACACTATGCATAGTATCAGTGAAGATGCATTGCATTAACAGGTTTTTTTAAAGGTGTCCCATCCATAGATGGAAATCCATAAGCACTGGAACTATACATGGAGATAACAATGTAAGGGCCTAACCAATTAGGACTAAACTGCCCATTTTGATCAAGAAACACATTCACATTTCTCTAATTCTCATAGACAACTAGGTCACCTACCTTGAAAGTTATAGGAAGAAAACCTTGATTATACTATTTAGATAATGATCATTGATAAGCCTTAAGATGGTTGATGACCTATAATCAACGCTCATCGAGCATCTCAAGCTGATGCAATCAATTAGATTGGTAATTTTCATCATCAATTAGCCCTTTAAGGGAAACCCACAAGGATGGGATCTCCAAATCCCAAGGCATGATAACATCGGTGCCATACATGAGGTTGTAAGGCTATTGAACAAGACAACTAAGAGGGGGGTGAATCAATTATAGCAATGTTAACCTTTAAAAATTCTACTAGAGGTTAGATCAATTATCATTCACAAATCCTTTACTTTTCTAGTGTGATTCATCATTAAGTGAAAAAAAAATTGAAAGAAGAAAAACCATACACATGATAACACCAAATTTATGTGGAAAACCCAATAAGGGAAAAACCATAGAGAGGATTAGCTCATAATATAGAGATTATCAAAACTGAATACAAAGGCTCACTGCCAAAGAAGGCTCACTACTAAAACTTGAATTACTGTCTAGAACAAGACTCAATGTACAAAAAGGGTTAACCACTTGGATGGCTCATTGCCAAAAAATTACAAAGAAGATAGAAGAGATTTGTTATAGATAGAAAACAATCTCAATGCAACAAAGATTTACACCACAATTTTCTAACACTTGCAAAAACACACAATAGATGTCAGATTCCTTCAGCTCACTGCCTTTGGAACCCTAACAAAAAATTCACATTGATCTAGTCAAAATCACATCACACACACAATTTTGTATCTCTCTCATATCTATCTTGCTTGCATTCATTTTTCACAACCATCTCAAATTGTATTTATATCATCTTAAACTTTGAAACTCATCCAAAGTCAACCACACACCATTTTCATTTATAAATTCAAATTAGGTCAGCACCAAAACATTCTATGATGGAATTAGAATGAGGGAAACCAAAACACACGCTTAATAAGGACCTAAATAAGTCCCAACACATTTCATTATGTTTCATGAACTTTGTAAGTAGTGCTTATCACAAGGTCGACCAACACCCATGTAAAACACATAGAACAATTAAGCACATGCAACCTTAACTCGATCCAATATCTCTAGATAAAAAAATTAACTTGAACATGATCATATCAGCTTACTCTCAAAACTGCAAATCTTGAAACCATAAATCAGAGAAATCCAAAGCAACTACATTTCTCCTAGACCACAACTAGATACATAGAAAAACATAGTACACATACTGGTGAAAATAACTCATACTATACAACAATTCAGAAACCAAAAATCTGGATATAGAAACTTCCAACAACCATGAACAATACCTTAGATCCTCACTAGCAAATCAACAAATCTCAAAGAAAAACCTAGAGCAAACACTAAATACCTGTAACCTTTCTTTATTACAATTTTCTCAATATCCTTGACATATATAGCCAATAACCATAATTCATAACATCAACGATGACAAAAACTAGTTGACATTAATGACAACACCTTCATACTTGAAACAATCTCCCCCTTTGTCATTGATGGAAACACATGATTTAAAAAACCATCAAAGAAAATACAACAACTTTGAACCACTTTCCTCATGATTTCACTTTCTCCTAGTAAGTAGATAAATTTTTTCACATGATACTTTTGCCCCCTTTGACATCAATAGAAAATAAAAAAGATTTTTTACACTGTTGTCCCCTTTGACATTAAGAACATTACCAGTGCTGAATACTCCTTCAATGACAACATGTGACAAAACCTACTCCCCCAGAGAGTTAGCCACCAAACATCAATCCAAAAGAAATATATATCCATAGACCCACTGGACTGATGCATTTCCATATGCATATAGTTCAAGAAAGAAGGGTCAATAACCGTTAACTTCTCCCAAAGATACTCAAAAGTATATTTAGGAAGATCCTTAATAAATATGTAAGAAACCTAGTCCTTTGTAGGTACATACTCAAGCTTTAAACCATTCTCCATAACCTTCTCTCTCAAAAAGTGATACCTTATTGACATATTCTTTATCCTTGAGTGCAACACTGGATTCTTTGAAATGATAATTGCACTTGTTTTATCACAAAAGACAGAAATGGGATCATCATACATTACTCTGATATCTTTCAATGTTTGTCTCATCCAAAAAAATTGTATACAACCAGATGTTGCAGCAATATACTGAACCTTTGTAGTGGATAAGGAAACTAAATCTTTCATTTTACTCAACCATGACACCAATCTGCAAACAAGAAATGATGCACCACCACTTGTAGTTTTTCTATCATCAACAGACCCTATCCAATTTGTATCTATATAATAGCTTAGTGTAAAATAAGTATCCGTAGGATACCACAAACCATAATCTGGAGTTCCATTCAAATATATGAATATTCTCTTAAAAAAATGGGTTTCTTTAGGTTCTTCTTGAAATCTAGCACGAGACAAACTCCATGCATGATATTTGATCTAGTAGCAGTTAAATAAAACAGTCCTCCAATCATTGATTTGTATTTTCTCCGATCAGCCTTAGGTGAATCATCATATTTACTCAATTTGCAGCTAGTCACAATAGGAGTGCATACCAGTTTGGAACCATCCATCCCAAACTTCTTCAACATTTATGTTACATACTTTGACTATGAAATAAAAATCCCTTTTATTGTTTGATTGATTTGTAGCCCAAGAAAGAAATTCATCTCACCAAACATAAACATCTCAAATTATTTTTGCATTTCTTCATAAACCATTTTGCACATTTTTTCATTTCCTCATAATGCGGGAGCATCTGAGTTCAGTGCAATCGACATAACCAAAATAGAATGTTGTTTTTAAGTTTGGTAAAGTTTCATGAAAAACTCTCTTTCAGGAAAATTTTAGATGACAAATCATATTACTCTCGTATTTGCTTCTTTGATTATTTTGGGAATATGTCATCGATGAAATTTTTATCTCAAAAATCTAATGAGTAAGAAATGTCTCCATGGAAAATAAGTATCAATATATTGCTTTGAAAAATGTGATTTTTGTTTAATATTTTCCGGAATACAAAAAGAATGGTGGATATTTGAAGAGGGTCGATTAAATTTCTAGCAACAGTTTATCTTCCAAACACGGGCATCATTTAATAGTGTATGAAGTAGCATGGAGAAGCTGTGGTGGGAAGGAGGGAGGAACTACACAGGAAATAGAGGAAATTCCTTCTTGCCCATGCCGTGAGGGAGTTGCACAAAAAGAGGTGCATATGTATGGTGTAAACTTGCAGAATTGGTATTATATGAAGTCCATGAATAAAATTTGTGAAACCAGCACTAAGGACAATTAGCATGAAAAATCATAGGGGCATATGAACTTTATACAAACACAATTACAAGGAGCACATTATTTTTAAAAGTACAGACAACCACAAAGAGAAGAGAGGTCGATACATGTATGCAAGATCATTCAATTAAAATGTGGGAGAGATGAAGACAAACCGCACATAGTATAAGAACAAACATGAATTCATGGCAACAAGAGTTATTGATAAGGTGTACCATCTTAGATGCGTGAGAAGGTAAAGATTGTTCTTTTCCTGAATGTTTGTAAAATGCAGAGTAAATGCTCAAGGAAGCCCGTGTTGAATCAAATTTGGCTTAAAAAGAAAAGCTGCATAGAATTTAATAGTTGCTTGGTTTGAAAGTGTAATGTGAGGTCGGTTCATTCTCCCTAATGGAGTCACATTTTGGGCAGAATGGAATATGAAGAAAAGACTGAGTGTTAGCAATATATGAATATAGACCTGGGAGTCAATGCATGGAAGAGCTGCGAAAAGTGGATGAGTGGCTAGAAAATGAGAATGAAGAGTTGAAGAGATAAAGGGCTGTGAAGTTGCCTATGAATTGTAATATTTGTTTTTCATGAAATATAAATAAAGTTAATGAAATGTTTTTGAATTTGCATAAATTGATGTGCAGTTGTAAATTGATTAAAATTAACACAAGTTATTGTCAATTTTTGGGTTAATCATTCTACGAAGTTTTGGTAATCTAAATTTGAGATTTGAGTTGAGATTGGTGTTTTCTCTGCATCAAATTGGTATCAAAGCAAGAGGTTTTGATCATGTAGATAGAGTGTTGAGAGAAAGGTGATTCACACTAGGACCTACAAGTGAAGAGACAAGTATGTTTTTTGTAGGCATGAAAGAGAGTCTGGAAAAACTATCCTCTAGAAGAGATAAAGCTGGGTAGAAGTTATAGAGTTCCTCCACTGAGAGAAGGTGGGTAGAGGAAGCATCTTCCAGAATATTTTTTGGGTAGGGGGTAGTTTGAAGAAAGTGTTGTTTGAAGGAAAATTACAATAGATAGAATAAGAATTGAGGTTCAACTGCAACATGAAAATTTTCCAAAGAAGATAATGTGCAGAGACTTAAGGGTATGTGTAGAATCATCATGGAAAAAATAGGCCCTTAAGTGGCGATGAAAATTCAAAAAATCAGAGTTAGGCAACTTCATGTAAAAAATTGAATAAGTTATCTATATTATTTCAAAAATATATAAGAATATAATTTTTATCAAATTGAATGTAGTTTCTAAACTACTAGGTTTATTTTTAAAAAAATAAAATATATTTGGTGAAATTTTGAAATTTCAATGTAGTAGTACTTAAATTTCAGGGAAAAATAAGAAGTAGGTGTCTTTCTGACCACCCTAACCACAATAAAATGATAATATTTTTTTGTAAAATTTTAGATATAAGTAGAGGACTAATGTCTGATGTGATGCATATTTTTTTATAATTTTCTTCCAATTAATTAATTAATTATAATTTTTTATTACAGCTTTTAAAAAATATAAAAACTCGTATGTCTGACCACCTTAACTTGATCAAAACTTCATGAAATTCTTTTTTTTTATATACTATAGTATACGAAGCATAGAATGTGACACATGTTTCAAATTCAAATAATGTTATACCATTTGAAAGCTATAGATGTTTTTCAATCAGCCTATCAATTAGGACTTTAGTCATAATTCAAATAGAAAATGAATAATAATTATTTATTAAATTCAAAGTAAAGCGTAATTTATATTGGTGGAAAGCTAAGAATCTCCTTTAAAAACCCTTTTCATTTCATCAATTTTGGGTAGAACAAAAGTCGTCAGCCACATGGGTCATCATATCACTTACATATCGCCACTTCTTCACCCATCATGATCCTACACACACCCTTAAAGACATCCATAAAAATATTTCAAACATAGATTTCTATTGCTACCTTCCATTCAAGCAGAGCTTGAATCTTTTCTTCCTCGAGAGTATGATGTGGGAGCATCCGGGTTTCGTGCAATTGGCATCACCAAAATAAAATGTTGTTTTGAATTTTGGTAACGTTTCATGAAATACCCTCTTTTAGGAAAATTTTAGATGGCATATCATATTACTCTCATATTTTCTTCTTTGATTATTTTGGGAATATGTTGTTGATGAACTTTTGATCTCTAATTTGCATGAGTAAGAAATGTCTCCATGGAAAATAAGTATAAATATATTGCTTTGCAAAATGTGATTTTTGTTTAATATTTTCCAAAATACCAAAAGAATGGTGGATATTTGAAGAGGGTCGATTAAATTTCTAGATAATTTTTATCTTCCAAACATGAACATCATTTAATAGTGTATGAAGTAGCATGGAGAGGCCGTGGTGGGAAGGAGGGAGGAACTATGCAGGAAACAGGGGAAATTCCTCCTTGCCCTCACCACGAGGGAGTTGCATAGAAAGGGGTGCATATGTATGGTGTAAACTTGTAGAATTGGTATTGTATGAAGTCCATGAATTAAATTTGTGAAACCAACACTAAGGAAAATTAGCGTGAAAGGGAGCATGAAGAATCATAGGTGCATATGAACTTTATGGAGACATAATTACAAGGAGCACATTAATTTGAAAAGTGCAGATAACCATGAAGAGAAGAGAGGCTGATACATGTATGGGATATCATTCAATTGAAATGTGAGAGAGATGAAGAAAAACCACACATAGTAGAAGAATAAACACAAATTCATGGCAACAAGAGTTATTGATAGGGTGTACCATCTTAGATGCGTGAGAAGGTAAAGATTGTTATTTCCCTGAATGTTTATAAAATACAGAGTAAATTCTCAAGGAAGCCTACCCTGAATCAAATTTCTCTTAGAAAGAAAATTTGTGTAGAAGTTTATAGTTTCTTGGTTTGAAAGTGTAATGTGAGGCTGGTTCATTCTTTATAATGGAGTCACATTCTAGGAAAAATGGAATATGAAGGAAAAACTGACTGCTAGCAATATTTGAATATATACCTATAAGTCAATGCATGGAAGAGCTAGGGAAAAGTGGATGAGTGGAAAAAAAGGAGAATGAAGAGTTGAAGAGATACAGGGCTATGAAGTTTCCTGTGAATTGTAATCTTTTTTTTCCATGTAATATAAATAAAATTGTTGACATGTTTTTGAATTTGTGTAAATTGATGTGCAGTTGTAAATCAATTAAAATTAACACAAGTTATTGTCAATTTTTGGGTTAATCATTTTATGGAGTCTTTGGTAATCTAAATTTGAGAGTTGAGTTGAGATTGGTGTTTTCTCTGCATCACCTCCAAAGATAATATCATCAACATATACAACCACTATCAAGATTATTTCATTTTCATTTTTGAAGTACAAATTACTATATGTCGTACCTTTATTGAAACTTTTTTGAATCAAATATCTAACCAACCTTGCATACCAAGCTCTAGGAGCTTGCTTAATTCCATATAAATCCTTCCTTAATCTACAAACCATATCTGGTTGATGTGACAACTAAAATCCTTCTAGTTGTTCCATGTAGACTTCTTCCAAATCACCATTTTGAAATGTAGACTTTACATCCATCTGATAAACTTAAAAATCTTTATGAGCAACAAATTCTAAAAAAATTCTAATAGCTTCTATCCTAGCCACTGGAGCAAAGTTTTTCTGAAGATCTATACCTTCTACTTGTGAGTAACCCTTACACATAAGCCTTTGTCTATTTTTGAACATTTCTCCATTCTCATTCAACTTGTTTCTAAATACCCATTTTGATCCAATTATGTTTTTATGTACCGGTCTAGGGACCAATTCCCAAGTTTGATTCTTCTCAATCCGCATAAGTTCTTCCATTTCTCTCATCCAATGCTCAACTTTACATGCTTCACTTACTATCTTAGGTTCAACTTCAGAAAGTGTGAGTGTCCAATCTGCAATCAATTAACAGGAAACACCAACAAGTGTTAATCATGTTATGAGTCAAACAAAACACTCCTATGAGATTCTTTGATCAAGAAGACAAGAAAACATGATAAAAACTTGAAATGAACCAAACAAAGCATGTAATCTAGTCTAGCTTAAGAAAAATTCCATCCCATAGGGGGAGTGGTGCTCTTTTGATGTGAAAAGTAAGCCCTTTCCCAATCCCTTTGATAATCTTTGATGTTGAATGTGATACTAAGTGTGAAATTGACTCCAAATGGTGATAACTTAGCTAAAAATGATGAAAATGGTGATTGCTAAAGATAAAAATGGCTATAGTGATAATGCTTGAAGTTGTGGATCCATATTATGAAGAGAATGCTTCTATTTATAGAACTCAAAGGTTGAAGAATGAATGAAATTGGTGAATGTGGGATAAAAGGGGAGACAATGAGAATGTGACACTTGCCACAAATCTATTGGGTGAGAGTGGAGCACATTTTGGGAAATGTGTTTGAGGAATATGGGATGTAAGAGAAATAAATGAAAATGTAAGAGGAATAAATTAGAATGTAAGAGGATTTGAAATATTGTAAGAAAAATTTATTGAATGTGGTTGAGGATGTAAGAGAAATAATTGAAAATGTAAGAGAAGTTATTGAGGATATGAGATGTTTTCAAAATCCTTTGGAGGGAAATTGAATGAGAGGTGGTTGAGAGGAATATGTCATTGTGAGGATAAATAGAGGAATTAGATAATTAAAAGATTAATTTCATGTGCAACCTGGTTAGTTGACCATGGGTTAATTTAACTCTTAAGGAGTTAAAAGTTGGAGGATTTATTAATTCTAATTAGAAAGTGATTTAGATTTAATTAATTCAAAATTAATTAATTGGAATGGATTAGATGATTGTGACATTTGATTTGACTTATTTAATCAAATGAGAAGAGTTTGGGGGATTTAATTAAATATGATGCAAATTAGTTAGAAAAAGGGGGAATTAATCAATAAATTTAATTATTTGATTAATAGCTGAATTTGTTGAATTTAATTAAATAATGTTGATTATTTAATTAATTGGTTAATTCAAACTGATTTAGGAGGAAACGATGTTAGTTAATCGAAATCAAATGTATAGTACATCAATCAGGACTTTTTAAGTGTCTACATTTTGCCCCTCTTTGAAGTGAGGTACCTGTTGTGTTGGTTCAAAGAATAACACTACCACAATCAGAATTCAAAAAAACTTATTATTTTTTGAATGCCCCACTACTGCCTTGGCAGAAGGAATTACGCTACTACACTACCCCCTCGATAGATCAGATGAAAATTTTGATTTTAGGTTGATCTCACGATAAATATTTAAGATCAATTCATCTCAAAGAGGAATATAAAGTTTGAATGTTTGATGCAGACAAATTTGATGATGTATAAATAGTCATCCGCCATGGGTAGCCTCATGTATATTTTGATATATCACACATATTTGATACTTGGATAGAAATGCTTTTTTGTTTAAACAAAAGTGGCAAGCCACTATATATATATTTATTCTTTGTAATATAGTATACATTTTACTGGCTCAAAGGGCATACCGACAGGAAAGAGCCAGTGAGAAAACCTCCGATTTTGGCCCAAAAAAGTAGTGCTTCTGATTACAAAATGTTGACTGTTTTCAATCATACAACCATACCAAAATTTATCTGCCTAAAATTATAAATGTATACACTGATTACATAATCTGCATGTACATAATCTGCAAATAATAGAACATTTTCCTTTACTCCTCCATTTGCATGAATTCGTACCTAGTGTCCTCTTGATTTTCAATCCCTGCTTCCTCCTTCAACAAACTAGAGCCTTTCGGAGCTTGAGTATTCCCCTATCTTGGATTTCTTTGCAATGAAAAAGTTGCATGTTGACAATTATGAAAAAGAAGAAATGATATATAATTAAAATTCTCCCTGAATCTATCTGGCAAGTCCCTTCCTAGTTGGTTAGAATATTTTGACAAAGCCTTATTCAAATGACAGGGGTCAGAAAACTCTACAGATAATTTTAATGCATCAAAAGCATTAACCACTGCCTTATTATGAGGAAGATAATGGGGAGGGAAGATGCCACCAATATAACCTTCTCCACACAAGAAGATATATTTTTGTGCACTGCAAAGAACTGCTTCATTTTTGAAAAAAATGTCAACTACCATTGTGTTAGTAATGACTTTAACTATCTCCAAACACTGAATAATATCCATGATATTAGAAAGAAAGATGGATAGAACATTTGACGAAAATATTAACCTTCATGACTTTGGCTGGAGAATCTTAGACCAAATTATGCATTTGAAACATTTATAATCACATGGGCAACGAAACTTGAAGATAGATTGGAGATGCTGAATATCAAGCTTACCAGAAGCCAAAGTTTCCCAACTTTGAACTGGCAACCACATTCGAAAATTTTGTGGATGATACTCCATTTCAACCTACCTTACTTTGCACAATAGCTAACATAGACAAGATAACTAATAAAAGAACTCCTCTTATTTTCTGATGTATAAAATAAGACAATGTTGCCCGTTTATAAACTTTTAGCTCCCATGATTTTGAGGCTTACCTTTTTATCATGAAAAATCCCTTACCAACTTATGATGAAGAAGTACCATCATATCATTTACACATAAGCCGAATGCTAAATAAGAATATCAAATAGTACTGATGGCAACCAAGCTGATTTGGACCAACAAAAAACATCCCATCAAGTACGAGAGAACACCAAATTCGCCATGCAATGAGATCGACAGTGTACTTGTAATCATGACCTTGCCATCAGGAAAAATTGAAATTCTTACCTTTATGTTATCATAATTATATTTACCCACAGCTTGGCTGATTTAGACATGGCACGATATACCTCATGTCAGACCTCTCCTATAATCATTCTTATAACAGGGCAACCAAATCTGCAATCTCAATATCATTCACATTTTGCACATTCTCCTTTAGACATAAGAACAAAAGTATTGCAACTAAACATCATATATTCCTATGTTAAGACTCCCTCCATTGGACTAAAAAGATTAAAAAATCATGTTGACATGCCAATCATAAATATGATAGCTAAAAGATCAACTTGAAGACCTATCATATCCATAATTGACAAATACAACAAAAAGACTTAATCAAATTTTATCCACTTTGCTCAATAGAAATTTCCTCATTGGAAATTAATTTTTCCAATGCAAAGTCACATTTCCCAATTTGAAGAATATGAAGCATTTCTTTTTCAGGTTGATTGCAGCCCAGATTGGCTAAATACTCAGCCACCCTATTTCCTTCTCTATAGGTATTCAATAAGTTATAATGCAAGAAATTTTCCAGAAGTTTTTGAATTTGCTTTACCATATAAGATAACTTCCAACTGTGAGAGAATCCTTCCCTGCAAGCATTAATCAGAATAAGAGAATCCCCTTCTATTTATAACTTTGTTAATTTGAAATCTAATGCCATTTTTAGGCCAAATAGGAGAGCCTGTGCTTCAATCTGATTATTTGTACCCACCATTAACTTGATAGATTTGGCATAAAGAACTATACCATTAGTATCTCTTATTACAATACCTGCTCCAGAAATTTCGGGATTACCATTTGAGGCTCCTTCAAAGTTTAATTTCAAATAACCCAAAGAGGGAGGGGACCATATAATTTTGGATCTATCAACTTTACTTGATACATGGTGAAGACTACCTTTAAAAGGAAGACTCAAAAGAGGCCAATTTAAAAGAACTTTGGAATCCCAATCCATGAAAGAAGACCCAATGTGCTTTGTTTTTGAAACATAAGAATTGACAATTTTTGAAATATGAATTTCCAAAGAAGACAGAATATGCTCAACTTTCTATTTTTCTTTCCTAAAGATGATTTTATTTCTTGCCCACCAGATAGACCATAAGACTGGTGCAGGAATCACTTCCCATATACATGCAAAAAAGAAGACTTGTACAATTTTGGCCAACTAGAAAATAAATCCCATATAGTGTTCGGAAGAGGAAATTGAATCTTTAAATTTGATAAAACAAAGTGCCAACAACTTTGTATAATTGAACATGAGAGAAACAGATGATTGACATCCTCTAACTTTGATTCACAAAGGACACAATTAAAAGGAATTGAGATGTTCAACCGTGACAGTTTATCACTTGTTAGGATTTTGTTCTAGATTGCTAGCCAGGCAAAGAAACCAGCTTTGGGAAGAGTTTTAGAATTCCAACAAAAACTATAGGCTCTGAGAGATTTGGAATCGGAACAATATTTTGAAATGGAGAGGTACCCCTCTTTTACCGAATAGCAACCTGAGAGAGATTTGGACCAAATTAATCGGTTAGCACATGATGAAACATAAACTATTCTATCATTCAATAAGGAGGCAATGATATCCTTATGATTATGATCAATTGACTCTGAAGAAAAATCCTTCCAATTGACTTTGCCTGCTAATGATTCCACATTATCAAAATATTGATAAACATATGATCCAAATTTTTGTGTCAAGAAATTTATTGAGGAGCCCAAATTGTAACTATTTAATTTCTTATACCCATTCCTTGAATCATTCCAAAAAAGTGCATGTTTACCATCATTTATTTCCCAAGATAGGTGAGGAAGAATTAACTTTCTACAGGACAGGAGGAAATTCCACATTGCCGAGCCTGATGGAGGATCAAGGACAGTAAAAATTCTTGATGGAGCTTGATTATCCAAATATTTATTTTGCATAATTTTACACCATTTCAGGGAAGGATTTGAAAATAGCCTCCAAGTCATTTTAGCTCCTAAGGCTAAATTTCTATTACCAATATTATGGAGACCTGCCCCTCCATTTAACTTATCCATGTACATAGCCTCTAAAAAAATTAACGATATCCTTTTTTTGGTGTCCACATTCCCTTACCAGAGGAATTTTCTAATTAATTTATGTATCTGAAGCAATATAGACTTGGGTGCTTTCAAAATTGACATAAAATTGTTTGGAATGGAAGAAAGCACGGACTTACCCAAAAGAATTTTACCTGCTAATGATAACCATATTCCTTTCCAAGACAATAATTTGGATTGAATAGACTGAATAATTTTTTTCCAATGCAAGACCCTATTCTGACCTGCAAAGAATGGAATCCCTAGATATTTGCTTGGCAATTGATTTTGATTGAATCCAAAAAGTTTGACTATAGATTCAATAGTTGAATCTTTAGTGTTAAACAAATAAATCTTTGATTTATCTTCATTTACCTTTTGCCTGGAAACCTTTGTATAATTATCCAAAAGAATTTTTATATATTTTGCTTCTGCCATATCAACTTTTCCAAAGAGAAGAGTATCATCAGCAAATAAAGAATGAGTTACTAATAAATTTGTATTTGGAAAGACAACCCCTTTAATCTTCCCTTGCAGATTTGCAGATTTAAAAGACCTACTCAAAGCCTCTGCCAAGATGATAAATAAGAAAGGTGATAAAGGATCACCTTGGCGGACACCCTGTGAGGAATTGAAAAAACCTACTTGGATAGAAATGTTAGTAAAGATAGAAGAATGATAAGAATGAGAGGGATCAACCCTTGAGTCTGAGATGATGCATAAGTCCAACAAGTCCATGAGTCGTCAATAATTTATTAGATATGATGATTAATTATGATGATGTGTTACTTATCAAGGATTGAGGACGTAAAGAGCTTACTCTCCTTATTTTTGATAAAACACATAGAGATGATGCATCAAGGTATGGACAACTAGGATGACGTTGTATCTAGTGTGATGGACTTTGACTCAACAAAAATATAAGAGTATTCTTGTTCATACCTGACATACATAAACCTTTCTAGGATGCACTTCAAAAGTTTCAAACATCTCGGACAAAAACATGGAAAGGTATTACCTATCAATGCAATAATCAACAAGCTTCCCAAAACACCTTCCAGACATACCTAACAAAGAAAGTATTCACCAAGGTTATATTACAAGAACATCCAACATGCACAACAAATGAAAGATAATGATCAATGCCCCATTCCTTTCTCTCTAAATAATTTTGATAGACATCATCGAGAGGTCATTGGAATGAGTGCAATAAGATAAATCAAAGAAAAGATCAAGTGAACAAACAAACAAACAAATTTTCTTCATACCTCTAGCCAAAGGGATGTGTTTTTCTTAGGATAAGTATCCAAAGTGATTGCCAAAGATAATGCCCATTGTAGGAAGGATGCATCCTAGAAAATGTTATTGGATGGTGGAAAGTTGATAGGTTGTTTGAAAAGGTCATTGATATAAGTTTCGATTGACATATTTTCTAAAGAGATCAAGAGTTTGATTTTGCGTTTAAAAGTTTGTTGGATTTTAATTTTGTGTTTGAAGTTTTCTTTTTCTAATTGTTGTGGTTGTTTTTGTTTTCTTTGCCAAAGGATGAAGGTGACGATTGATTTATTATTGTGCGTGAAAGAAAAATGAGACAGATGGATTTTTTCAAATATTTGGATGTTTTTGATGTTTTTGAAATGTTATGAGGTTGGTTTTTAGATTTTTGGGTTATTTAAATGTTTTTATATTTTTGTGTCTCGAGGGCTCATCAATGTGTTGCAAGGTGTCACCCTTGGTCTCCTCGACATGGGCCAATGCGACACTTAGGCTTGATGACATGGTTTAACCTCCTCCTGTGGATCTTGGATCTTGTATAAATCCATTGGTTGTATCGACCATTAATTGGTCGATCTTTTGGTGCAATGGTAGCCATCTTTGCAACAATTTGTATCAAAGCTGAGGTCACAAGTTCAAATCCATCACTTGCACTAAGGGGGGATTGTTGCAATGTGTTTCCCTTGGTCTCCTTGGCGTGGACCAACATGATGCTCAAGCTTTGTGACATGGTTTAACCGCCTCCTGTGGATCTTGGATCTTGTATAGATCCAGCAATTGTATTGGGCATTAATAGGTCAATCTTTTGGTGCAACAACAACCATCTTTGTAACACAATGATGGCCTTGCCTACATTTAAACTCAGAGATGACGTAGTTCAGACACCATGTTTTTGACTTCTTTTTATTTTTTCCCCTATTTTGGGATTTTGATATGTTCTAGATGTTTTTGGATTTTTTGCATGGTTTTGATGATTTGGATATGGATATGTCTAATGATATCAATGCTTTGTTTTGGGATATTTTTGGAAACCAAGATAGGGTTAATTGATTGGATTGATGGATTGATGATGATAACATTGTTGAGGATACATACTAATGCAAGGATAGTGTTAATAAATATGAGGATTGGGAAAAACATCCTAAGATGATGATGGATTAATTGGATTTGATTGATCCAGATTTTGAAGCTCAGTTTGGAAAAAAAATTGTTTGGATGATTTGATGTGATGCTGAAGTGTAAATTATATTTGACTGATATCGATTGTTTGGATTGATGTTCGATGAAAGATAAAGCTTGATGAAGAACATCTTCTCATCAAAATGTGCTATGGGCTAGATTTTGGCTCACAAATGCTTTGACAAATTTAATTTCATGTTTTCTAATGTTCGGATCACCACATAAGTTGGAAGATATAGATCAAGATTTATTCTCGAATCAAGATGTAGATATGCCCCTAGTGTCTAGCAATGTATGGAATTCCATGGGTTGATGCTTGGATAGGTGTATGGATGGATGGATATGGATTATCTTGCAATAAGATAACAAGTTCAGATAAAGGATTCTCATTTGGATAATGCTTCATATCTCATATAAGGTTGGGTAGGATAGGATCAATGAAAATGACTCATGTCAAGAGGTTTATTATAAGCAAGTGTAAAGTGTGCACCAAACTTTGTCAAGATCAAGAAATGGTAGATAGATGGGAATGGGTTGGATAAACGGTTCATGGTTGAAAGGATTTATTATGGATAAGATGGATGGAATGTTGGAATTATTATGGATGAGATAAGATGCTTTCACCTGAACTAGCACACATAGATGCTTGATTCTACACATGACATATGTTTTCTAGGTTTTCATCATGGTACATGTCTAAAGCACCACCATAGTGGTTTTCATTGGAGGATGATTTTTATCTATTTTCATGATTTTTTTGTGAAAGATTTTAAGTTTATGCTAAACCACTTGGTGATGTCAATGTAGACACTTTTGTCATAATGTGCCATTGATATCTCGATTGAAGAAGTTGCTTTTCTAAGATACATGCACTTGAATGCAACTTTTGAGATTCCTTATTTGCTTTGTTGATATTGAAGTTAACTTTGTCTTTGTGTGCACATCACAGTAGAATGCCTTTTGAATCCTTATGATGAAGGGTGGCAGCCAATACATGGTTAATTTGAGAATTGGATATCATGCATGGAGGAGTGGATGGTGGAGTATGTTTAGGAATTAAAAATGGATTGGTTGATAGTTTAGAACCTTTGATTGTCCAAACTTGGTAAATTGAGCAATGATAGGTGGATACAGAAGTGTGCATGGAATTAGGACCAATTGCTTGATATACTTTGTACGTTGCTTGAGAAGCCTATTTTTTTCCTTTGTGGACATCTTTGATGGATATTTTTCCCCATAGTTTCTTTGACTAATGGAGTTTGATAGGATTATTTTATCTTTCTATATTTTGGTATCCACTTGTATTTGATTTTTCCAGTATGCTTCTTAGCTTCTTTTGCTTTAATAATGTTCTTTGTTCTTTGATTCAAATGTTTATTTTGATCTTGGTATGAATTTGTGGATGAAGATTTGTGACATGGTTGGTTGTAGTATTGGCACTAGTTTCATAATAAGAATTCTTCATACTTCCTATGTTGATGTTTCCTTGAGATGAAGTTGCCCCTAGGGTAAAAGTATAAAGTTGTGTCACACTTTTATAAAAGAAATCACCAACATTGATCTAAATTTTAAACTTCAAGAAGTGGCATATATATGTTTTGAATTTTGAAATGATGTAAACTAATAAAATGTGTATTTTTTAGTATATTTTATGTTTGTATTTTTTTGAAAATATTAAAAAATTACTTGAATATAGATTTGTATAAATTAACATTGATGAAACTCTCAAATTTTGCAAATTTGAGATGCCCATTTCAAAAAAATTGCTTCTACACTTTTACAAGTGCACCTGAAGAATCAGTCCTAACTAACCCACTTTGGAGGCTTGTATTTTGAAGCCTATTGATTGTCGTGCAAAACCCATTTGTAGAAATATTCAGTTGAAATATGTGAATGTGTGTGTCATTTTTTAGCTTCCCACAATGAGTTTTGTTAGAGTTTCAAAAAGTGAAGCTAGAGGGTTTTGACATTGTTTTTCTATTTGTTGATTGTTAGTTTTGCTAAATAGCTTCTTGTTTCAGCTTGGATTTTGCAACCAATTGATTGTCATGTCAGAACGAATGTTATTTCATATTTTCCATATTAGGATGATCTCACATGTCAGTTTTCAGAGCCTCATTATTTGATTTGCTATTTTTAGCAGATCGAAACCAAATGCAGTTTGTTTAGTTTCACATCTGCATTCCTGACAACCTTTCTAAGTGGTCAACTTTGATCGTTAATAACTTTTGATCAAAGATGTTTCAAAGAAATTAATTTTTCACAAATGCTTAGGGTACTTAAATGAACTTACCTATCTGATGGAAACTTGCTAGGAGTTGATTCACTATTTTTACAAATTGGCAATTGAATGAGTTTTAATTGGTGCAGAACAACTGTTGTTTCAGAAAAGCCTGACTGGTCAACTTTGCTGATTAATATCTGGCTCCTAGTGATTTTTTCTATGAGATGTCTTTTGCACTATAATTTTGGGTCAAATGACTATATGTCTACACGTTCTCATTGCTCTAGGGGTCATTTGACTAGTTTCCCAGATTGATTCCTGAGCCCACTGGGTTAGTTTTTCCCATTTTCAAAATGTGCCAGAAAGTAGTTTTTAATGGCAACCTAGTTCATAATTTTACTTCAAATACACTCTGGAGTTGTCCCTAATCATTTCAAGGTGAAATTTGTTTCAAAATGATTTTTTTTTTTAGTCAGGCCACCTGAGGCCCGACATGCTTTGCATTATTGTGAAGTTGTAAATGTTAAATTTGGTCAAGTATGATATGAGAGTCTATCAATGGTTGTTTCAAATGATTTCAAGTTTTCAATGAATCATGGAAGGAAAACTCTTGAGCATAGACACTTTCTCACAAAAGACACAAAGGACAAACTACAACATTAGAAGAATCAAAACAAAGTGAATGTAGGGAGAAGGCTTTAGCAACTTTCTAAGAAAATGTGCTCACTATGAAGGTGCGGCTGGCAGGGACAAGCACAAAATGTATATGTTAAGAATGCTCTAAAACTTCCAAGCAAACACAAAATGGCACACTAGTAGCCGATGCACAATGAATTTATTGAAAAGGCTTTAGAAACTTTAAAACAAGGATCAACAACGGGGAGCATAAACAAGAGGTGTGTTGCTTGGAACAGGGTATACATAGCCAGCCAAGGATAAACCAGCACCAGAGAGGGAAGACACAACCCACGCCAAGCATGGAGGAAGTATGGAGGCCCGCACCATACGAGCATGGGAAATGAAGAATGTGGGGCGTGGCCAAACAAAGAAAGTGAAGGGTGCACACATCATGAGGCAATCAGTAGGAAGCTTGATGGAGGTGCGTGGTTAGTAATGAGGGGCACAACTAGTTGTACTGTCTTTCCTCCTAGCCTACGCCAAAATGGAGATGCATTGAAGTGTTGTATGCACGGCTAGTTGGGGAAAATAAAAATTTTCTAAGGGATGGCGCCATGTTGTGAAGTGTGTCCAGGTGAGGAAAGAAGTAGAGGCCCACACCATGTAAGAAGAAAGAGCCCACACCATGTGAGGAGGCCACCATGGTTGTTGGGCATGAGCAGCAGGAAGCTTGATGAAGCAATGCACAGGGTGATGTGAGGATGGAAATCCATCAGAGATTAGGGAGGCGCAACCTGCAACAAGGCAATGGCATCCATCAAAGTGCTAGGAAAAAATGAGAAATAGCCAGGGAAAACCTCGCAGGCCTACCAATAGGAGTGATGACATTTTGCAAAATCCCGCGAGGTGTGCGAGGCAAGTGAAGAGGTGGGCCCCGTGAAAAACCCCAAAAAGGCAAAGTATTTAAAATCTAAAATGAAATTTTGGCAATTTCAACCTTTGCTCGCACACCTCACAAAATATTTGGTGATGTCATGGAAAATGTGTGAGGTGCATGAGGTTGATGAGTGAAGGAAGAAAACATTTAAAAATTAAATGTTTGTGTGCATTGTGGGGTGGGCCCGGGTGAAATAAGGCACAGGCAAGTATTTGAAGAAGCCCGTTTTAATTTGAATTAAAGGGGTGGGTAAATATTTTACATGAATGGGTAAAATATTTTAAATGGAAAATGGGCATACAAATATTGCCTGAGGAAATAAAAGGTAAATAATGAAATATTTCAATGTGAAATATTTACTGATGCACGGGATAATATTTTATTTTGCCCAGGTAATTGGAAAGTGAATAAAATATTCACCGTGAGAAAACATTCTTTTGTTGGGGAATAGAATGTAAGGGGATATGGGTAAAATGAATTTAATATTTAAATGGCCAATATGTGTTGGGTTTTAATATGGAACAATTGAAAGGGGCAGAAATATTAAGAAGAAGAACAAAGCTGCAACATTATAAAGTGGGGTAGTATTTTAATGCAAAGAAAAAAAAAATTGATTGAGAAGTTAAATAATGTGCAACAATTAAAAGAGAACAAAAACATAATTTTGCACGGGAAATGGCTGAGATAAGAGCAACAGGATAAAATGATGAGAATCTCCACATGGGATTTTTTTCAGTTACTGGGTAATGATGAGTAGAGATAGTCTTGAGGGAATAAGTTTGTTGCTGCAAAGGAATGAAGAGGAGATATTCTTTTCAGTTTGATCAATGGTAAATGGAGCTTCCAGATGGCAATTGCAGTTCAAGTTTAGGGATGCTCCTACTTGCTTCTCTTCTTCTATATCTTCTATTATTCTCTCATTGGAAAGAGTTCTAAGTTTTTGTACTAGGCTGGGTAGATAGAGAATTGTAATTTTTGAGTCATTTTTTGAGTCTGTAAGCTATAATTTTTTGAATTCATGAGTAAATACAGTCAGTTTATGCAATTAACATCATGAAGGTGTTTCCACAATCATGAATGTCATCAGATTGTCTCCATATTTGTACACTTTTAGTCATATAAATTCAATAATACAAAGTGTCTTTGAGTTTATCATCTCAATTTTTATGAGGTTGTTTTATCTGTTCATTGTTCTGTTTCAAAGAAATGGTTAAAATGTTTTGAGCAGGTGATTGTGATTTCAGGTGTGTAGATGGGATTTGATAATGAGAATCTAATTGATAATAAGAGAAGGATTGTTGGTGCAAGACACTAGAAGTTCATGCAAAGCATTAACAATTCAATCCACTGGTTGAAGTCTATTTACTGGAGAATTCATTTATGTGCTTGATTCCATGGCCCAGAACTGGCACTAATCTGATTTTTAGTTTGTGCATCTCAAGAACATTTTAAATGCAAAATCATTCTAATCCTACTTTCCAATGGCTGAGAGAGGATTGAGTTACTGATAATTTAACCAATTTTGAAGTTGTTAATGCCTCCCTTAGTGTATTTTCATTGGAAATTATCTGCTTTATAAAGCAATGTCAGTGTATGAGTTATTTAAGTTCTGGGCATTGTATAGGTTTACCCACCTTGGTCCTGCAAAGCCAAAAGTGTAAGAGATGTCAGTCTTTGACTGAATCTTGTCAGTTGGTCACTAGCCTTTGTGGTTCTTTAATATAGAGGTTGGCTACCTCTTAGAGAAATGCAAATCCTAGCTGGGCTATATTTTTTAAAACACCAACAGAATGGCGACTCTGTTGGGGAAGATTTTGAATCTCTAGTTGCAGATGGTTATAGAGTCATATTATTGTTTGTCATTTTGGATTTAGTTCAAAGTTTGAAGGATTTTAAGCTTGGAGAAGGATTTGTTGTAGTGAACCTAAACAATTTTGTAATTTGTGGTGCTCTGCTGGTGGAAAGGAACTCAGAAAGAAGTTTACATGTGAAAGAACTTCATACTACTAGAAGTTTAGTCCTCTATCAAATGAGGTGGTGACTCCATTGATAGAACCTATTAAAAATTTAAAGAAAGTTCCAGATCTACAAATATTACCAATTAGGAAGACTATTTGCAGCAGCTGCAAAGTTTCCAGGTATTCGTCATTCTTAGTTTTCAAGAAAATCTTGTGTGAAAACCATATTTGAACTTCTAAGAAGAACCTTTGCTTCCCTATTGAGTGAGTTAGCACTGAAAAAAGGAAAAAATAGTAAATTCAAGTTTG